>JARKIC010000745.1:0-202319 GCA_029378375.1 Mycena olivaceomarginata | reverse complement strand
CCACTTCCAGTGGCACACACCATGGATTCGCTCCACAGCGCATATCCATGCCTGGCACGACCCTTTTGTGCTTCAATTTCGAGTCGTTTGCCCTGTGGGACGCGAACACGACGAGATGGTACCCAAATTTAATATACAATCGGTAGATATATGCTAGTAGTAACTTTCAATTCAATCCCTAGGGGGGTTTTACTCCTACAAAATAAACCCCCTAAGAGGCCTTTTACGTAAGTCCGACGGACTTCCCGTAGGTGGATGAGAGCGGCATGTAGACGAGAGATAGCTCGCGAAGGGGAGCATCGAGAAAGGCCTTACGGGGCCACTAATATCATCTCACTCCGATTCGCGTAGACTCGAACCAGTTGCTAGTTGACAATTTATGATAGTCGATAAATAGGGCCTCCGGCACATGACCAAACGACTGTCTTTGGGAACTCGCGCCGTGGACTGGTTCGAGTCTACGATTCGAGGTCTCGGAGGTCGATTGTCTACTTCTGTAGCGAGGGGAAGCTGCATGAGCTTGGTTGGGAGATTCAGAATAGATATTAGGATCGGCGAAAATATTACACTGGCAGAGCCCATTGCAGAAGGATTGAACCAAAGTTGAACCAGAAAGGTCACCGTCTGCGACTCGGAAAGGTCACCGTCCTGCGATTCGGCTGGTGAGGAACGTTCGTTCAGGAACATTGTTCCTGACAATCCAGCGGGTGTCGATCAACTGTCTTGATGAATTGCCTTTTTTAGTACTTACCTGTACTTGCTCTGGACCAAATAATTGTGGACTCCAGCAAAGCCACTAGGAATGGAGAAAAATCCGCCGGAAGGCGCTATACCCATAGTAGACACGCCAGGTACGCCAGATTCCAAAATATACTGAGAATAAGCCAAGAATAAGCTCAAAACACGGAAAATTAGGAAAATTAAATTATTCCTTCACTTGGATATGCCATCAGGCAAAAGGAGGGGGGGTCTGGGGGGAACACTGTTCCCCCCAGCAATAAATATGTCTCAAAACACCCTCCCGCAACCGACTCTGACAGATGTCCTATACTTGAAAAGACAATTGACAGATTATCACGTGGAACACGTGATAAAGTCACGCACATTGCACGTGTTTGTCCCACGGCTCGGAATCCGCTGTGTCTGTACGGAACTGGGAATCCGCCGTCTGACCGCCTGGCGAAGACACGGGTGCCTAAATCTAGTGTCGCATAAACACGTGCTGGGAAAAGAGCACGTGACTGTCAGAGTGGAGGAGGCGAAGGGGCTTTTGGCAATGCCTGCGAGCCTGATGGCAATTACATAAGGCTTGATCTCGATGAAATGGACTTGATGAACACAGTCATTTACCATCAAAATCGTGGATTTCAAGTGGATTTGGCGGGTATGATTCTCTGGTTGCGTCAGTCCTCTGGAGTATATGCGCACGAAGTTGGTTGGGCTTATATGTTTGGCGGCCAATTCTTTGCATTTTCAAACAATTTGAATTCAGATTGTCCTCAGAGGCATTATTGACCTTGCCATGCGGCCAATCAGTGGTATACATTTTGAAATGCGTGACCCTCCTCACCGCAATTCTTTGCATTTTCAAACATGTGACTCTATTCCGCTAAGTGCTGGATTTGTAATTGTTTGAAAATGCAAAGAATTGTGGTGAGGACAATAGGGTCACGCGTTTCAAAATGTATACCACTGATTGGGACGTCATTTGTCCGAAACGGGCAATCATGTCCATTTCGACCCTCCAGCAGATTCCATAATTCTTGGGATACGCATCCGAGGCGGGGTTTCATCAAAATCTGACCCAGAAAAAAGTGAGTTCGGGCTTCATTTGTCCAAAACGGGCAATCACATCCATTGGTATACATTTTGAAACGCGTGACCCTATTGTACTCACCACAATTCTTTGCATTTTCAAACAATTTCAATTCCAGCACTGTGCCAGGGCCATTTTCTGAGCCGCGCCGACCGGCAATGGATAGCCCTGACCATTGCGGTCATTTCCATGTATTCAGATTGTGCTCGAAGCGATTGTTGACCTCTCCAGAGGCCGAACTCATTTCTTTCTGGTCCAGATTTTCTCCAAATCGATGAAACGCCGCCCTCGGATGCGTATCTAGGTTTACAGGGCCTTCAAAAAACTGTGGAATCTGCTGGAGGGTACGTGATTGCCCGTTTTGGACAAATGACGCCCGCTTTCTCAGATTTCCCAACGTGGGCCAGTCATGCCGTGACCTCGGGTGGGTAGGCCGAAAAAAAAAAAAAAAGCCTTCTTATTTTTGGTTTGGAAATGGGCCATTGTATAAACACTCTGTTTATAAACCAAAAATTAAAAACTGTTTATAATGGTCCCTAGAATTATAAACAGAGCCCTACCCTGGACCTGAAGACGGGTTCGGTTCGGCACTTTGGCCGAACCCCGAACCGGACCCACCAGCCCAATGAGTGCTAAAATATTTATAGCGGATGCTCTGATATCGATCCGGCACTGTTCTACGTCTCCCGGCAGATTTATTCGACCTATCCCTTCGCCCCGAGTTCGCAAACTATTCCGGAGATTTATTCGCGGTCGACACAAACGTCTGCTTCGGAGAGTCCTCCGGGGCCGGTGGGTACGGTCTCATTGGAGACGGATTTGCGGACATACTGCGTGCGCACGGAATCGGACCAACATCGAAATGGGTCGATGATTCGGCCTTCATTCGAGTCCTCCGAGAATATCTATCCGAGTACAACGCCAAGCGAGAAGCGCTCCGTACGCGTCTCGTGGCACTCGGAGGACGCCACCAACTGGCGGCCACCTGTGGTGGGGAGGAAGTGAGCTACCAGAGGGAAAAATTGAAGAGTACGACGAGGACTTTGCAGCCCCCATCGTCGATTTATCCAGAAACTCTGCGCGGAGCGAAATCGACTCCGAATTCACCTATAACTTCGATGATATCGACCGAATCTCTACCGTCCTTGGGATGCCATGGAAGCGGAGCACGGACATTCCCTTTTCAACTGCCGCTCCATTCACAGGAATTATCTGGAACCTCGAAACTCGGCGCATTTCACTCACAGCCACGAAGGTTGAGAAATACCAAAAGGCGATCTTGGCGTGGCAGCCGAGACACACCCATGTCCTGTCTGACGTCCAGAGGCTTCACGGTAAACTCCTACATGCGTGCCTTATTGTTCCAGCCGGACGAGCGTACATCACCGGCCTGGAGGCCATGCTCGGGATTTTCGGTGATAGCCCCTTTCAAGCCGCGTACCGCCCCGCGCTCTACCCTCGGGGACCTCGAATGGTGGCTCGAAACACTTGCCAACCCCCAGCTTTTCAGATCTATTCCAGGCCCATGCGAGGTCACTTCCGTCCACCGCAAACTGACTTCGGAAAATTACTCACTGTGATTTATGGGTGGGGATATTTCGGTATGCCTCTGATATGTCGCGGACACCAATTTGTGACCCAGGAGGGAGCATGGAGACTTTGAAGCACATGGATTAAACGTCCCCCAAGTACAAAGGAGTCGTCGGAGATGTGGCCGTCGCGGGGACTACGGGGAAATGAATAGTTTCGGACCAAGCGCATTTTTGTGAGTTCGTGCGGTTTCGGGACCATAGAGAGAGGGGATGATTGGAAACAGCCTAGCCGTTCCTCGAGTTGAGCTTTCGAAAATGGGTCGGCCAGTAGAAAAGTCGGATACGATGACTTGCTGAAAAGGATCTCGATGAACGGAAAGAGAGGGGCTATTCGCAGGGGTAACGGTGCGATGGATCGGAGGAATGGAGATATTAAAACCGTGGCGGAGGCCGTTGGGTGTTCAACTGTGCGCCAATTTGGTTGCTTCTGAGCGACGGACTACGGAAAGCGTGGGGAACACGACTCAAAATGGTGTAGCTATCAAGTACTGGTGAGAGAGCAAGCTCGAAGGAGATAACGGCCAAAGAATTTCCGCTCAAGAGATAGTATGCTTTCATAGCACCCACACAGCACTACATGTGTCTGCCTCCCCATTCCCCATCTATTCGCACCTTCGAAAGGGGGATCGGCCACTGACAGCGGTGAGTATGGATCCGGACGGCAGTAAGTTCGTCGTACCACTTTGCGAGTGAGGTCAGAACATCTGGCCCGTGTTAAGAGAGCTTAGTTGTATTGAAAGATGGTCTTCGAGTGCGTTGATACGGTGCCCCATTTCGGTGATGCTGATAGTCTCTGCCTGTATTACAGCACTAATCCACTGCGACGAGGTGGGCCGGTATACAAATTGTGTCGTGGTAGTCTTTAGCACGAATCGCATGGCGAGGCAACACAATCATGTTCCGTCGTACTTGGATCCAACCAGCCAGAATGCGCCGAACATGAACAGGAGCAATTCCGTCCATTGGGAGCTTGGTAGGGTGGAACATATTTGTCGTAGTGGTTGGAATACGGGACAGTTGGATTTTGTAGAGCGAGGTCACCAAGTGTCGGTCCTGACTTGCCTCCGCATTCAGAGCATCCGAAATGGGGAGCTCGTTGTTCGTGACACGTCCCAAACATTGAGCCGCAGTTTTTACCCCTAAATCGCCGGCAAAACTTCTGCGACAAAGATGTTAAATGGCGACGAACTTAGGCGACGATAAGCCCATTGGATGTTGTTCGATTAAATTGCCAATCACAAGAAATGCCCAAGTTTCCCATGTCGTCATTTCGTATTTATGGGCAAGGTCAGGATGTCCTGAAGATCCGTGATAGGGATTCGGTTTGCCTGCGTTTGAAGCACTCTTCGCCCAAGGGCCAGTGTGTATGAATTATGCGAGCAATTGACGACCGACGGGGCACAGATATATCTGAATATGGAGCGGAAGGATCCTTCCTCGTCTCCACTAAGGTAAATAGGCAGCTCGTCGCATAATCGCTCAACAATTAAATCTGGAGCCTGTGGAAGGGCGAATAATCCAGCAAAGACTGGGGAATCCTGAATGAGGTGGATCTGATCACAGATGAGTTTATTTCCCCCAGGATGCGCACTTTGAACAAAGTACCTCCCACGCGGATGGTGCGGTCTCCCGATTCGTAGTAAAATTGTACATTTCGCACCGGTGGAGGCGCAGAGGACTCAGAGCATGACTTAGCCCATTTCTGCAGACGAGGCGAAAGGGAATCCAAATCAGTTGAATCCATTACAAATCCCAGTGGGTAGAAAGCAGGCGTTGTCTGTCGACAAAGGGCGGAATTCTCGGGAACAGTGGGAATCCAGTAGTGCAGGCCCAGTGCACGTAGTTGGTGAGCTCGGCAACCGACCGCGCGGCCGGCAACCAGTCTTCCTCAATGTGGGTTCCCCCATGTTTCCCCAACGAGGTTTTGACGCACCCGCGGCATAGATAGTTGTAGATAGCTTACCTACCTACTATGGTCTTTATTTTCTTGCCACGTAGTTACTCGTCTTGTCTTTCCAACACCAGTTTCGTGCCCCCGCTCCGCTCGTCCCGCCTCGTATCCTTTTTGCTCGAATCTCGGAGCAACCCGTACCGTGACAGTTTGAGAAGACGATAGGACCTTCGACAGGAAGAGAAAACTTTAACTCAACACACGAAGTTCGTCTGGATCCGGGGAATAAAGTACTCTTGCTGCGAGAAGGTGGCATGGCTTGTGCTCGCTTAGACTAGACATTCTCACTGTAGGTATTTTACGCGCCTTATGTTCCGCAAAGTGCTGTAACGCCCACCTTGACTTCGTTTGTTCATGGAAAGTTTCAGATTCAGATCAAGTCCTCATACCGAATTGATTTCTCGCTCTTTACAGTAAAACAACTTTGAAATAGCTGTTTGTTCATGTCCCTCTCGATTAGGCGTCGAGATATTCAACCCACCAGCAATTCGACCTGCCACATTCGCAGAATTACTTTTGGCCTGATCGAGATACCTCACTGCGCGCTCGGCGCGGGAGATCGGGCCGCATTGCGGGAACGCCGCAACTGCACGCGGGCGAGAAAGAGCAGAACTGGGATTGCTCGCGCGCACATGCTTTGATGGATTTATCTGTACCTACACTTTTCTTTTTCTTTTTTCCCCCGCGCCAGAGAGCTCGTGTAGCGGCTGTATGGCCCGACATGCGACGATTTTATAATTCGCGTATTTGACGGCATGACCTCCGCTACTTTCCCGGCAGTTCCACAGCAGGTCTATGAACCTCAAAGCATCCAGATTTTATCTCAGAATCATTATCTGTATCAGCACGCTGGTTGCAGTATGTCGAGAAGTTATCCCTGCTAATTACTGGGATCGCCCAGATTTTTCTTCTCTATGGCTTGCAACTTTCCACCAGCGACTGTTGCAAACAATTTTTTTTTCCCATCACTCCCGCAACACCACCGGCTGGACCCCGCCGCTGTCCCCTTCGTCACCTCTCCAAGCCCTTTATCCAATCCTTATCTCAGATTTTTCCGTTTGATTTTCAGTGATTCGATACCCAGGAGTCAGTCTTTTAGCATTTCATGCTCTAAATCATTATTATTTCACGTGCGAGATTCTACTTGCTAGCTCGTCAAACAGGCTGGGCAGCGAACCTCCCGCCCAATGGCCCAACCCCTATTTGGTGACTTGGTCCGGCACAGCACGTCGCTTCCGGTCCGTTCGTTCTTTAATGTTTTGGGGAGGGTCAACGCCAGTGGATGGCTTTTGATAAGAAGGTTAAGCATCCAGGTGTGTGGAAGGTATTGCCAACCTTGCAACGAAGCTGGCCTCGAAGGACCTCTATCTCGAATGTTCCATTAATTCCAAACTTATTCCCCTCAGGCTTTTCCGGGGAATTCCTGGATAATTGAGCCGAGATCCCGCGTCGACTGCACCTAGAGCTTGTTTTCTCCGGGGAATTCCCTGGAGAGTTCGCGAGTCATTTCTCCCAGGAATTCCCTGGAGAATTCCTTAACCACGGCGTACCACAAGAGATTGTCCCAAAAGCACTGATTCTATGCACGATGAAGAGTTGGATGCTCGATTACCGCGCCTTTCCCCGGAATCACCGGGCCCATCTTAGAGCACTAATCGCTTATCCTCTGAATTCAGATCCCACTCTAGAGCAGACGTTCACTTGGCGCAACGCGAGCCACGGAGCTGGTCCCGATACCCACCACTCATACCCTGGCACTTCAAACCTTCGTCTTCAGGTTCTCCAAATATCTACCGCACGGTTCAAAGCCCCTGTTCTACTCACAACATCTGAGTCACACGTATGAGCTTCAATGTCAGTATGTGTCATCTCCGAACACCCGCACTCTGTAAACTAGTCTGATCCGGCAATCCCCCGCCTAATTGACTTGACTGCTCAATACTCGCATCCCCGAGGACACTACGCTGATTTTCCCCAGGAATTCTGCCATAATTAGTCCACTGCTCTTACCTTCCCATGGCGTATCGCTATATCCGACCGGCATTCGTACTTGATCTTTATGGTGGCGAATTCTGTATCACAAACCCCCGGGCTTCTCGGAGATCCCAGAGTTCATTTATCCCAATCGTGCATCTCCCCCCATCAATGTCATATATTCCCATGCACACCTCACGGACAGCTGTGGATCGGATTAAACACTGAGAATATGAATCTTTCCTAAGCTTTCCCAGGCAAACTTTGTGAGCCTATTCTCCTCGCCCGCTTGAATCAAAATGTACAGTGTCTGCAGTTTCGGTGCCGTTGGGAATTATCTTACACAGGACACTATGGGACTTCTCGCGACATTTGGCGACATTATGGGCATGCACATTTTGTAGGTCCCAAATGAATGAACAAGTCAAACTGAAAACCAGATCGTACATTTATCTCCAGCTCAAATGGCCTGCAGCTTATCCCGTCGCAATAGCTCTCTTAACTTCTCCTGACGTTATTCCGGCTATTTTTTTGAGCTCGTTGCAACCCCCCCCCCCCCCCCCCCCCCTACGTTGCATTTTTTTTTCCGAAAAACCTGTCCCCCAAGTAAGATACCACTGGGCAACTTCCTATTCCCCACCTCCTCCGAAAAGTCTCGCCTTAATACCTCCGCCTCGTCCCGCAATTGATACCTCCAAAATGCGTACCCTCGCTGAGAGCCCTCGGTAATTTACCTCGGTCAACCAGACCCCAGAGCCATTTGCCGCCACACTAGCCGTGTGTTCGAAGATTGCAATGTCGGGACGATCTCTGTCGGCGTTGATGTACAAAGCAAGGGCCGGAGTGACTCGGAGCCAGTCGTCACTGAGTGGGCATAATATTATGTATGATCAGCTGTGTCCTAGTACACAGGAGGGGGTGGGGGGGGGGGGGGGGGGTATTTCATTACGCTGCTGCCAGGCGTCCTCGCATTTGAAATTTTCGAAATGGCCATTTTTAGATGGCTGCCAATGATCCATGATCCATGAGCTCTCCCCAAGCCCACACGGATAATATTTGTGCTGGCCCAGGATAATATTATTGCCGCCCTGGGTTACGATAGAAGTAGGGTCTGAGAGGAGTGATAATTGAATGATACGTGTACTCCGAATGTAGTACCAAGTTGGCCGGTGTCGGAACTGTTCCGACACACAGGTGCAGTAGCAAATTGCCTTTCGAATTTTTGGTATATTTTAGAATTCACCATAGTCAATGAAACACAAGAGGCGCTGTACCAGTACCAAGTTGGTCAGTGTCGGAATCGTTCCGACACACAAGTGCAGCAGCAGAGTGGCCATAGAATTTTCTGTATATTTTTTAATTCACCACAAGACGTGCCTTCGCTTCGCTCCGGCATAAGTGCTCGGATTTTGTAAGCCTCAGCTTAAGAGGCAACTGACCGTTGCTGAAAAATTATTAAAGAACAGTGTACGGTCGTTCTGTATTTGCAAACTTCGTGACAACTGTGAACATGGGTTCAAAAGTACTCGAGTATAGGAAACATATTCGAAATATCATCAATCCACACAAAGTGTGTACACATACTATGGGCCATACAATAAGTCACAGTCCAATGCGCAAACTCCCCCCTTTCATCTGTCACGATAGACTACTGTATAGCATGCCGCGAATGGAATTAGAGAGTTACAGCAGAATGATTAAGCACCCATCGACAAACGACTGAACCAAAACCGGATGGTCAGACACTCAAACTATGGGGAAAACATGCATCATACCGGAGAGCAGCTCGAATAGGGGTAAAGTATTACAACTCTGTTGATTCGCTTGTGAGCATTGAGCTCCAGAACATATGGAATTACTTTAATACCCGCCTCGCTCCTATTGCGGTGCGGGTAGACGATGGTACAACATTGCAAACAGTTGGACAATCTGAAGTAAAAAAAGCAAATCTAGAGCATCTACAATTACGCTGGCTCACAAGAAGCGTCAGAAGTCGGGAAGCAACCTGTGAATATAACTGAGAAGTCGGTAAAAAAATATCGGAGGAACCTAAGAGCATGAAACCGTTACCTCATCGAGGAATGAGTAGAGGGAGGTGGACAGGCTGAGCTGCACGAAATCGGCCACACTTACCAATGCCAACCCCATCGAAAATAGGCTGGGCGCTTTCTTCTGGTTGGGTGCTCGTAGCCTATACGGGTGGTTAGTTTAGTAGATTATAAGACAACCGGAGAGTGGAACAGGACGGACGATGCAATTCAGCACAGAATACATTGCAGCATGCTAACGAAGATTTTAGCAAAAGAATGGAGCATAGAAATTCTGACGAACCTGCCGTATCATGGGCTACTACTACACTACAACATTTATTACCCCAACATGGGTCTTGGAGAATGTCGGCGATGTTTGAGGCCAGAGTGAGACGTAAAGGAGTCGGTTAAATGATGTGAAAAGCACAAACAAATGACCTACACGAATTTCCGAGGATGCAGGCAAGCCAAGGAGTAGCTGAGTCGTGCGAGAACAACGGTCTAGGATTGGCACGGAACCTATCCCGGCTCAACTCCCAAATAACGGATTGAGTGCGGTGTTCTCGAGTCAACTTCGTCATGGGCGTGTTAGCAAAATACGGATTGAAATAGCAGAAGCACGGTACGTAGTACCAAAGGTTGGGTCATGAGAACTTCAGGATTCGAATACAATTTGCGCTGGCGCATATGATGGTTGAGTTTTATTATTAAGAACAATCAGGAAGGTGCTTACCTCAACGAGCTCGGTCGGCTCTAGAACAGGAGCTCGATGACATGGAAAAATAAATTACAGCAGCGGGCTTACCAGTGAGACATTCGATGGGAGAGATCCAGGGGGCGCATGCGAATGGTCATGATGACTGACGCGATGTGTGAGTGCGTGATCTGTAAGGATAGTGAAGCACTGGGTACAAAATGGCAGCACGGAGCATGTGATTCAAAATGGCATTCGGTGCCATGGGGTTCAAAATGCGAATTAAACCATTCAATAGTGAAGCACTGGGTGCAAAAATGGCAGTACGGAGCATGTGACTCAAAATGGCATTCAAACCTCAAATATGCTAACTGCTCCCTTATCCCTCCTGCTCTCGGCTGAATTAAATCATTCAATAGTGAGGCACAGGGTTCAAAATGGCAGTACGGAGCATGTGATTCAAAATGGCATTCGGTGCCATGGGGTTCAAAATGCGAATTAAACCATTCAATAGTGAAGCACTGGGTACAAAATGGCAGCACGGATCAGCTAACGTCCAACTTAAATAAAGAATAGGATAACCTTCTGATCGTCTGGTGTGCGCCACTTACTCTGAAGATACTGCTGGACCAATTTGATGGGAGGCTTCTTGCCTGTTTGAATACCGGCAGCGTTGTAAACAACTTCGCCGTCAATCCACGATGTCCATATTTCTTGAACAGTGATATAGCGGTCGACGGACTTCGGCCCCCTCACGGCCCAAAAAAACTTGGGTTGCTGGATGAAAGCAAAGACATCAGGCCACCGGGCAGATTTCTGACCAAATATAGGCGGAACTATCCCTCTCGAGCCGCATGTTAAAGCCGTTATTTTTACAGCACGGGCGGCGTAGATCCAGAACTGACCTGGCTTGTAAAATGCTTCCGTCGGAGGCAGGACAAGGTCAACTTGCGTCGAAGCCCGCGGAACATCTGGAGATTTTGGACTTCCATTTACGAAGGCGCGGACAGAGGTGGTCCCATCAACATCCGAAGACTCGTATGTCCCGGTTTCTTCCATCTGCTCGTCAAAGTTGAGGAAGATTGGTGCAGAGGGAGTGCTTGAAGCTTGCGGAGCCGTTGATGGAGGAGAAGAAAAAGCGAGGGCTGTGTCAAGAATAAGTATATTTCGTTACACCCATCCCTTGCAAACATACCCTTGCGGTGGTACGAGGAATTCGAGAACCCCTGCGCCGGAAGAAAGAACTGCGGTACGACGCTCAAAGAGCTCTGTCAGCTTCGTAAGCTTGGCATCGCCAATGTTCGCGATCCGGTACAAATCTTCGAGAGCCTTCCGCAAACCCGCGTTCTGGACCAGAAGGAGGTCGGCTGGGCTGCCTTCTTTCGCCTGGAGCAATGAAAGCTCGGAAGGGAAGGTGGACTGCATCCAGTTCCGAACGTCGGTGTCGCAGAACGCGGGAAGCGGAAGAGGGCGGATTTGGGACATTTTTGGAATATTGCAGCTCCGCACTAGAGGCACGTCAAATGGAGTTTGCGGTGCGAGAGCTTCAAGACTTACCTGAAATGCATAAGGGCGCAGAGGGTAGCCGTCCGTGGTCATCGACGTGTGGGGCTGGAACGGCTTGGGGAATACTTTGTGCACTTGTTCTTTTCCATGCAAGGCGCGCGCGGGTTTAAAGGTACTTCGCGTTCAGGCTCTTCACTCGCACCGATGAATTTTCGACGATTTTACGCGGTGGACGTCTACTGCAGCAGTATATCGTCGACGCGTCTTTTGACCAAAGTCGACTGCGGTACTTTCTTCTCAACCAGAAAAAAATCCGGGCCTCGGTTGTAAAAACGGTTTAGAGGACGCGATCTCGAACCGCGACGACGATGTGGATTTGAACGAGCTGGGGAGGCGGTTGCATTCTGCCTTCGTCTTTTATTGGGGGTCCGCGGCACATGCAGCAGCGATACCAGGATACGATGGCAATAGCACGGTACTTTCACAAGGTACGTACATTTCGCGCTCCTCGGTTTCTGCTCTTACAATTCAGTATGCGTGTAGGTCGTTCTTTTCATTACCGTCACCGCTAATCCGCAGTGGGCAAAGGTCACGCGCGCTCTTCTCAGAGGTCAGACTTCGTACGATCGTCCTGAACTGGTGGCCCGTGTCTTCCAGATGAAGAAGCAGCTAATCATCAAGGAAATTTACAAGGACGGCATCTTTGGGGAATGCGCCGCCTACATTTACACCATCGAATTTCAGAAACGCGGCTTGCCCCATATGCACATCCTGATATTCCTGAAGAACGGATGGAAGCTGTTGAGCCCCGACGACATTGACGCCTTCATCTCCGCCAAATGGCCGGACCCAGAAACGCAGCGGCTCCTCTTTGAAACTCGTCAAGCACTAATATCCGAAGCAACGCTCCCTGCCTCCTGACCCCCGCTGGCTCGGTCTCCAAGGCACGCTCTTCTCCGCCAAGGATACAGACGAGTAGTATGAGTGGTACGTTTACACGGTGGCCGACACTGATTGCTAGCCCAACACTGATTACCATAAGATGTCGATGATTATAATCGCATGAGTGATGGCGAGGAGTCCAGGCCACCTCCTAGCGTGGTGGGGGGTACGTTCTTTCGTTGTTGTGTTTGTTGTCATATCGCTGATCTCGAGTCAGATTAATCACACTCGTTTTCACGCCGCTTGGGGATCATTGGCTCTGGATTACCTCGCGATCCAAGCGGCGTCCGTTTCTGCGGAACGGGCCTTTTCGTCCGGTGGCATCACCATCTCAAGCGCCGTAATCGACTAAAGGGTGACATTGTCGAAGCTCTCCAATTCATGAAGTGTTCGTTGCGCAATGATCTCTTGTTCCCTGATCCACCCTCGTCATCGAATGAACCTATACTGATGGAAGATTTGGAGGGTGGTGATACACCAGAGGGGGAGGGTGAAGGAGATGGATTAGGCATATGGGACAATTGTTTAGCTGATGAGCCGGACGACGGAGAGGACGACAATGATATTTTTATAATATAATATTTCTTCGTTGTGTTTGCTAAAAATAGCAACAAGCCCGGGCTTGAGCCCTGGGCCTGACCCGACCCGGGCCCGACCCTCGAAGGAGGGTCGGGCTCAGCCTTGTGAGTGGGCCCGAGCCCTGCCAGGCCCGACCCAAGCCCGGGCTTTTGGGCCCGACCCGACCCTGACAACACTACCGGGGAAGGTGCGAGACTCTGCGAGTACAGCCTGCCACTGCCAGTACAGGGCTAGCCTGGGAGTCTTCGGTAGAGGTAGGATTACACGGCACGGTCCAAATAACGAATGCCAGTTTCCAGGGATTATCCCGGTGTACAAGCAAGCTACTTCCGACTGAGTACAATACACCTTCGCCCCTGGGCCTCCATGCACGGAGTTTGACACCTCAGGCAGCACCGCCGGAGTGCCGTAGCAGCCCTCTTTGACCCCCTTCTTTGTAGGTAGAAAGGGTACCTAAGAGGGTTCATCCGCCGCGCGGATTGTAGTCATTAATTAGTCCTGTGCCCCATTTGGGAAAATATTGATCGCACGTTACCCACGTTCCTCCCGCTTGCCTCCCGCCGCGCCCTCCACTGCACGTGTTTTTTTTTTTTTTGCTTGCCCTTTTAAGGCTGCACCACCTAAACTCTGGCCAGATTTCCCTTCCACCTTCCCCTCAATCTAGCGGTGATTTGCTTATATTTTGACCTACCGGAAAGTTCCGGCGGAACCATCCGCCACATTTTTTTTCACAGCTTCGCGGTTGGTTTCCTACCTGTATAATGCAGTGCTCTCATCGGCCATTTCTCTTGCAATTTTCCCTCAGTGTAGCCGCAATGCCCTATATTTTGACCCTACCAAACCATTGTGGCAGAACCATCCGCCGTGTTGATTTTCACAGGTATTTTAAAAAACCGCACCTTGAAGCCTTCTACCTGTCCAATACCGTACTGTGAACAGTTATCCAATGTTTGCAGTACATTTGGGCCGGATTTGATAGTTTTCTTCAGTTGCCAAACATAGCGGCGGAGGTCTCCGCCGTTTGATTGTTAGCCTAATCAGGCTCAAAAATATTATTCAGGTAATGTTTTGCCTTCATATAGCATTGAGTTTGACATAATTTGACTTCCAGAACTTACCGTCAAAAGCCTCTGCTGCTTGGTGTAATTCTTTTGAAGCGCCACTCTTGGGCAGTTATTTGGTTATTTTCTTGTCATCTGGGAACCCTGATGTCGATCCAATCCACTTGCTCTCTCCATCTCCATGTACTCGGTCTGCCTCCAAGCATTTGGTGTACCACTCTCTGCAGGATTAGCGGGCCCAAAGATACATCAGCTTTGTATCAACTATTCGTGGAATTTACGGGAGTACAACCGGTGAATCATACGCGTTTTCCACCGGGAATGATACAGCATTGGGTGCTATTTAAATGCATGGTCACAGTGGTACAAGTTCAAATCCAACACAACAACCAATGATTTTTCGAAACCCCGCAGTACATTCACAGATGTGGAACACCCGTGAGCATTGAAAACTACCGGTGGTCGGCATCTTGCTGCTCGGCATCCCAACTACACCGAGTACAAAGTCCAGATCTTGGGAGAACATGTGGTAGTTCTCGGAGCATCGAAGCGTTTAATTTTCACGATGAACGGTGGTGTCTCCGTCCAGCAATAAATGCCCACTAAGTCGAGGTAGGACGCTCTGGCCTCTAGCCGGCGTGTCATGGTAGAGTTGCTCCGATTTGGGCACAACTTCAAGGACCGCTAAAAGTACCAGTGTAGCACGTAGCGCAGTAGTACTTTGCTCTAGGACTCCAGGAGGACATACCTTTCACTCTGTCCATATTTCGGGTTGTTTTGGTTGTACAGCGGCCTTCGACTCGGCGGCAAAATATTTTGGTTGTTGGCGCATGAAGATGGTGGTAGTAATGACCAAAGTTCAATTAGAACCTTGTTGGCCTTTTGGACGGTTTCGCGGACCGGGATTTATGTGCCCGATAAAAATCTGGAATAAATTCGATTGGATGCGGGACGTGTTCAGAATGGGTTCCCATACCAAAGACGACTCGAGTTCACCACATACGGGTCCGGGACAAAAACAATTGAGTAGGACGATCTTTATTCGACTGCTGATTGGTTGATGGTTTAGGTAAAACGCCACAATTTGTTACGTTTGAGATGCATCGGATTGCAACGTCGGACACGGCGGTGCCATCGGCCGAGTTCGCATAGCCATCCACCATTCCAAGATTTTGTTTTCCGCGCTGAATAGCGGTTGCCGGATCACCAAGTCCACGCCGACTATATTCAGAGAGCAGCGGCTCATATCATCAGGGATGCAGTCACAATTTTGAGGCAGCGGCAGATGCATGGGACGCAAAGTCTTGCGAAGGTTCGATTGCAACTTGAAAGTCAAAGACAGTGGTGGGGTGAGGAGTGTTGAGGCGCAAGTGGTCGTTGGTACTGGGTCGGTTCCGTATCCCCACGCGGGTACCACCTTTTCACCCACGGGGAGTTTTGAGGAGTATCGATGAAGGGTGTAGGGGCGGGGTGTGGGGTGGGGCGATGGTGGTGGCGATGGGAGGCAGGTGTGAAGGTTTCGGGGCGTGCTGTGGACGTCGGCAGCAGTGATCGACACTGACGGGGTATGGGTTTTCGTACGGCTGAGACCTAAACAAAACCTGTAAAGGTGAACAAGGAACAGCAATGACGGGGGCGGCTGATTTACAGCGCAGTTCCTCGCTGAGAGTCCTGCATGCGTCGGATGCGAAAAGTTGTAAAGGGAGAGTGCCAGCTGGTGAAACCGCGCCGCTTGGGAAACGGCCAGGAAGGGGGCAAAAGAGAAAGAAGGGATGTCAGTGACTTTATACAAATCTTGCGGCTTGGCATCTTACCTGAAACCGATCATCAGGAGATGACCGCAGAATCCCCGCAGATACAGTAGCCGACGACCTGGCCGACAGTACACAGGGATGGTAGACAAGACTATGAGGGATTAGCCTGGGATCAGTGATGGAGAGACAAAAAACAGAGTAAAAGAAAGAATGAGTCCCGGATTGTTGGACCCTCACCCCGACCTTTTGCAGTGTCGACGCGTGGATATCCAACATGTATTCATATATATTTAGCTCGCAAGAAACAGGTAATCCCGCGCGGCTTTGCACAAGAGCCAAAAGCCGCATGCGGCTCATGCACATCCTATCTAATACCAGGTCTGGGGACGGGTCCAAATCAGAAAAATAACAATAAATAAATAGATCCCCTCCCCCCAACATTTAAAAACTCACGCTTCGAGGGCCAATACTTAACGATATTGTCACAATGAGGCAGTTGTAGTCACAAAGCGCTCCCTTGGCCCTTCAACCACCCATCAACGGATGTTACGCAGGACCTGGTCACATGAGCATTGAGACAGTGCATTGAGTTCAGGAAATTACCCAGGCGCTCAGGATCTTCCGGCGGTCCTTTGGAATACCCGGGATCTGTACAGCAGGCCCTAGTAAAGCCCACGTAGGGAAGTTCTGACCAGCTCGGGCGGGGGCAGCTGCTGCTGGGGCGCGCTCGGACGCGTAGAGGGCTTCAAAGCCGTCCTTTGCACTCGGTGTCGAAAGTTGTGCTCCATAAGCTCTCGCGGTGTGCGGAAAATCTCCTCACAGTCTGAACGCAGGTCGACAAGGAGTCATGGACACCGGATGAGCCGAAATAGCGTACCTTGGTAGCCACAATGTATTGTTTCGAGAACGTGTGAGTCGATGTGCTCCATGAGTCGTCTCCGATTGGAGAACTCTTCCGTACATCCATCCCATCGACATTTCTGAGAAAGAATTGGATCTGGACGGGGCTGGTGGTGTCATTCTCACTCACAGATGGTTCGATGCACTCCTGCATGTGATTTTCATACAAATGTGTGACCAGGGTCTCGGACGAATTCAAAACCGCCGTGCATCCTTGCCACCCGCATGATACCGGGCATATCCGGGACAATGCTTCGAGCATAGCAGCTGCTTGTGCCCCATCTAAGGTGCAGAAGAAAAGATGAAAAGAGAGCAAGAAGGAAAGATATATTACAAACTCTCAGTGTTTGGGTAGATGCCTGACCTTGATCAGTACGGCGAATTTTGGAGGACAGCTTCGTACCTAGAGCACGCTGCCTCTTCAGCTCATCGAGGTCTACGGTTTTTTTCGGCCGGTTCCATCACATCCCGTTCCCTGGGTTGGACAGCATCGTTTGATGTATCGAACCCAAGTGTCACATTGTCACAGGGGGTAGGATGTGAATGTTGCAAGGCAGACCGAGTCACAGATCCAGCCGATAGACCGTTCTCGGATCTGTTCATGAATCATTAGTGTATTGAGAACCTTATTAGGCGGCACATGCCCAATGAGCTGTAGCTTGGTATTCGATGTTATACAACGAGTAATGCTAGTCGTTTTCGAGCATGTCTTCAGATAGTGCCCAAAGCCCCCGCAACTTCGGCAGCATCGCTTGCCTTTACTTTGCTGTGATTCCTTCGGTATTAGCATTCTCTCCATGGACGAAACTTACTTTGGGGGGCTTTCGTGAGGGAACAGCTTCAAAGGGGGATGATCCTGTGACGTCCTCGTCTGTCTGGCGTCGGCGTTTGCTACCTCGTTCCCCATTCAGACGAGAAATCGTTGGGACTGCAGGTGGAAGCGAGTGCATCAAATTGAGATGTTCTTCGAGCTGGATGGAACAGTGTCACATTACTTCCAGTGTATCAAACAGGACTCACGAGGATATCTGACCTCCGTTTAACGTTACTGAGCATTTGAAGGACGTTGACAGGACAGCACCGGGCGACGACCGATGGGTCAGTGTTTTTCTATCGGGCATGAGAGGAGCAGGATCACTCCTGATTGAACATACCAAAAGCGCCTCAATCTCTCTGAAGAACCCCGCACACAAACTGAGCACTGTCCTTCTAGTTGCTAAGTTTAGTTATCCACGTCAGCAGTGAGCACCGCGACGATTTTCAGAATGATGGAGAACCGTACCTTCTGGTTTTGAAATCTGAAAGTTTTGGATCGCCGCTGACGGGTGTTAGCGTGATATGTAAAAGTGTATGCCACTACTTATCACCTCAATATTATCAGTCTTAAACTGTCATCCTTAGGGTGTCGTAACGCGGGGTAGTCCACCGCCGATAGGATTTGCACCGAAGAGGTCTGTATGGTTAATACCATATGGCTAAATGGCTGCTGCGGTGTGAGAGGAGGGCCGGGTCTAGGTTCGGAACAAGCCGCCTTCTGATCACATGATATCCACGTGCTTCGCAGGGGAATTCAGAAGGGGCTTGTGCCAAGATGACGAAAAAGGGCAATGTGTTGAAACTGGTCTCCTGCTTCAGGAAGTGCCCTGTTCCCTTTGACCCAAGTTGCTAGTTTGTACATTGGAAGTGCGAAAATGATCTGGCCTACCCAGAATGTTCATATGTGTGCTCAGAGTCCCGGAGGATCCGCCGCTATCAAGGCTTGATGTCAAAAATTAAGAAGCTGAATTGCTTCTACCACACCCACCTCGGGGTGAATTAAAAAAATCTGAGTAGACAGTCCGCTTCATTTCATTTTATTGACCTGGAAACTACATTCACCCAAGGCAGATAGTGGGTATTATTATGCTGTAGGCCAGGAACATGAGGGAGGGGATATTTATACTGATATCACATTCATACTGAAGATCTTCATTTCACTCAAAAAATATTCATGGGGGCTAGTAGAATCTATCCCTGTTCCAAAATCACTCACCGGCAATTTTATTCCGGCTTAGTTCTCCAGCTCGAGGCAAGACAAGGTGGATGTCACACCTGTCACGCAGTGTCACACATATCATCAATGGATAGAAATATATTTCCTGCATGAAGAAAGAAGTTTTGGATATAAAACTTGGTGGGAGACTTTCTGTAAATTGTTCTCCGAGTCCATCGAGCCCATAAAATCAACAGAATTCCAAATGAACTTGTTTTGCCTGATGAAAATTGGAAGTGCATTCTCCTGTGCAAAGATCAGATTCATTCCAATAGTGATAGGCCATTGGCTCAATTTTAGTTGCCAGGTCTCTTCTAGGACATCTAATAAACATTTTCTCAGGCAAGACTATGAGGATCCGAGTTGAAATGGTGGAGAAAACCTAGTTTGAACACATCACCCTTTTTTGGCAGTTTGTACCAAGCCTCTCTCCGAGAATCACCGGCTCGCCGGTGCGGAGAGAGGGTTGCTCCGAACCTAGGCCGGGTCACTGACTCGCACAGCAAAAACCTCGGTGGCACGTGATGCGACAATGGTGTAGTGTCACATCACACCGATGGACATCTAGGGTTAGGGTTAGGGCTCCATGGTTGATTCCACCTCCTGCCCGAGTATCGAAACTCGCTGAAGCTTAAAGTGACCCGGCATCGAGACTCGCGTCTTACTTAGTGTTGCCGGGGTTCGATTATTGTCAAAATAGTGTTGCCGCCGGCTAGCCGATCACTTTTTTAAAAATTGAAATACCATATCTGGGGGGCAGGAAGCCAAGGATTTACTGATCCGTCAGTGTTGAATAGGGCTGGAGTGTCTAAAGGGTTTGCTCCGGTGGTTGGATGGGGGAACCCAGACGGCGAGTCCACGCCGTGACACCGTCGACCAAGTGCCGTTGATGCGCCCGCAGTGAGGTTTTCGGGCCGGGCGCCGAAATTCATTCTCATTCTACGGATTCTGGAGTGGCGCTGGTGCCTCCCGTGCACTAGAATTGTGCTAGAATTATAGAGTCAGCTACTTACATTCTATCGGATCTTACCCGAGGCCCAGCGGCTCATAGACGGTTCGGGCGACATTCGGGGCGCAATAGGTCTTGGGCGCATTTTGCCCCTTTCCCAGCGACGAGGTGATGAATTTTTGAAAATTTGCGTTCCAAATTTTTGCGTTTTTTTTTTTCCACGCTAGGACTACCTTTATTTTTGTTGAAACGAAATTTTACCTATAAACCATACCTACTTTCGTGCCTAATCTCGAATCTCGAGAGGTTTGATCAAAATTGCGGTTTGTCGTCTGCTATCATACTTGGCGTGATTAACGAAGTATTCAAGACCGTCGCCAATTATCGGATCCTTCGCGGCTGTACCGGCAAACGAACACCGCCACAATGCCATCCATGTTCCTCCCGAAGAAACAGAAGAACATAGAAGAATGGACTGTAAGCAGGATGTAAGCCGACGCTCACACGTAGTTGCATAGTGGCCACGCCGACCACATTTACTGCACTTGCGGCGCCCGTGACCATCTCCCTCGTCGTTTAGTGTTTTGCAGGGCCCGGCTCGGCCTGAAAGCCGGGGCTTGGGCCCGGCCTGGGAGGGCTTGGGCTTCTATTTCTTGAGGCCCGAGCCCAAGCCCTGGGGGAGGGCCTGGCCCGGCCCGGCTTGGGCTTAGGCCGGGGCCTGGAGGTCAAATATTATGTAAAATATCATTTTTAATCATCTATATCTACATCTGCCTCGTAATTATCCACAGCATCGTCCAAGAAGCAATCCCAACCCATCTGATCTTTAACCGTATCCTCCCCGGGCCCCATCTCCCACTCTTCCTCATCTAGTATCTCGGGTTCGCGGAATAAACAACTCACGGCACATCAAGCACTTCAGACCTGCAACGCTTCGACGAGATCACCCTTCAACCGATTGCGACGTTTGCTGATTGTGATTCCGGCAGAGGAAAAGGCGCGTTCGGAAGATACTGATGACGCCATGATAGCCAGGTAATCGCGGGCCAACGAGCCCCAGACAGGGTACCGATGATAATTGTGCTTCAAAACAATCTCAGCGGACCGTAACAACCATTTAAAATGAAAACATACACCCCACCACTCAATTGTCGTCATCCCCTCCGGGACAGACTCCCGAGCGTCAAGATAGCTCTGAAATTCATCCCGCCAGGGTTTGGTCGGGTCGAGGTGCGCCTCTGCAAGCTTGGGCTCATCTTCGTCGCCGTCTGGTGTAAGTTCTTCGCAGCCCGCTCTTGTCCAGAGCCTGTGACTGCTGACTGAGCAGCGCCGGCGTTTGCGCAGCTTTGTTGGCATGCAATCAAGATAACGCTGTTGAAACTAAACAGACTCAATTAATTTCGATCACTATCTCAATCAAACACATACCGTTTCCTCCATGTTTGCAAGCGCCGCCGCCTGAAGCTCCTTATCCCAGTTCTTCGTGAAATACGCCAATTTCTTGCGAGGATCGAGAACTGAAACATGGTTAGAACGGAAGACATAGCTGAAGAGACTATATACCCATCGCAAAAGTGTACACATTTGATGTTGAAGTTTTTTCGTAATATTCATTGACCTTCTCCAGCGCCTCGTTAAGTGCAGACCAAAAACGGGCATACTTCGCAGTCGTTGCGCGTTTACTCCACGTCGTATGTAACTGCTCCAGGGCCGGGATTGCGAGGTGAAGTGTTGACCGCCATATCAGCAGAGAAAGCATGCTGTGCCTTCTCCGCACTCTAAAACCGAAATAAATGAAGCGAGCCGTGTAACATGATAAACAATGCAGATACCTTGAGTATGTGGACAAACAATTCCACGCGTTCCCACTCCTCCTCTTCCAGCCGTAAGCCGCGAGCTTCTTGCTCTTCTCACCGCTTTCTTCTTGAGAGATTTCGAAACAAATTTGTTTACCTCCTGCGCGAACAGTTCGTCAAAAGTCGCTGTTACGTGTGAAGCGGGAACTTGCCTTCCTGAGCTGATATCCACGCTTAAGCATCGCAAACGTTGACGACCAGCGGACTTTCATGTCGAGAACCATCTGCTTGGCGATGACGGCAGGATCGGCTTGGCTTCGTGTTTGAATAGTCTTGAAGAGTTCCTTGCGCTTCGAGGAAGAACGTTCCTGTATGGACAAAAGAATTAGATTGAACAACAATGCGTCTAGTTTACGGACCTTGACGGCAATTGCGCGTACGAGGCCAATTTCGTCGCGAGTGGATCCAGGTAGAGTCTCGGTGGTGGGAGCATGGGCATTGGGATCGTGAGGGTTGAAATGAGGTGATTTACTGTACGCCGAGATCAATTTCTGGGTGGCGAGGTTGATGACATGTGCAAGACAACTATACTGAAATTGAAGCGTTTGTAGACAGAGATCATACAGCATCACTCACTTGATTCGATGCTCGATCGGGTCCCAAACCCGATTAGTGGCTGCGAGAAGTAAACGGGCCAGCTCAACGAGCATAGTTCCGTTGTTTGTGGCATTGTCGCATGTCACATAACCCAACTTTAAAAAGAAAATTCAGCCACAAAATAACCGTCACGAAAGGGGAAGAAAAGGCTCACCCGATCCTCTAAGTTGAGCCGTTTGATTATTTTGAAGAGCGCTTGGCCAAGCCGAACCCCGTGATGAGCGTTGTTGAGTCGCGTGAAGCCAAGAATAGCTTCCTGGAGAACCCATACACCGGGAGAGGTCTCCTCGAGCCAATGGCCGGTGACAACGAAATAACCATCGGTGTTCCCGGCCTGCCAAGCATCGCAGGTCACATGGATCTTGCCTGTGACGGCGTCGCTCTGGAGTATAATTTGTCTCGGTCTAGAACATAAATAAAATGATGTAGAACTCACATGCAGACGAGTCCGCAACTTGTCCATTTGTTCGTGGAACAGCTTCATTATCTCTTCGCGGGTTGAGCGCATGCCCGGAATGATGACAACCGTTTGTCGCACGGGCAGCAATGTCGATCATTGTCTTGAACTTTGGGTGATTTTAGCGCGGAGACCGGCTGAATGTGAGTCTGTGAGCATGGTTTCTGATATTTAAAAAAAGAATACATACCTGGTCAGTAGCAATGAGCCATTCGAGAGCAGCCTCGCGCCAAAGCTCATCGGAATAGGGTATCACGCGCTCCGGTTTCTCACGAAAGATGCGGCTCAAGAGTCTGCTGGCGAAGTCTCTTCCCCTCTGCATCGGCCGCAGCCTCAGCTTGCTTCCGTTCCTTGACATCTGCTGCAAGGCGAGATACAAACCCTGTTTTAGCACACCATTTGTGGTACTCCGGCTACGTATAGGTCAATGGAACGTGCATGCCCGGCTAAATGAATAAACAAACCGCATGTGTACTGGCCAGGTGTCGGCGCACCGTCGACGGGTCTGCCACAATACAAACATTTCTTCAAATCTATGTTAGAATCTAAACCACATCTGAATTAAATGACATACGGGCAAATTTTGCACTTCCGATGAAGTTTAGTTGACCCCGCCTTTCCAACCATAGGCGTCTATTTTGAATTCGTTGAGGAATACAAGATGCAAGGTATTAATTCTTTTGGAACTCGCGTATTCTAACTTGACGGACCCCAAGAAATTGCCGCAGTGGACTTGTATAGTAGTGATGACCGCCGTCGCTCCAGTGGCCTGTCTAAGTCTGAAATATTTATCCAGACACAAGGTGGTCGTCGGCGGCGTTCGGCCGCCTCCCCCCTTTCTAGGCAACCTCCGAATACTGCCGATGTTTGAAATTCGGATATAAAGCTTGCGCCTCCGGAAAAGGAAATTCGATGAGGGAATGATTTTATAAAGAGTTTGATTGTTTTATTTAAATTCTTGAAACAAACGATTGATGCTGAAAATCTGGGACTGCTTGGTATACAAGAAACCCATTTCGATGCGGAATCAGCAACACACTTCAATAATGTCTACAACCGCTGGTTTAAGCTATACTACTCATCTCACCTGGACAACCTTCTTCCACAGCCGGTGTGGGGTTCGTGCTTGACAAGAAATTCTTAGACACAGAAAACATCCGCAAATTTGAACTAATCCCCGGCCGCGCTTTGATGATAGTTATACCATGGCACGATGGGAAACCACTTACAATCCCGAACATATATGCTCCAAACTGCCCAGAGGAACGGGACAAAATGTGGAAGGACCTTTGGAAAAAGTGAGGCTGATGACCTAGAACTTCCATTCCCAGACGATGTGTTGGGTGACTGGAACTTTGTTGAAGATCTGCTGGACCGAAGTTCTGAAACTGCAGAGACAGTTCCTGAAAGCTTCAAAAGACTTAAAGATTTGTTACTCTTATATGATGGATGGCGGGCAACATTTCCAGACACACGAGATTACACTTGTGTCCAACACCGAACAGATAGGATGACAAATGAAATGTACACCTCACACTCACGGATTGACCGAGTCTTGACATATTTAAGCTTTTCTAAGCTGTGATACCATCAAATTTGCTATTTGAATGCCCCGCAATTTTGTGGCTAGGGCATCGCAATTCCATGGCCCTGTCAAGCGCATTTGTGCCGTGTTCAGCGGAGGTAAGGCAAGCTGTGATACCATCAAATTTGCTATTTTAGCGCCCCGCAATTTTTTGACTGGCAATTCCATAGCCCAGTCCAGCCATTGGAATGTATTTGCGACGTCTTCGGCAGGACATTTTCACGGAGCTCATCTGTTACGGTCCGCTCTGAACGTGTAACACTTTTTAGTGGCTGTGTATCAGAATCTAACCATTTTAGTGGGGGGAGGTCAAACTTGCACCGCCAAAGATCACGTGATATGTACAGCCACCATTCCCACGCTTGCCTTTTTCCCTGATGCCGCCTCGAAATCACTGCTTCAGTGTGGCTCCCTGAGCGCTTATAGCGGAGCACCACTTCGTGGTACTTCCGCCAGCTAGGGACCCACACTGAAGCAGTGGATTTCTTGGCAGCATCTGGAAAAAAGAAATAAAATTGTTGCTGCACCACCAATTGAGGGATGTTGTGGCGGGCGCCGGCCCGGACGGCTGGGGTTTTCCACCCCAGACCCCGACCGCTGCGCGGAGCTTCCCGCTCGCCGGGGAGGCCCACTGCGTGGTGCTTGGCGCTCGCCGCGGAGCCCACTGCGTGGTGCCCAAAGAATAAAAGGAAATCAGCACCGCTCGGGCTCGAACACAGAGCCTCTGCGGATTGCCTAAAAGCTACAACATCTGGTGCGTTAACACAGACTATGGTGCAGGTCACCTAGCTGCCGCTACCCCAAAATTAGTGGCCAATTGGCCGGAGAATTTTTTTTAGCACTGTACACAGCCACAATCAGCCCAAATTTTTGTTATTTCCCCCGCTTGTGGCCAATTCGACGGCAAGAAAAAAGTTTTACTTCCTTCAGTTTTGATTTAATACAAATCCCTCTTTAGGATCAGCTTGTATTGTCAAAAGAATCACTTTTCTAAAGAGGGATAAGAAATAGAGGCAAAACTCGGCCCGGAAGATCTCAAGCACGGGGTAGCGGCAGCTAGGTGACCCGCACCATAGCTGCCGCTACCCCGTGCTTGAGATTCTCCGGGCCAAGTTTTGGCCAGATTTCTTATCCTTCTTTAGAAAGTGTTTCTTTTGAAGATAGAAGAAGATCCTAAAGAGCGATTTCCATTCAAGTCAAAACTGAGGGAGTAAAAAAAAAGTTGCACATGAATTTGGCCACTAGCGGTGGAAATAATGAAAAAATAGTGCCTATTGTGGCTGTGTCCTGGGCCAAAATCTTCTCCAGCCAATTTGGCCACTAATTTTTGGTAGCGGCAGCTAGGTGACCTGCACCATAAGTATGAGACCACATAATATGCAAGGAACCTAACACGCCATAGGGTGAAGCGGTCATGTTGTGGCTGTGCCACATTTCAAACTCCGCTCTTGGCGGTGCGAGTTTGATTTCTATTTTAGTGGCTGTGTGAAATGTCCATTAGAAACATTACTACGTCCGGAAGTGCGTCTATCATACATACCTGCGATATCATGGTGTCATGTCCAAAAGACGGTTATTCTTCACCCGAAATAACCAAAGACGAGCTGAACTTGCTCCGAATATGTTTAAACCGCGCCGAACCGGCCCAAACCGTGGATACAAAGACATTGCTTTCGGGGATTGATTTAAAATTGGTGCATTCGGATGCAAAAACTGCATATATGCAGCGAATATCCCAATTATTTCCATGCTTGAGAGAACTCGAAGTCCAAGCCGCGAGAGATGGCAATGTTACGGTCATGTGACCGTGACTTTCTTGCTCTTCGCCTCCATCGCGCGCAATGGCCAAAGATCCCAAGAAGCCTTCCAAGGCCGCACTGAGCAGCACTCAAGAGATGCACCGCATGAGGGAGAAGATACGCAAACAGGACGCCCAGATTGGTGCATTCCACGCGCTTGCTCGCCGACGCGTTCTTATCCAGTCCAGCTGACCTGAAACGCGAACGAGATGCTGCGAAAGCGGCTAATGCGAAGCAGAGGGAGAAGCTTATACCTCGACCCAAAGGTCAAGCTGGCAGGAGCACTGGATACAATCTCCAGGCAGAAATGGGGCTGGATGGCAACAAACTCAGCAAAACTCGATATAATCGGCTCATCGTGCGTAGCTTGCCTTTCCGCATCCCGTTCCAAATTTCCCTCCGTGTACAGCGGATCGTCAAGGACAACACACACCAACACCTCTCCGTTCAAAAGACACTCTCGAAACAAGATCCGAAGAAGCTGGAGCAGACTATAGCTCTGGTGCGTTCCTGAGGCGGAGGGTGTGCGAAATTCAGCTGATAGCAGTTACTCAGATTGCTACCATCGCTCCATTCTTTGCGCGATTCGAGGGCTTCTGGCCTGTCCATGATATCATAGGCACATATCTTATAAATATGCAGAATCGGCGTCGCCGCGACTTGAAGAAGGAAAGGGAGGCGGACGAGCGCGATGCTCGCGGCGATGTTAACGAGGACGGCTCCTCAGACGATGATGATGAGAATCTTGAGGAAGACGATAGCGATGAGGAAGCCCAGCCCCCAAGCACACCAAAACCCAAGGCGAAACGCAAGCGTCCCGTAGCAAAGAAGCGCATCGACTCTGACTCCGATGTGGCCGACGCAGATGAGGACACGTTCCCTAACGAGCAGGACGATAAGGTGTGTCTAAAATAATCTTGGCTTTGGAAATTTGCCTCAGCATTTGTCAGAAGGACGACCTGCAAACCAAGCGCAAAGCCCCTCTTGCGGAACGTTCTTCCCAGCAGGTATGTTGTCCGTGACAGAGTTCTGAGATGATGCCTCAAATTCCACAGATCAAGATAGATGACAGTCCCATTCCCGCATGATTCAATCTCTGCCCTGGTCTGAACTCCCTATGGATGCCCTGTCAAGGACTGTTTAGACGACGGTCCAGAAAAATCTAGCCGGCGCCTCTTGTATCTCTTCTCCGAACGGCATCATCTGATTCGTGAAGGCGGAGATGGTTCCGAATTCACAGATCTTCAGATTTGCTCCGCGCTCAAACAACAAAATGCGACACAGTTCCTCAAGCTCGGTCGTCAAAATAACTGGCCACATATTATCGATTATCCTGCTCTTGTCGCTCGAATCCTCCCCTTTCGCAATATGCTCTGTGCTTTGATTCGAGACGAAGAGCTCTTACTCAAACGCGACGTCTGGCAAGCTAGCCTGCAGTGAGAATAATGGAACGATTATTATTATTATTATTATTAGGCTGTTCCAGATAAATGGGTCATCACCGTTCAACGGACTATTTGGCGTAGGTTGCATCCATTTAACATGAACGAGTAGCGTATCGTTCGGCCCGAGTACTCCGGCTTGTTTGTGTCGAAATATATGCTGTACTTCCCCAACAAAAATCTCTCTGTTGAAGTGGATTTGGATAAGCGAAGATCCTATTGATCCACGTCGAGAGGCTATAGTCGATGTGACTCTGCGCGAATCGAGAAGGGCATATTGGAAGATTTCCGCATGTGAGGGAAATGAACTTGGGCTCCCCGGGCTGTGTAGTAGCGAAGAAGGCCGAGGCGCGTCACATCATCCCTGATGCGTCCGGCGTGGGGTGAAATACTTCCAGGGAGCGTGCAAGGTGTGCGCTCTGAATTCGTAATGTTCGGGCCACTCGACATGTATCGGTTGACGCTGGATGTACTGTACGATGACAATGGGGACTGGCACGAGGACCTACTGGCCCAGTTAGGCAACAACAGTCCACTAAACGGCATAGTGAATGGCGTTGCTCCGCTCCGTGAGTTGGTCTTGAGGCCGCTGTCGTTAGCTAACATCGTTTAGAACCGTGAACCCTCTGGTGTTATTTCAGAGCTTGCGCAGAGCCACCGGGGCCACCTGGTGGCTGGTGGCTGCACTGGTTTTGAACATGTTTTGAACATACAGTTGCGGCAAAAACATTTGCATTACTAGGAAATTTCCATCAAGAGTTCTTTGATATTATTACATGCAGACAATGTTCAATCCATGTGCAATCCATTCCTAGGCAAAGACCATATTGTGAAGCCATTACACTCATATATGTAGTCTCTCGTAGACAGACACTTTTATATCAACACTCGTACCATGCTATATAAATATTACACTCACTTGTTTGGAGAATATGGCACCAAATCACCCACAGTCCTCCCCCCCGTTCACAGCATCATCTGGGCAGA
The DNA here is from genome assembly GCA_029378375.1 of Mycena olivaceomarginata. Classification (NCBI taxonomy): domain Eukaryota; kingdom Fungi; phylum Basidiomycota; class Agaricomycetes; order Agaricales; family Mycenaceae; genus Mycena; species Mycena olivaceomarginata. Next base: position 173,816 of record JARKIC010000745.1, on the reverse strand, counting down.
TTGAAGCTGTTGTTTTTGGTTCGAAAGAGTGACTGACCCTCAAATTATGCTACTACTGTACCCTCCTCTCACTCAATCCACACACCACTTTTCAAAAAGCTGCAGTAGTAGCTTCGGTTCCATTGGCAGTGAAACAACGGGCCTGTTTGCGCGGATTCAATGCTTGAAGAGCAGCAAGACTGGCTGTTTTTTCTGGATTTCCCGGCGCGTCCAACAAGTTTGGTCGGGGCGGGAGCCGTCACCTCGACATATCTCGAGGTCTTTGGCATCCGGGATCTCCGGGGTCAGACCGGGAGCATGCGAACAGCGGGTGTAGATTTGGTGCGTCGTTGTAGCGGGTGCAAGTGGAAAATTGGATACTTTCCTAATTAGAGAAGGGTTCTGTCTGCACGAAACCTGATTCCTTGTGCAATGCAAGAGAACGGGCCGGACTTCGTTGCTTCTTCTAAGTTGAACCAGGTGACAACGTGACAGTCACAGATGTGACACAAAATTCACAGGCTAATTATGAAGGAACCACTCCTTGAGATTTTTTGAAAAAAGCAGCATCATACTTAGTTCATTGAAAGGAGTGTATAGGAATATTTTCGTGATTTTACCATAGGTTTTGGGGTACGGCCATTGTTTTGGAGGTTCATCACTATAAATACCGTCTGCGAGCTTGTCCGCTGCTTCATTTTCTACGTCGCCGGCGTGACCCTTTACCCAGCCAAGGTCCGTCTGCGCTTTATGTTCTCGTAGTCTTGCTACCGTTTTTTTGATTAGGTCACCGTTTGCTATTGTCATGTAGCCTTCGTCTTCCCATCTGCTGAGATTGGTTGTGAGGCCCTCGATCATCGTCAGTGAATCACTTTTAATTTTGAGACTGTTGACGCATTGACTTTTTCGAGTTTCAAGACTTCAAAGTGACGGAAGATTGGTTGAGTGCGTATGGAGGCCTTGCAGATGGCTGTTCGTAGACACTACGAAAGTGGATTGGCCTCCGGACGAGATGCCTCCATGATTAGACAAGAGCGTAATTAACTTATTTTACCTGTGCTGAACTTAAGTTAACTTATATGTGCGGAACTTGTACTTATGCGGAACGGTGCGGGTAAATTTAACTTGCCCCGCCACAAGTTAGCTACAAGTTACTTGTGGCAGGGCAAGTTAGTTTACATATTGCAAACCATCCCTGACGACGTCCCAGTCACACAGTTAGTTTCATAAAATATTGATTCCTCAGGTACTAGTAGTGATTTCTAAATCGGGACCGAAACTTGGCACTCAATACTTTCCGCCTCTGCCTCTTTACCATATTGGGATAAGCACCGCTTTCTACAGCCCTCTGCCGTCGGCACGTCGAACATCGGCAACGAGCTCAAGCCGAACCCCAAAGTCGTTGGGTTGTTTGACATCCTCTTCCCCCACACCTCCACCTGCGACACCCGCCCTCCAGCCCGCCATCCCGCCTGCCAGCTATGACCCTCTTTACCAAATCATGCCACTATGAACATCGACGCTCGCCGTGTCCGCTGCCCCGAGATAGGCTGCGACCGATATCTTCACGCCCCAGGCAGTGCCTCAACGGCAAAAAAAGATCGCTATTATGTTTCTGTGAGCCGTCGACGTTTTTCTTCACCTCGCCCTATTCAAGCTCTGGGCCCTGGGCGTCACCCCAACTCTTGCCACAACGTGCCCGACCCCAGCCGCAAACCAGCCGCCTCCTCCCCCTTCCCTGGCCTTTCCAAACTAACTTCCGCCCTTCCCCATGCCTGCAGCCAGAGCCCAGCGAATCTACTGCCTCACCTTTGCACTGATTAGAAGGCCTCCGGCATTTCATCCGATGAAACAGTTGTGTTTTCCTAGGAGTAAGAATGTCGGCTTCAATCATTTTTGATCAAATGGCTGATTTGCATTCAAATGTGCGGAAATGCCATCCACAGCACGGCCAATGAAGGAGTACTGATGTTTCTGCAAAATTTAATATTACACAGGGTACAAGCGCCTTTAAACCTTGAAGTCAAATGTTGTACTCAACGTGAAAGAATGCCCAACTCCAGGGTTATGGGCTCGTAAAACCGAAATTCCGGTTACTTTATGTGATAGTGAGTACAGATGAACTAATGGGGTTGGCAGATCCTTGTACTCGCATTCTAGGCAAAAAACTAGACAAGAAAGTGCTGGACAAGAACAAGAACAAAGTTAGTCTCTCGTGGACAGAGACACTTTATATTTAGCTTGTACCTCGCTATATAAAAGAGCAAAGTTAGGATCAGCAAAATTGGGCCAGGAGCAATTTGGATTACACACAAAAGTGGAGCAAAATGATATCAAACACTTTCAAATATCAAGCTGTCAATATATCGTGCTTGTCAAGCTGAAGTTAGCTGTTGTTCGATTCTGAGGCCCAACAGCCCCATGCGGTTTTTCCCGGTGGCGGTCCTGTTGAGGGATATGTGGGGATTCCAGGAAAGGGGATCCCGGAATTCTATCGGGTGCATCCTGACCCGCAGTTTCAATTCGGGTCGGACAACATACAATATGTTATATTCACGTTACCCGGAGAGTTTGAATTGCGGAAGAGCTTTGAAAAATGGTTCATGGTCATTATGCACTGTACCTCGGAGAACTTCATTCATACAATCACCGGTGGTAATTTTGAATGCAGGGTGAAATCGCTATACTATGGAATTGGTTTCTGGCAAATATGGACAGTGAAGCGCGGCCATCCCCGCGCTGGGGATGGCCAACAGTTAGTGATCGATTTGTTCTGGATTGGGATCAATGGAGGGACACTCCACCTCTCTTGTCTTGTCGTGCCCACATAAACGCGAGGATCTGTGACCTCGAACTGAGACAGTATGCAATTCTCCTATTTTCAAGTTCATTCCCATTAGATTTGAAGCATTTCCCTGATTTTCTTTACCGTACATTCAATATTGCCCCACTGTTCGGCTCACGCCTCATCCCCTTCCTTACATTTCACCCTCTTTCTACGTCTCTTCAATGCCTCTCCATATGTCTTCGCAATGAGTCTCGAGGATTGAGGTGGTTCCTTTTGCTTTCTCAGTCTACCATGCCATTTTCCTTTATGGATATCTGGAGATGGGAAAGTAGTGTGCTCTTCGGCCTCTGATATGGCCTCGGAAACGGGGGGCTCTTTGGTCGCTGAAATGGAATTATGTCTCCCACAAAGCAGGGGAAACACAAGCAGTCTTACGAGTCTCGCTCAAGTCCTCCATTGTGATGCCCGACTCTGAACCAAACTTCCAGCCAACAAGAACGGCGTCGCACGCTGAGACTTGGGCATCCAAAGATGAAATGGAGCTAGTGAAGTGGCTCGCGGCAGTTAAACACATGCTGTATAATACACATGCGGGACCGCAGAACTGCGAGCGCAGACAAGATGTGGGAATCCTGCCTTCACACACTTCCTTCCATTTTCCGGAATCCCGATAGGGGCTCTGAGACCGCCTGACAGCCATTACAACATCGATGATGACTATCGGTGGAGTGGCAAGCTCACTATCACCGCTGACCTCTCCATTTCAATGTTATTGCGAACCGGCAATTTACACTTACATACTTTCATGCCCTTGAATCCCATCGATAATCCTCAACTTCAAGGTGGCGCCTGGTTCGAATGGATCACCTCCTTCATGGGACTTTCAACAGCATTGGCGGCACTTGGAATGGTCTCTCAGGCCTACCTCGGCTCAAGCATCAAGCTGTTCATACTAGGATCGATCATTGAGACGGGACGGAGGCTCTTTGGGTGGATGATAGTTCGGTTCAGATTTCGTCTGTGGTTTTCTTGTTCTTATTCCTGCTGATTTAACGCACGCCACCCGGAAGAATACTCGATGACTGCCCAATTCGACGAGGGTGATCCAGCGTACGAGTGGGTCATACTATTTCTGGTGCGTCTTCTGTCTGTTCTCGGAGCTCTGGCCTACATTTCACTTAGACACAAGAAGGCGTCTGGCGCAGCTCCCGTGAGTTCGTGGTCAACGCTACCAACTCACGCCGCAAGTGGTCCGTCAAGACGTGGATTGACCCGACTATCAAGGGCAACGCAGAATATGTCCCAACCTACCGGTTACCTCAACTCTTCCGTTGGCGAGGGCACTGGATCAAGATCAAACATACCCAAGATAGTGAGCAGGGAAACTTCACGGAATCCGGCAAGTATCAGCCAATCTCCAGCATCTTCATGACGTTAGTTTTATCCTTATTCTTTTGAATTATTTACTTACTCTGGAAAAAGAATGTATACACGAAATGTGAACTTACTCTCTGAGCTTGTAGAGGACGCTCACACACGTTACGTGGATATCAACCAACACCGTGTAACTATCCATCTGGCAGACTCAGTATGGTCATCCATGCCTCATGTTTTTCTGAGTTTTTGAGGATAGCCACGACACTATGGACCTGCCTTGACCTGGAACACTGTGAAGCACAAGAATCATCGGTCACTCAAGTTTGGTGTCATCCGGTTTTGCATTGTGCCTCACAAATTCACACCTCACAGCTCGGTCATTCTACCGGAGGGTGTGGTCGCCGACCTCGTTCGCGACGCCAAGGAGTTTACCTCGACAGAAAAGTGGTATCTTGAAGTAGGCATCCCGCATCGCAGAGGATATTTGCTTTATGGACCCCCAGGGACTGGAAAAAGTGAGTCACATAATCTTGAATAATGAACTCTCATTTGGCTGATGAGGAAATGCGGTTAGCATCCACAATATACATACGCACTAGCAGGTGCTCTAAACCTGGAAATCTACTCGATGTCACTGGCCTCCAGGCAGTATGTCTATTGGCTATCCTTTGACTTTTTTCTGATGACGGATCCGGCCCAGTGTTGATGACTCTTTCCTTCAACGTGCTGCATCTTTGATTCCAAAGGATGCCATCTTCCTGATCGAAGACATTGACTGCGCCTTCGCGTCCCGGAGTGACGAGGAGGACCGAGACGAACTTTACGGTGCTGGTGGCCAAGGTCCTCTTGGTCACGCTATAGGGGCTCATGGTGCTCGCTCGCTGGTCACGCTCTCGGGACTCTTGAATGTGATTGATGGTGTCGGCAGCGAAGAAGGGAGGCTTTTTTTTGCCACGGTACAGTTTCTCCTTATCCTGCCATCCTTGTCCTCTAAGCATTACACTACCTCATAGACAAATCACATAGACGGCCTCGACCCGGCCTTACTGCGCCCTGGACAAATTGATTGTAAAGTCGCCTACGGACTCGCCACGAGAGACCAGGCGCAGTCGCTGTTCATGCACTTCTTTACCGAATCCCGGTTTCTGTCCTTTGGAAAAGACGAAGTAAACGCCACCACGCTTGAGGCTGTTATCGGCAATCTTGCAACCAATTTCTCACTCAGCATTCCACCTGCGGAATTCTCTATCGCAGAGTTGCAGCGCTACCTTCAGGGACACAAGACAACGCCAATGGCCGCTGTTATTGGGGTGCCGGCCTGGGTTGCTGAACAGTGGATGGAGCGAAACACTAGGGAAAGGGAGGAAGCGGACCGCAGAATGCCACAGCGGCATCAGGAGAAGCAACAGACGGCTTCTGCAGGACCATTGGCCTGGATGCAGGCCCTTCGTCAGTACCTGTAGCTACGTAGACTCCCAAAATACCTCATCATAAGAAATTTGAGAGCACGGATAGGGAGCAACATGTGATCGGCACAAGTTGGCATGGCTGCCACCATCACAAGGGTTCCTAGACCCCGGCTTCTCAATCAAGGGCGAGCGGACGAACAGGTACGGGTTCAGAAGCGAGAGTCACATGCATTGTGATTCAGAGCAGAGGGGATAAGGGAGCAGTTAACATATTTAAGGTTTGAATGGCATTTTGAGTCACATGCATTGCAATGCCATTTTGAACCCTGTGCTTCACTGTTGAATGATTTAATTCCCATTTTGAACCCCACGCCACAGTATTGAATGATTTAATTCAGCTGAGAGCAGGGGGGATAAGGGAGCAGTTAACATATTCAAGGTTTGAATGGCATTTTCAGTCACATGCATCGCAATGCTATTTTGAACCCTGTGCTTCACTATTGAATGATTTAATTCCCATTTTGAACCCCACACCACGGAATGGAAATTTGAATCACATGCTTTGTAATGCCATTTTGAACCCTGTGCTTCACTATTGAACGATTTAATTTCAACTGAGAGCAGGGGGGATGAGGGAGCAGTTAACATATTTTAGGTTTGAATGGCATTTTGAGTTCCCCCTTAACATCAACCATCTTCAATCTGATCATTGACAGCTCAGAAAATAAGTGGAATGAGTATGAATTGTTTTGTGGAATTGGTGTTTGTGCCTGAAATGAGTTCTCTGGGTGGAGAACACAAAAATTAACCACAGACGAACCAAGTTGTGCAATATTTCCATATTTGGGAGTATTTTGTTTTCATGTTCCTTCAGAAGTGGAATGAGTATAATTTTTTTTTTGGAATTGTGTTTGTGTGCCTGAAATGAGTTCTCTAGGTGGAAAACACAAAAATTCACCACAGGCGAACCGAGTTGTGCAATATTTCCATATTTGGGAGTATTTTGCTTCGTGTTCCTTAGAAATGGAATGAGTATCAATTTTATTTCGGAATTGTGTTCGTGCCTGAAACCACAAAATTAATCACAGGCAAACCCAGTTGTGTGGGATGTTTCGGCCAGGAACAGGACTGTGAGCAAGGAGCAAGGTACGTTGTCCTACCTCACCGTCCTAATGTGCATTAAGTACTTCTGAAGGAACACAAAGCAAAATACTCTCAAATATGGAAATATTGCATAAATTGGTTCGCCCGTGGTTGATTTTTGTGTTCTCTGCCCAGAGAACTCGTTTCAGGCACACAAACACAATTACAGAGGAAAATCGATACTCATTCCACTTCTGAAATCGAAAGGGGGACGAGAATATGGCAGGAGGGGTTATAATTTGAAGTAAGAATCTATATGACATTTGATTAATCAATGCGTGTCTCAACATGAAATCTGGTTTAAGCAGTGATTTGATTAACAGTCGACTGCCGTGCAGAACTGTGATGCTTCGGGCACAATGCGTGATGGGAATTCTGTTGAACTGAGCATGTTCTGTTTAACCAAAAATATTAGCCCCTACAGCGCCTTGTCCTTTCATTTCAAATTCCATTAAAGTGCATGCGGGCCCCTTGGGGCCCATGTAGCACTATACATAGTACATGTAATTATGCTAGCTCGGCGAGCCATCAAGCTTTGCATTTAATTGATGGCACAGCTTTGAAAGCAGCCCCATTTAGACACCTTCAATTGCGCATTCAATTTGAAGACTTTCTTGCCCACTGCTGCACCAATTGCCAACGTCTCACAGGCATTTCCACTCAGAATTGCTGTGGCTATTGAATGCACCAGACATTGTAATTTTCTGTGCAGGCATGGGCAAGGTCAGCATTTAAAAGGTTCAATTTTACGTTCAATTGAACAGTGCGGTCCCGCAGTGTTTGCCTCATAGCTTGCCCACCCTTGCACCAATTGCCAAGGTCTCGCAGGCTTTTCAACTCAGAATTGCTGTGGCTATTAAATGCACCAGATGTTGTAATTTTCTGCTCAGACATGGGCAAGGTTTGCATTTAAAAGGTTCAATTTTGCGTTGAATTAGCCCCTATATGCGGTTTTGATCTGAGCCCATCAAACTTTGCATTCAATTGATGGAACAGCTTTGAAAGCACTTATATAATTGTTCATACCCACTGCGTGGTGCATCTGCTTGACGTGGGGGCCCACTGCGTGGAGGCCATTAATTTTTCTTTATCACGTGTAATTCAATTTTTAAACTTATTCTGAGCCTTGCAGGTTATGTGGCGCAGGGAGACACCCGTGGAGCCCACTCACGCTCGCCGCAAGGCGCACTGCGTGGTGCTCGATCGGAAATATTTTTTTAAAACGGGAAAAGAATCGGTCATATTACCAACGGCAAGCAGGCATCGTTAGGGATGTAGATCCGACCGCAACATCTGCTGGAGTCACACACGAGCCGATTAGATTAGATTAGCCTTTTTAAGGCAATGTCAGAGTGGGGAGGCGTGGGCCAAATCGTGGCATAGACTTTTTATTTTTTATTTTCGTTATTTAAATCACGTCCGGGATTAGTAATCCCATCTTCCGTCCTCCGTCCTCCATCGATGGTTGTCTCCTTGCCCATTCCCCAGCCTAATTCCAACTATGCCATAGGTCCAATACCTTTTCTTTGTGCGCGATGGTATGCGACTCTGTATCTGAGTCTTGAACGCAGGCTATGCCCCAGCGCCCTGTCCTCGGGAGCAGAGGCCTAACGTTGGCGGCAGAGAATGTGCCTTTGCATCTGAAGAATAGAGAGTTCCGAGTAGGGCATCAAGCCGTAAACGTAAAGGTACGGATACGCGTCCGTAATACGCTTGCGGCCCCGTATCGTCGCCCGTTCGGGTTTGCCCCGGACGTTACGGGTACGAGACGGGTGACCCCGTAATACGGGGCCCCGTACCCGTCCGTTTACGCGTTTGCGCGCGCCAAGTCGGCATTTGCCGTTCTTTACCTGACTGCCCTAACGCTGGGCCCGCAGCCGCCCCCGCATACGCTTTATAAGTACAAATGGTTGAACCGAATTGCAATTTGAAAAGCACGGTCAATGCTGTTGAACTTCCAAAGAAGACTGTTGAACGGCTCAGGTGTTCTGTTTCAAAACCAAGTACAATTTTCCGATGGTGACCTATGTTCCGAGACTATAATCGATTCCATCGTCGGTCTCTCCTTCTCATCAGTCAGAATAAGATGTCCGTAGTTTCAGAATCTTCTCGTGCGACGCCACATGTTCCTGTCAACTCGATTAGCATCCCGTTAACCGATATCAAAGATGAGAATTTGATTGATCTGAGCCCTGTGAGCCCAGTCATTCCATCTGGGGAAGGTACTTCCAAAAATAAAGGGAAGGCTTAAATAGTGAATTTCAACTCGAACTCAAATTCTGTTATGCCGAGGCTTTGGTTGCTGCCTCCTGTTGGCCCCCTGCGCCATTGCAGCCTCTAATTCTACCATCAAGTTCTCTGGGAGCGGTGATGGCTGCCTCTTGCCGGGGCCTAGTCGGACGTCTGGATTGACGCGATACGCGTAGCGTTTGATCATGATGGAGACGCGCGACGACGGTTTGCCGAGACCCACCCCAAGGTCCACGTGATGGTTTGTTTTGATGTGGGCACAACAACATCTAGATCACCAGGGATCGTTTCGTTTTTTTTTTGTTTCCCGTTGAGCCTGCCCATTGTATCAATTTCGCGGTGGCGCGTGTCTGTGGTTTGAAACTGGTACCCCCGTTGATCCGACTTGTGTTGCTCGTTGTGGTTGTGTGCCGGCCTCTCAATTCGTTTGCTTGAAGTTGCCCGTTCTCGGTGCTTGGTGGTTTTCTCGAGCTCACTTGGTCCAATGACATCGTTGCGCGTGACCGTGTATGCACATCTCTGTACAACGCGCCGTGTGGCTCGAAGTGGGAGAGTACTCGTTCCAGCCATAGACACGAAGCACTGCGTTTTGGGAAAAATGTCTCTACAGGTGGCTGAGTGGAACAGCCAGTATATCACACCGATCCATATGTCTGGGCTACCTGTCTGTAGGTGGACGAATAAACTGGCGACGCTGTGCACAGATCAAGAATCCGCCGAGCAATCCACCTGTAGACAGACAATCTGGACCAAACATCCCACTTGTCTGCACCCATGTCCAGTTTGCCTATCGTCTGTTCCATCTCCTCGTAGCTCTATTGCCTAGCTGCCTGTGTATCTGTACCGGTACAGACCGCCTCTCCCGATGAGGTTCTACTCCGCCGATTCAAAAACCTGCCTGTTGGCCTGTGAAATCTTCTAAGTCCCATTCAATGAAGTCCACTCCCCGGCCATCTGTTTCCCACTCTGGCAGGTTCTCTCCTTACAAGGCTCCTCTTGCTCCACATCCTAGCACTATGTATGACTTTGCAAAATGGCGCGCGTTTGCATGCCGCTCGACTCAGGCACACTGCAGCTCTGGATAAATGGCTCCTTGAAAATATAACCACCAGCTCTCTCGTCTTACCTGATCAGCCTGCGCACTTCGAGGAGCCTCTTTGTATAGTACACATGATTGTGCTGCAGGTATGTGTCCAACTCTGCAACCAGCGCATTGATATGCATTGATTAACATCCTTCGGGCAGGGCGGCAACGACAGTGTCTTCAAAGATCCAGACATGTACCTCCTCTCCCTTCACATCTACGCTCCGAAGTACGGACCGAGCCCCTTCATTCGCCTTGATTCCTTCATGGGGGCCAAAGACGATGGTGACGCGCCGCCGTGGACCTCCATTCTCAAACCCGAACAAATTCACTATTTCCTCGAAACAACGGCTTTTGCGGCCACGGTGATGCGTGGAATGACAGATATAAAGGTGGAATCTGTTTCTTCGGTGCGTTCTTACACTCCTGCGATCAAATTGCCATTTAATAACACCGTGACCATCCCTGTAGCAGAATATATCATCTCGAATGTGCGTCTGGACACGTTCTGTCTCAGTGCGTCGCTTTCACTTCATTCTTGCTCAAGTTCCCACTCTGCTTCCGCAGGCTGGTACATGGGTTGAAGCAGATGTTGCTGCACATTGCGACCAACTTGAGAGGAAGGAGTCCGAGCGGCAGGGGGCATGCGCGTGTGATATGGGCTGGGCTAATGCTCTAGATTTAATTAATACATTTGTGTTTTATTCAATTCAAGCCTCGCAAGAGCTACTCAGGTTCAAATGTCCTTGATGGAAACTTCGACGCGTCCAAGGGTTTCACGCTAGTCTCGGCAACATATCCCATCAAAGATAGGTCGTCTGTCGCCATCTCTGTCCGAACTCGTTACGCGGCAACAGACAATCTGTCCATTGGGTTTCCCTGTGGGCTCGGCAGCCTGTCTCTGCGAGAATAGGTTGTCTGTCTGATACGGTAGATAGAGGGGATCACGTTCCTATCTTGTACCCTTTCTTCGTGAGTACAGCTAAGATGGCCATGCTGTGGATAGATGAGCTATTTCAGGGATCCTCGCCTCTGTCCCTACATTGGACAGTTTTCCCAAAACACAGTGAAGGCTGCTCGACTGAATTTCGAGAATTCTGCAGACCCAGCTGATTGCCGAGGTCCGTCGATACTCGTTGTCCGTGACAAGACACGCCTCCGCTTCGCTCCGGCAGATAAGGAAAGGGCACAGATTAAAATTAAATTAAAATCTCATGATATGTTTCATTGGAGTTGAAATTTCTCCGGGCCTCCAGAGTACTTTGACATGAGTACAGTGCCTTATTCGGGACAGCGCGGTGTATTGTTGGTCATGAGAAAACAGGTCTCCGGAGGTCGACTCCATGTCATTACGACCCCCGGTGCACACAGCGCTTAAGGTTCACCAGGGGTAGAGGTACAGGTACAAATGCCCCAACCATTACCTCTACCCCCAAAACCTCTGACCTTCCAAAATACTTCTACCTTCCCAGAGGTATTAGAAGGTATGACTCGGCTCGCAAGCTTGCCTTGTCAGAGCTAACATCTCGCTTACTTACCCCAAGCCCCGCAACAAATCACAATTGTTGATTATGTTGCCTATGCTAATAGGCCATGAACTAGAGAATATGGAAAAGTGTGTGGTACCAAAAGTCTAGATCAATTGGGGCAGTACTGCGAGCTCTACGGCTGTCCTGCACGAAATCAGGTTTTTTTGGGTAAATTTTTCATTACATCACCGGAACACAAAATGGAGGAGACCAGTGACTGCGGATTTTCAGTGCGAATCCAACGCGCCATATCCCGAGGCAATCCGAGAAGAATTGAAACCGGGGCGGCCGTTCTGCCCCAAACTGCCGAAAACAGGAAAAAAACTAGTATCTGCTTTCTGAATGTCTAGATCAGCAATTGAGGACTTTCAGAAAGCGTGGGAAAGTGAAAGTGCGCGGACAAAAGTGACCAGATTCCGGATTTTTTTTTGACCTAGCCTCGAAAGGGATAATCAGAGGCAGTGAACGCTCTTAAGGCCTTAAATGGAGTCGGCCCAGCATTTAAGGGCTTAAACCAAAGGGCAATTTAAGGCCTTGGACATATTTTCCCACGCATCTTCCCAGAGCTTCATTCCACGCAAAATTCATGCACAATATTCTTTTTCAGTCCATCTTCTATGAGAGTGACTGCCACCGACTCAGGGTTGGTAGAAGAGGATTATCCCGACGACTCTGCCTCATCCATCGCTGGAGCTGATGAACTGCGATGGGAGCAGATGCGAGGGCTTACATTGTTGGAAGGAGACGCCAAAAAAAGGAAATTATATAGTCGCGTTACGTGATGATTTAAGGCCTTTTAAAGGGCACAAGTTGCGGCCCCAAAAGTTTTAAGGCCTTGGCTCTTTGGGCGAACACTGATCACTGGTGGCGCACCGTGAGCTACATGCATATGTTACGTCGATATAAATCGACCCCATTCAATGCATTCACCGCCCATAGGGTCCGAGGAGGGTCGAAAAAAGTAAATCGACCCTCGGTCTTTTTCGAATCCTGAACCCCCTCTTGCGCGTCAATGACACAGCCACCGCGTGTCACTCCCAGACCCAGTCACGAGACTTTGCCAGTTTCGGACACGTAGCTGTTCTTTTCCCTCTCGGGCCTCTCCAGGCTCGCCATGTCTGGTTTCAAGAGATCGCCTTTCGGCAAGCGGCTGCGCACTCTGCAGGATGTACTAGATCATCACAATCCTCCCACAAACCGGCGGCGCACCGACGAAAACGCCCCTGAGGCGCCTAACTATGGCGACCGTTTCATTCCAACCCGCGACGGAGACAGGCGCACAAGATATAATCTCAGGGCAGGGCCTGTGTCTCCTCTTCCCTCCAAGTCGGGCGCACCCAAAGGCATGACCTTATTGTTTTTTGACTTAATTGCTTTATCCAACGGCTAGTTACAGAGGTGGAAAATGCCCTTTTCACTTCCATGCTGAACGCAGAGATCACAGGGGTCTGCAGTCGCCCCATATCGCCTGCAAGCTCGCCGCGCACGTCCTCATCCACTCCCATTGGTTCCCGCCTTCTCGCCTACCATTCGCCTTCCATTTCTGCCCCTTCCACTCCAACTCGAAGGCTGGACACCACTACGGAATTAGCCTACTCCAAAAGCCCTGTCTCCCAAGAGAGCTGCCAGCTGCTCGAGAGCCCCCGCCGCCAACTCCGCAAGGTCTGCAAGACGCCCTGTCGCGTCCTCGACGCTCCTGAGCTCGCAGATGACTTTTATCTCAACCTCGTCGACTGGTCCCGCACGGACATCCTTGGTGTCGGCCTCGGCAGCTGCGTTTATCTCTGGAACGCACAGAATACGACCGTCAACCGTATCTGCGACGTTTCCGACAGCAACGACTCCATCAGCTCCGTGTCCTGGGTTCAAAAGGCGCGTTTTTTTTCGGCATATACATAGCCGGGATGTATCCTTGAACTTCTACCCAGGGGTCTACACTGGCTGTTGGGACCTCCTCGGGTCGTCTTCACGTGTACGACGCAACACGGCTTGCCCTTCTGCGCACATATGAGAAAGCCCATACCCGGCGCATCGGCGCAATCGCATGGAACGCCCATGTCCTCACCTCGGGCTCCGGGGACCACATGGTCCACCACCGCGATGTCCGGGCAGCACCCTCCTGCCCCTTCAAGCGAGGTGGTGGGCACCAAGGAGAGGTATGCGGCCTGAAATGGAGCAACGACGGCGGAGTCGCCTCCGCAAATCTCGCGAGCGGCGGCAACGACAACAAGGTCTGCATATGGGATCTGCGAGGGTCAACCAGGAGCAACAACGCCGGCGGGGGTGCTCGCAGCGCTATCGGAACGCTCGGCGCCAACCGCAGCGGCGGGACAAGAAGCGCGACGGTTGATATGGGTGGGGACGGACTGCTCTGGAAGTTTCACGAGCACACGGCTGCCGTCAAAGCCCTTGCATGGGACCCTCATGCTGCCGGAGTCTTGGCGACTGGGGGTGGCGCCCAGGACAAGCACCTTCGGTTCTGGAACATAAAGAGCGGTACCATGCTCAACGGGCTGGATACGGGGAGCCAGGTGTGCAATCTGATATGGTCGCCAACATCGCATGAGCTTCTCTCCACCCACGGCTTTTCCTCTACCACCGCCCAGAATCAGATATGCATCTGGAAGTACCCGACTCTGGAAATGGTGGCGTCGCTAACTGGTCACACAAGCCGGGTACTGTACCTTGCTCTGAGCGCCGATGAGGAGACAATTGTAACCGGGGCGGGCGACGAGACACTGCGGTTTTGGAAGGCGTTTCCGAAGCAGGAGGTTGACAAACGGATTGAGGAGAGTCGTTTGGATTATGGTCGATTGATTCGATAATTGTGATTCTTACATCTCCATCCACCCACTTTCAACTCGGGAACTTCCTTTCTCCGTTACACCAATACCCGCGCTTGCGATTGCCAAGTAAGTCCACCCCTGTGCATTGCGCGCAAGCACGAACAACAAGGCCACTACAGTCCTTGATGTTTTCCTGGATGCCGCCGGGGAGTACGGATTACCTTCACGAGTGCGTGGGGATCGTGGAGCTGAGACCAAGAAGGTTTCGGTATGTATGATCTTGACTCGAGGGCTCGGTCGTGCCTCATTCATGTGGGGCTCGTGAGTTTTTGTTTTGCGTCATTTGAATTTGATTAACATAAGTTTCAGTTCAACCCACAATACACGCATTGAACGGCTCTGGGTCGAAGTTGGATCCCAATTTGCTCGCCGATGGCGAGCGTTCTTTTATTGGCTCGAAGCACTCCATGGCCCGAACAGAAGTAATCCGCACCATCTTTGGCTTCTGTGTGTACCTCTCTGACCTACTCGGACGCTTCATTTTGGACCTTTCTCATGTATTCCACTATCTTGTAAACACTGCGCTCATATAACACTCCGATTCCACTTCCAAACGGCCTCCCGAGTCCTGCGCTGCCGAGAGTAGAGGCACTCATGCGCCGAAAACCGAAATACTTACTGCGAGCAGCTGCGAATGCCCGAGCAGCTCGACACCCGCTACTGGATACTACACCCGCATCAGAGGATGAAGATATGTCCTCGGGTGAAGGAGGAGCAGCTGAAGAGTTACCAGATTTGATATGGCGGATCAGAGACAATTTGTTTCACTGGAGGATTGCGAATAGGATTCTGGGGATTCTGACTGCGAATATGAGGGAGGGATAGACCAATGTCTTCCAAGCGAGAGCGAGGGCTATCCGTGGACCGACAGCGACGATTCCGGCACAGATGATGATCTCTCGGATTGAGATTACACGGTCCAGGGTATCAAGCCTTCTTCATGGTCGATCATTCCCTGACCAGTTTAAGCTTTTCGCTTCAAACCTTAATTGCGAGCCAGAGTATCCCAGCCAGGGCTCAAATTGGTGTGGTGGAGTGTCCACGAGCCAGAATATCTCAGCCAGGGCTCAAATTGGTGCAGTGGAGTGTGTGCGAGCCAGAATATCACCACACCAATTTAAGCCCTGGCTGGGATATTCTGGCTCACAATTAAGGTTTGAAGCGGAAAGCTTAAATCGGTCAAGCGCCTGCTTATCCCTGCCAAATATAGCCGTTTTCTCACGCCCAGAAACGCGTGACTTGGTATGGAGGGCAAATTGAATGCTGCGAATTGGCAGATGATGCCCAGCACTGTTCTGACAGAGTTGAAACCCAGATCCAAAAAAGACCCAGAAGCGAAAAAATATGATATTCTAGGCACAATTTTGAGGAGGGTAACCCGATTCTTTTGTGTGAGACCCCTTATAGAGATCATAAACAATCCCACTTGAGCAAAAAAGCCCATACCAATGGTTGGCTAGCACAGAAAATTGCAAACATGCCAAAAAGCAGAAATGTGTGGCTGTGCCAGAAGTCCTGAGAAGAGAATCATTATTGCGAGCGCCCCCTATTTTATATAGACCTAAAATTGTATGTGGGAGGGCTTCAGCACTTCCTATCCCTCCTCATAGTCTCAGATTGTCCCAAGGGTACAATCTACTCCCGTGCATGACCCCATTTTTCGGATCGGGGCCCTCCACCAAAATGAGTGACAAAAATAACGGGCTCATGTTCCGTAACCACTCATCGTAAAAATCTGAAAGTATTTGTTGACACACTTCAAGGCCATTGTATCGTATCCACCTATTTTGTTTTACAAGTGCTTGCATTGCTATTGGGATATACGGAAGAACATTTCTTTTTTCGGATCCGGGTTTCAACTCTGTATAACAGAAAGATGGCTGCATTGTGAAGTTGAGCGAAGTGGGTCTACGTGCGTCTACAGCGTAGACGCAGGTAGACTCACGTAGCCGACGGGTAGATGCGGTGCATCTACCCGACGTAGCCGAGCGTAGCTCAACGGCGCCGAAGGGCGGTGATCTACACCGCGTAGACGTAGGTAGCCGAAGATCGCCACATGTCGGCACATGTCAATCAACGTAGACGTGGGTGCGTCTACATAGGGTGGGAACGCAGTGGTTATCTACGTGCGGTCATGGGCAGACGAGGGAGGACTGTGGAAACTCCTCTATTACGCGCCCCCACCGCTATTCCCGGATCTCACCTATGATTACCTGCGTGCCATGAGGTCCATCATCGAACATAAACTACCCCGGATATTCATGAGAGTTGCATTTTTCATATGTTTCTCTCCACATTTTAAATGCAACTTCTAGGTGGGATTTTGCCAAGTGGGGGTTCGTTGTGAGATTATGTCCGCCCTGTCCCACCCTGTTGAAAGAACTAAACACCACAGACAACAGCGACCGGAGTTAGAGTTCGCACCTCCGAAAAAGGAAACTCGAAACCGAAAGATTTTATAAAGGGTTTGACGAGAAAGGGCGGAAAGATGACGGTCCGTCCATTCCAGTGGATATGGAGGTAAAGGGGGCACAATGTGAGCACCATCTGGCCCACATACGAAACAGCTTCTAGCCTCGTGGACAGCGTATTGCAGAACTTTAATTCCACAGCTTTTGCATGTCCGCGACCAGGCAAGAGAGATGGGTTTCGGAGGGTCGGTTGTGTTTAGTCGCGCAATATTATCCCACCGGAGCTGTGCATCAACGGCAGATCGGCGTCCTTGATGAGAACTCCAAGTAGGGGCGAATGGCTTTTTGGCTCGCTTCGAGACACGGGTGAGGGAAGAAGACGGAACAGACTGCAATTGAGAGGAGGAAGCAGCGTTTTTAGGAGCATGGCTGCAGCAAAAAATACAGTACACTCAATTGTTCTTGAAGAATCCTCCATCCTGCATTTGGGATGCGCCCGGAATCAACCAAGCGCGCTCATTGTTGGGCGTCGTTTGCACCAGAAAACATTGAAATCAAATTAATCAATGCGTTGACACGAACTGTCAATCAATGTAGATCCGCGATCATTGCCTTTCGCGCCCCGCGCAGTCAATACCTCCGCTTATTGGAGGCGAGTTTGATGAAGCAGTGAAGCAGGGAGTGAAGAGAAAGAAATATTTCGGGGCCCCAGATGAACCAACGAATCTGGGCAGAATGGTCCGAAGTCCATTTGAAATGGAGTTGTCAAATGACTCAAATCATCGGCTGTCAACAACGATCGACGTTGTGAGGGAGTAGGAGTGCAAGGAGGAAATGAGGGAGTAGGAGTACGAAGAGGAAATGGCCATAGCTCACCGCAAAGTGGAAAGGAGAATTAGAAGAGGAACCAAACCCCCATGAGAAGGAGGCGACGAACATCCGAGACCCAGAAATGATCGAAACAGCGTAGTCAAATGTGGATCGAAAGGATGTGACAGGAAACCGAGCGCAAATAGGAGTGCACCTCCCCAAAAAGGAAAGCCAAGAAACGCGTATGCTTTTATAAAGAGTTTGATTGATTTGAAATAGATGAGGAAGTGGCTCATTCAGCGTTGGCCGCGTTCCTCTGGATCAGACCCAAATGCCCGGAGGAACAGTGTCAAAACGCTCTGTCCCACTATTTTGGTCTATGAACAGAGACCGGGGCGTTGCGTTCAATCGAGACACGCGGCAGTGCGGCTTCTGATTCATAGTAAAATAAGAAGGACAGAGACGTACGAGACGATTCTCCGTGTAGGTTGGGTCAATAGAACCGAAGGGGATAAGGACAGTGTGGGTTTGGATGTTCCAATCTGCGTCACTGTCTAGCTTTTTATACCACGGGAGATGATGTGGGCTTCGAATGGCAGAATTTCGGCAGAATTTCGGCCGAAGTGCGTTCGGACCGGCACGGATCATCCACGTGTGCAGATGAGCAGACTCCCAATGCCATGACGGCCGTCCCTATTTCTCTCGTTTCTTGTTTTTAGCGCCGACTGCGTACAGGACCTCTGATTATAGGTGGGAAGGCCTGACGTGAATCCTGACATTTTTGACCGATTTTGGGCTCCAGGCCTGCGCAAAATCCTGACATGAACCAGTTTTGGACGTGAACGCTTGGTCCAAATCCTGACAAAAACCACTATGGTGGTGAGTTATGGCTTCGACTTTACATCACAACTGACCTTGGCGACAGCAGAAGCACAGACGCGGCGCGACGCGATGGTCACGTGGCAGTTCGGACGCTATGTGGGCTTTAATTGGGCGCTAGGAGAATCTTCGGGAAGTGGAACCCATGACCTGAGTTTATTTGAAGGAGAAGTGATGGGTTTCCGTGCGGAAGCTGCGAGTTTCGCCGAATGGGAGCCGACGTTGAGGTGAAAGTCTGAAAGTCCATCATCATCGTATTTCCCGGACTTTTATGAAGAGGAAGAAAACCGTTAAAGAGGGTGATATCAAGAAGTTGAACTTGAGGGTCCGTTCTCGTGGTCGGACTCTAAGGTGACGTTTAACAGTAAATACAAGAGGGCAGGTACGGCTAGTGTGCGGCAAGGTCTTCGCGGCAGGGAACATGTCGTTGTTTTAGAAGAAATAATGCGCCAAAGGGGGGATCCGTTATTGATGAGTATTCTCAAATGGCTACGAAAAGGTACATGCACAGAGGACGATAAAATAATTCTAGACAGATATGTGTTATCGAATGCAGAGTGCAGTGAAGCGACTAAAGATCTCACCGACATTAACAGATGGATTGACGACCCAATGCATGCATGTCCTTTAATTGTCTATACAAACGCCGCGCGAGATCGTCACAATAACAACATGGCTGAGGCCTTTGCTGCGGCGACAGGCCAAGAGTGCCGTGTTTACCACTCGCGCGACACGAGGGGACGTGGTCGGAAGCGCAAACAGCTTACTGGCCTGGCAGCTGAGGCCGCATGGTCGGTACCTGTCAAAGAAGCGAATGACCTTGGCGGCAAGGTAAGAGTTTGTTTTCATCGTCGTTTATGGCGTGGTTGCTCACCGAATGTTTGAGGTTCCTTACATGCCAGGGATGGCCGTCATCTTTCTCATCGTGACGCTGTTCCCTTGCAGGCTGGTCAGTATTCCTTGACCCTGTCGTCTTTTGAGTTTATTCACCAGCAGCATAATATTCTTCCTTTGCTTTTCAGATGGGCAAAGCGCAAAGGTATGCAATAAGGTCACGTGTTTCAAAATGTAAAGCAATGCAATATCGTCACGCCTTTTAAAATGTAAGGGAATGCAATAGGGTCACGCCTTTCAAAATGGAAAGGAATTCAATCAGGTCACACATTTCAAAATGTAAAGCACTGATTGACCGCTGGAGAGGTCAATATTGCCTCCGAGCAGGATCTGAATAGCTCAAAATGACCGGTTCAATATTGTAACGGTGCGCTCTCGCGCTCATTATATTTATTTCTATCTACATACCCAATTTCTTTCCTAACGTCATGCATTTCAAAATGTAAAGGAATTCAATAAGGTTGCGCCTTTCAAAATTTAAAGTACTGAATGGCCGCTGGAGAGGTCAATATTGCCTCCAAGCAGGATCTGATGGCTCAAAATGACCAGAGTGACCAGGGCTATCCATTGCTGGTGTGCACGCCTCAGAAAATGGCTTGGGGACTGTGCTGGAATTGAAAGTGTTCGAAAATGTAAAGGAATGCAATAAGGTCACGCATTTCAAAATGCAAAGCAATGCAATATCGTCACGCCTTTCAAAATGTAAGGGAATGGAATAGGGTCACACCTTTTAAAAGGGAAAGGAATTCATTCAGGTCATGCCTTTCAAAATGTAAAGCACTGAATGGCTGCTGGAGAGATCAATATTGCCTCTGAGCAGGATCTAAATGGCTCAAAATGAACTGTGTGCATTCTTTTGAAAAGTGTGACCTGACGCAATAGAGGTGCATTCAAATGGCGGGCATTTTGAAAAGCATGACCTGGCACAATAGAGATGCATTCAATTTCAAATGGCTGGCATTTTGAAAAGCATGACCTGATGCAATAGATCTGCATTCAAATGGCTGGCATTTTGAAAAACATGACCTGGCACAATAGAGCTGCATTCTGAAAAGCATGACCTGATGCAACAGACCTCCATTCAAATGGCTGGCATTTTGAAAAGCATGATCTGGCGCAATAGAGCTGCATTCTGAAAAGTATGACCTGACGCAATAGAGGTGCATTCAAATGGCTGGCATTTTGAAAAGCATGACCTGGCGGAATAGAGGTGCATTCAAAGGGCTGCCATTTTCAAAAGCGTGACCTGGCGCAATAGTCGTGTTTGGTTGTCCAATAGATGGGTTTGGTTTTGAAATAGAGTGCCCCGTGTTTGGTTTTCCAATAGCTGTTCATGGCCTCTGAAAGAATATGCCTGTAGACGTCATCCAGTGGTTTAGTCACGGCCCATTGGTGTCGACCGTGATGCTGATCAGAGTACTGTACTATTTCAACCGTAAGTTCAGCCTATGTGACATGTGACCACTTAGGTTCACCGCCCAGTACATTTTGAAAAGAGGGCATTTCCGCTTGCCGCGTAACCTAGGCCGAATGCAAGATATAATATGCATCATCGGATTCTCTTTTGCACTAGGGCTCTCGTACAGAGCTCTCGGAGTTGTCCTGCTGAGTACGTCGTTAACATTCCTTTCAGCACCCCAATTTTGCACGGGATTTTGAACCGAGCTCAGCGAGTCGAATTTGATGCCATTTCGATTATAAAGCGGTGTCTGTATGGACAATGAGGGAACCAATTAACGTTTTAGCCCGCCCTAAGTTCTGCAAACGGCTGTAAGCATTCTGTCTCACCCAATGGTGACTTCCCATAAAATTAAAATATTCCAGAGCAATTTTTGAGGGTGCCAGTGATGTGATCAGTCTGAAAGAGATTCACGGCGTCAGTGTTTCCTGCAAGCACAATGATATATTTATGCATTGATGCAGGTCAAAATCCACAAATCCGACATGCGGCCGTGAAAATTTTAAATCAATACGACATGTCGCTGAGTGAATCCTCTCACGTCTACCTCGTGTTGTGCCTCCTTCTGGTGCTTAAATTCGGAGTGCGGTGGAAAATCTGCATGGAAATCCACGTTGCCAGGGTCGGGATACCTTAATGCGGTTCAAATAATGTTTGCCCTCCAAACCCAATCCAGAACACGAGATGTTTTGATGCTCTCCGTCGAAATTATCAAACTGCGTTCCGTCAAGGCAAAACGTGCAGGCATGTATGTAAACTTCAACTCCACACTCAAAGTCCAGTTGCCCGTTAGAGAGGAAATTACCGGGACGCGCTGTCCATTAAAAAATCGTGGGATGAAGGGCTCACGAAACGATAACGGGACGGGGGAATGCGGCCGGTTCTCGTATGTAAGCGTGTCTTCATTATTTCGGTTCCTTGAACCGTGGACCATCCACCGGAAAGGAGAAATGTAGAGCAACTTGGCCGAAGGGCAACTGAATCCTCGAGTATTTTTGCGCGCAAAGGAATCATTTAAAATAGGTTACCCTGCGCATAAGATAAGAGCTTTATAGGCCGCACCGGCTAGATGAATACACCCCTCAACACGTGCGCAAGAAAATTAACCCCCGGCAAATCATGCTGTGGAATATTTGCTAGATTTGGTGCCTGTGCGGGTATTTCGTCTCTTCCCCGGGGCAGAGGTGGAATAAGTGTTCATTTTCTGGTCAATTCATGGTCTTGCACGATGAATGCACCTTCCAACATGCGCACAGAAAATTTAACCCCCGGCGAACCGCGTTGTGGAATATTTTTTGAATTTTGTGGCTGTGCGCATATGTTACCTCTTCCCAGTGCAGAGGTGGAATGGGTGTTCATTTTCTAGTCGATTCATGGTCCCCCTCCAACATGTGCACAGAAAATTGAACCCCCAGCGAACCGTGTTGTGGAATATTTTTTGAATTCTGTGACTGTACGCATATTTTCCTTCTTAGTTTAACCCCCGGCGAACCGCATTGTGGGATATTTTTCGAATTTTATGCCTATACACATACTGTGATGCGCTCCCGCCACCGGCCAGACACCCAGGAACGCAGCGGTGACGAGAATCCCGCCGGCACTTGGCCAGAACTCAACCAGGGAAACCAGACTCTCAACATATTTGACCTGAGCGTCCGGTCCCAGATCCCCATCTACTACAACCAGACCGTGGTTCTGCAGTGTCTCACCTCCGGCGTCGTCAGCCCAGTCCTCATCATCCGCAAAGCTGACCACCAGACCACCGTCGTCGGCGGCGGCCTGCAAGAAGGCGCCAAGGGCGTTGCGGATCACTTCTGCGCGCCCGCCGAGGTTTGCGGTGACCCCGTCTCACAGCTGCACAAAATCACGTTCGAGGTGTACGACGGCGCGCGCGCGGTGCCCGACCCCGACACGTCGGTACATCCGGCGCGCTCCTCTCGTGCATGGGCGAGAAGGTCAACACGTACATACCGCCCCCCCTCTCGGGTGTGTTTGACCGGGATACGCCCAAGGCGGAGGTGCGTTTTTGTGCCTCGATTTTTCTGTTCGTTATACGAGAGGACTCAACTCAACTCACTCGAATCTTCTGTGATGTCGGGTGCGGGAGGCGGGGCGGTGGAGAGGCACAAGAGGCACCACGGCAAGCGGATCTGATCTGATTCGGGGTGGCGGATATCCCGCGTGCGGTGTGGGCGAGAGCGAGAGCGGCGACGCGGAAATGAGAACGAGGATGGTGCCATCCGACGCCCTCTTTATTCCCATGCTCCCGCCCACCGACGCGTCGGCTGGTCAAGCCGGCATGTCGCCGAGGACGGCGTTGGCCCCGAGTGCTCCCTCCCTCCCTTGCACCTCCTCCCCTCTCTGCTCAGTTCAGGCTACCCTACCCAGACCCCTAAGGGGGGGTCATACAAGGCCTGCGGACCACTCCCATGGGCCAGCCCAGTGTTTTACACAAAATCACTGTGGGCTAGCCCATGGTGTTTTTCTTGGGCCAGCCCACCCCACTGCAGACGGGCCCAAAAATTTTCATGGGTTGGCCCATGGGTCCATTTTAGTGCCAGGACCCCTGGCACCAGCCCAGCTTGAACACAGCATTTTGGGCCCATTTCTGGGCCGTTTTGCACATTTCTTGGTGAGTCAAAAAGCCCTTGCCCAGGGCTTTTATCCTATACATAAACTAGTCATATCCAGGTATTTTTTTGGGGGGCCTGTTCCAGTTAGCTTTCCGGTCGCCTTTCCAGTGAGCTTTCCGGTCGCTGTTCTGACCGCATTTCTGGTTGGCTTTTTGACCATGTTTCTGGTGAGCTTTCTTGTTGCCTTTCTGGTTAGCTTTCTGGTTGCACTTCTAGTTAGCTTTCCACTTGCCTTTCTGGTTAGCTTTCTGGCCACCTTTCTGGTTAGTGTTCTGGTCACCCTTCCAGTAGGCTCTCTACTTGTGTTCCATTTGAGTATACAAGAGTTACTTCCAAGTTTAAATTGAGCAGCCTATTGCCTCTTGGTAGGCCTTCATTCATCCCCTTTCTTGATAATCTGCTCTGTCACTCTGTTTTGTGAGAGTTGAAACACCTGTTCTGACTCTGTTTTGATTACAACCAGACTTACTTCCAAGTTTGAGCCAACGTATGTTGGCCTGGCACATCCCTTTGTTTACAACATGGGCTAGCCTACCCAGGGTTACAATTGTCAGTGGGCTTGCCCACCTTGGTTGATTTTCACCATGGGCCAGCCCACTCATTTTCATAATCTATGTGGGCTTGCCCACAGGATTTTATTTTTCAACATGGGCTGGCCCATCCACTTTCATAATCTATGTGGGCTTGCCCAGCATGTTTTATTTTCTATGTGGGCTGGCCCGCCCATTTTCATGTTCTATGTGGACTTATTCTTTATCGTGGGCTGGCCCACCCATTTTCGTAG
This sequence comes from Mycena olivaceomarginata, assembly GCA_029378375.1. Taxonomy (NCBI): domain Eukaryota; kingdom Fungi; phylum Basidiomycota; class Agaricomycetes; order Agaricales; family Mycenaceae; genus Mycena; species Mycena olivaceomarginata. The sequence continues at coordinate 149,541 of JARKIC010000745.1, read as the reverse complement.
GCTGCGTGGGCTTGCCCACACTCAAAAAAACCATCCAAAAAAAGCACTAAGTTTAGGGTTCGAACTCAAGACCTTTCGAGAAGGGATTGTCATCAACTTAGAACATGATATATACCACTACACCAAGCAACCAGTAGTATTTAACCATTTATGACACACACATGCTGGCCCAACATTCACCCCTCAATCTAGTCTATTTTACACGCCTGTCACTGTCAAATTAACTATCATTTATCGCCGGCTGTGGGAATTTATTTTGCATTTTGTGCAACAACCAGGGGCTTGTTCAAGGTGTGTGCTTTTCCCTCTTTTCTCTCTTCCCCTTCTCCCCTCTGCTTCCATTTTCCCTCCCCCCTGGCTCGGTACGCTAACGCTAACGTCGCTCCTAGTGGCTCGCCTCGACAACCCCGCACTTCGTCTCGCATGTCCGTCCCGCGACGGCCTCCCCACCGCCGCGGCTTCATCCCCGTTGGTGCCGCCGCCCGTCTCACGAATGCAGCACCGACACCACGCCTCTTCTATGCCGCCCGGTGCGCGTGCTACACCCTCCTGCATTCAGCATTCACCCACCACCGCCCCGCCTCCACCGCGTCCGCGCCTGCTTTCAGGGGCCACAGTAGACGTTCCCCACACCCTCCTGACTCCGCTTCTGGGCCCGCCTGCTGACCCCATCTTCGCCATTTGTGCCCGCGCTCGGCTCGAAGATCGACACAGGAACGGTGTTGTGATCACTCAGAGAGCCCACTTTAAATACTTAGTTTCTTCGGCTGTTTTTTTTTGTAGGTATAAACTGGTAGTTGCATGTGCATCAGTACAAAAAGCTTCATTTGTCTGCATTCGTCCAAGAACTTGAAAAAATCGAAATCAAGGTACAGCCAAACGCGAGATGTCACAAGTGACATAACGCGTTTCTCGTCTTGACCACCATGCCCAAGCTCACCCCAGAGCAGAAAAAAATCCAGGAGCTCACCGCCGCCCTAGCACTGAAGGACAAGATAGGTATGTCTCGATGAACCTAACAGCTTATATGGCGCTGATTTAGATTGCCAGAAAAACTCGAGAAACAAAAAAATGCGAGCAGTAAGAGACTGAAATTGATTCCTAAACCAAAGGGGCAGGCGGGGCGGAGTGCGGAAAGCAGAGGCTATAACGTTCAGATCACGCTGGGTCTGAACGATCAGGATTACAACCGCCGCCGAGTAAGTTTAGGACCATTATTCTTTCTGCTGAGTGCTACTGAAGTCATATAGCGTATAGTAAAATGTTATATCCACGAATACCTCTCTGTCAACAGCCCGATCTCCCAGCAGGAAACTGGAGCAGTCGCCCGTATGGTTGCCAAGGTGAGAGTGAACAATTTCAATGTTTATGTTTTTGGAATCTCGGTCTAGGTACAACAAGATCTCCCTTACTTTGCGCAATTCGAGCACGGATGGCCGATTCGCGACATTACGAGGATTTATTTGTCAAACGAGCAGACGCGCAGAGGCAGAGACAAGGAGGCCGAAGCGCGCGCATACCCAGGAGCCCAGCCAACGACAACGCAGCCCTCCACAACAACAAAAACGGTGAAGAAAAAGAAAGCTGTGGTTTTTATCGACACAGACAACGACGATGCCAGCGACGAGGAGGACGAGCCACTTTCGAAAAAGAAACCGGTCGGTCTTTCCTTTTCGCAAGTTTATTGTCAAATTGATAGATTTTAGTTGCCCAAGAAAAAGGTTGTGAAGACTGTCCGCTCCGAAACCGAAGAAGACAGCGACAAGGAAGATGACGCCGACCAGAATGTCGATGCTGATTACATTGACGATGTAGATATGCATGAGTCCGACTCTGATCTAGAATTGCTCGTCAACCGACCCACGATGCCACCTATAAAGACACCGGTACGTCCTGTGTTCTTCTATGTGACGTGCTCTGAAAATCGCAGAAAACTTTTTTGGGCGACATCATGGACATATCAGAACCGCCGCAAAACGACAAAAAAAGGTTAGCAGTCTCTCCATAAATATGCTATTAAGCTAATCAATGCCTAGGAGAATAAGCCCCCGGTCAGCAAAAAGCGCAAAGCAGTGGAGCTACCAGCACTGCCCGGATCTCCTGCCAAAAAAGTAAGCCAGACGATTTGATGTATTTGTTTGAGCTCACAAGACAAAGATCAAGCAATCGGTCAAGCAAGATCCGACACTCACCCCGCCCCCTAGCGCGAAGCCTAGTGCAAAGGTCTCCAAAACCGTCAAAATTCCTCTAGCTTGGGCAGACCTACTGACAACATGCCCCTCTGTTTTCTGCAGCCATCCTCTCCCAGCAACACCTGTCCCCCGCCTTCTTACTCTGTTCCAGCGTGCGCATGACCTAGAAAAGATTGGTGGGCCCCAAGCCAAGGGACTTGCGCTTACGCATCTAGAGATTTGCTCTGCAATAACCTTTGAACGCCGGCGCTCCGTTGTCGTTGCTCTTGGCAAGCGCCGCAACTGGCCGGCTACTATTGACTGGGGCGATGTCTGCACCCGGATATTCAGTGCACCCTTGAAAAAGGAAATTCTTGACCTCATCATGGATCCGCAGACCCTCAAAGAATGCCCTATTTGGACGGACTTCCTCTTGGCAATTGACGACAAACTTTTTGAATTTATGGCTTCAAAAAACAAGGACGAGTTCCAAACTGTAATAAAGCATAAATCCTGTGGATAGTTAGTCTTTATGGCATGGGCTCACTCCGCATATACTCATCACTCTCTGCAGTTTCGGTCCACAAGGCGCCTTCGTGATTGAATCGTGTCTTCGACGTTTGGTAGCTGAAAACGAAGAAGAGCACGACCTGGAGACATCACTATTCAATACAATCTACTCCATAATCGACAAATCCCCAGGACGATACGGCGACGATTACTACGATGATTCTGATGACAGCAAGTATCTCAAGATAAACGACTTTATCGCATTTGTTCTTGTGCCCTTTGTCGCAGTCGCATTGATCGTTGAGGATTATGCTCCCCGCCTGGATTTTCAAGACGCTCTCTTTGAGCAGAAAAACAGCATTGAGTTTGGAGAACTGAAGCACCCGGAAGATGATGCGGATGTCGCAGCACACGAGGTTCACCACCAGAACGTCCTTGCCCTACGAAGCACCAAGCTGCGAGCTGCTGCTCCCCCTTCTACCCACAAAGACATTATTCCTCCCTTGCCGCTACGCAAAGACGCCGCTGCCGCCCCTCCTCCCTTGCCACAACGCAAAGACGCTGCTTCCGCCCCTCCTCCCTCTCCCGTTCAAGGAGTGGTTCCACCCCGCCATCGCCCTCACCCGAAGCCGATCTTCAAATCAGGTTCCTCAAGTTCCCTGGCGCCAACCCTCAAAGCAAGTGCCCATTTTTTGCGGCGCCGATACTTTGCTGACAGAATCCAGATTCGTCTCCCCGCCGCCAAGATCATACCGGAGGTGGAGTTGAAGTTAGAAGATTTTGTTCCCGTGAGTAGTTTCAGTTCAGGCCTTGGGATTTTACTGATTCATGACAGCCTGATGCCAAAAAAAAGATGAAAGGCGCAGGAAAGGCTGTAAGCGGCGCCGCAAAGGCTGAGAAGGAACAAGAAGGAGAAGAAGACGAAGGAAGAGCCGGATACGGACAAGGTAACGCACTAGGAATTTATGGGTTTGTGCTCACGTTTTCAACGCAGACCGTGCCGCGTCCCAGCAAAAACACCCGTTCTCGCACGAACAAGACGTGATTTCGTTTGACAATGTGGACTCTGTAATTTCTTGCTATTCATGTATCACTGCTAGAAATGTATTTTTGTAACCCAATGACTCCCGGTATTTTTTGTTTTGTTTTTGGCGCTGCAAGAAGACGAAGAAAGCAACTGTTGTAGCTGCACAAGGTGGCTGTGCTTGTTTGTCAATGTGTACGCGTTCCGCTCCTTGCTCTTGACCACCACCAGGCGTCCGTCCCGTCTCTTCTGCTTCCTCACAAACATCCGAAATGGTATTCGATGGATCTCCACCACCAGCAACCTCAATTTGACGCGTAAATTCAAGCGTCCAAGTCCATATCGCGCGAAAATGCCCCCCGCACAAGATCGACGCGTAAGTCCATTGTGCTCGCTCATTACCCCCATCTATCACTCTCAGATGTATTTGAGTGGTGCCATACGCGTATATTCGTTGCCCGTAGGGTCTGGAAGGCCGCCTGAATCCGCAAACAGTACCTCTAATGGTACGTTATTCCATGCTATCTCACACCCTATTCCCCAACTGACGAGCGGCCTTTAGGTCGTCATATTTTCCCTCCGGTTTCTCCGAGATGATCCTAAGATGATTCCCGTAGGTCTATATCGCATGCCATCAGTGTGACACTCATTTTGCTTTTTCAGTAGACCTTCAGCCGGTATACTTACCGGCCACTGGCGCGGCGGCGGGGGCGTATATTGAGTTGAAATGGTCTAGGGCATCCACAGGTACGTGCCCGGATTTTTTTCTCGCCTTGTCGGACTCCTGCTCCGTTCCCTTGTCCGCACGACCTCTTTCCCAGCGTCTCTCCACTTCGCCAACGTCCCATGTACTTTCCCTTCTCCACCGGCGGCACCCCCGCCACCATCCAGGTCAACTTGTTTGCTACGCCGGTCCCCAACTCAATCATCCACCACTACGATGGTATGCTGTTCTTTTTTCTTCACTGAGCACCCATATTTATTCTCTGCTAGTCGTTATCTCGCCCTCGGAGAAGACCCTGCCGGCTCGTATGACGATGGATCTCATCCGTTGTCTGCAATTCCACGTTGCGCCGCAGATGTAAGACCTATCGCCGAATGTTACCATTTTTTGGACTCATAAACTCGACACTAGCTTCGCCCTGACGGCCACGCCCCGCGTGCTCAAGAAACCGAGCACCTGCGCCCGCCAACAAGCTGACGCCCATCATGCGCGAGGGCCAAAGCATGACGGTCGCCGACTACTTCCAGCGCACCGTATATGATGTTTTGGGGAACACAGAGGAAGGGAATAAATGGTAAGAAACTGCGGGAAGATTCCGTGATATCGACCTATCTCCGATGACCTGTCTGAAGCTCCCCGAAGCTTCGTATTTTGCGTCTTGCTCCTTCTTCGTTGCTCCAATAAAAAATCGGTCCTACGAAACCACCCCATTTTCACACATTCCCTATCTGGGTAGGTATTTTTTACGCGAAAAGGTCTTGTCCTCGGCAACTCTCCTTTTCGGGCCAAGAATGATGGGCACTGAATATCTCACGAAGAAGCCCCCCACGCCAATTTGGGCCTATCGTAGGGGGGTGTTAACGGATATTGGCTTTAGAATGGGATTTTTATTTGTGGCTTTTGAATGAGCCGTTCTCAAGATCGAGGTTTAATAGAAAATAAATCCATTCCCCCACGAGGACCAACATTCAGAAAAAGGTTTTTCCACTCGAAACTATGTTTTCTGAAGATAAGGACAGAAAAAGAGGTTGATATCATTTTTTTGAGTTCCGCCCACCTCTTGGACCAGCCAGTGTAGGGTTTTTTTTGGCCGAGATCATTCTCTTGTACAAAACTAGCGGTGACTAAGTGAGAAGCACCATAGGAGATTGAAAAGGACAGACCGGCTTGGGAGACTCTGCTGAAGGATCGGCAAGGTACGGAAGCGGCGTCGGTGGCGTCGGGTATGGATTGAGCTGGCTCACACTCTAAGTTTCTTTCATCAGCCATTCCCACACTCGGTATCATCACCACATATCCTTATGTAAGGACCAATGGCCAAAAAGGCGCATGAGATGTGGAACTTCAAGGACCCATCATAATAGGCAGGTGGGCCTGACGCAAATCCTGACATTTTGGGGCAATTTTGGCCGCTAGGCCTATCCTGATAAAATTTCACTTTTTGGGTTACAAGGCCTGTGCAAAATCCTGACATGGCCGCACGAGCGGAAGATTTTTTTTGCGGAGAAAGTCGGGTATCACCGGAATATCACCCGATCAGCGGAAAAATTAAGCCTACATCCACTTTTGGTCCGATTTTGGGCCTTAGGCTTGTGTTCCGCATTTTAAGCGCCCGTGAATGCAAATTGTTGCTCTGTGCTCGCCGCGAACAAGGCTTTGAATACATGTACTGACTGCAAATTATTGGCCATCAGATGACTCCAATGGCTGCAGCGCAAACAATCTATTGAATATATTTCCTGGCTGGAAATTGATGCTCGGGACAACACACAAACGGGCGCACAAATTAATTATTATCGCGGAACAAGAGAAGCCGTCAACAGGATGAACACCAAAAAGCCACCTTTCATTGTCGAAAATGCGCTGTAGATTTTGTCGCTATTGGCGCGAGTCCACTGGATGAGCTCCTCTTCAATGTTTGTGTCAGAGCGGGTCGGTATTTGATCCAAAAGCAGATTCACTTTGAAGGGACAGTCGTCCAGAAATACAAGGAGTCTCTAATAGACCGAGACGTATGTGTCAAGGAGGACAGAGAGCGAGGGACGGAGAGAAAGCAAGGAGCGAAGCGAGCCGGAAAAGCCCAATCGGTTTAATACTCCGCTCAGTATCGAAAGATACTGACCTTTATTTTATAGTGTTGCCTGTATCGCAGTGCTATGCATACGTTCCTCGGATACTACCCAGGGCGCAGGAGGTCTTACGAGTTACGAAACAGTGGTACGGATCCAGAGTGTCTGATAACCCGGTGCGTCGAAAAACTGACGTGGCGCATTGAATAGGGCACGCCGTGTTGGAAATACGGCTGTCACGGGAGCGGGCAGGACACAAAAGGGGTCGTCTCGCTTGCCCGGGTAGAGGAAGTGTTGCTCTGAGGGCAACCGAGTGAAGTATTAAGCAGTAAATAGATCTGAAGGAACTAGATCGAATTTACTCCCCGAAAAGCCTCAAATGCCGGAGTATGCAAAAAATATGATATTCTTTGAATTTCTTTCTATCACTAATTGCGCATGAATTACTACGAATTATCTAGCTATGTTTCATCTCGGTCCATGCAAAACTCACCGTGTAGATCATATGAGTGGATGTAGGATGAAGGGCGAATTCATGAAGTCGATGGGCTTGGGCGGATTTTCCATGTGGGAGGCAGGCGGAGACGCAGGAGATATTCTTCTAGACTCCACTTGCAAGCCCAAGCCAGAATCGACAAAGGGCTAACTTTGCCACACATACTAATGTATATTGTAATGATCTGCAAGGTCGGAGAGACGTGTCGGAACCGTTCCGACACAGTTGTGCCGTAGCAGAGTGCCTTTCGAGTTTTGTGACTCTTCATTGTATATTGTGAAGGTCTGTGAGGGCTGAAAAAAAAAAAAATGGGAAGCTGTCCTCATGTCGGAACCGTTCCGACACACCGGTGCAACAGCAGGAGGGTCGGCAAGGGCAGAAAAAAGGACAATGGAGGTGCTGTCCTCTTGGCGGAACCGTTCCGACACAGTGCTGCCGCAACAGAGTGACAAGAGGGAAGTATATGCTGGTAAGATTCTGGGCAAAGATTCTGGCGCACCCGATCAGGCGGCTCTTAGTGAACTTTTGAAGTAACGAGTGACACTCTGTGAACAGTTCGTCAAAATGGTGCAGGAGTAGATAGAGGACAGCACCTCCATTTTTCTTTTGGCTGCCCTTGCAGAGCTTCACTATAGAATATACCTTGAAAGGTCAAAAAACTCGAAGGGAACTCTGCTGCTGCACCAGTGTGTCAGAACGGTTCCGACACGAGGACAACACCTGCATTGCTCTTTTCACTTCCCACCTTACTGCTGTTGCACCATCCTGTCTATCGAAACTGAGTTGTGTCGACAGAATTCATAGACAGATGGTCACCGGTCTACGCAAGTGCCTACCTACCAGATCAAGTAGCAGTGATCAAGTCATCTCCTGTTGGACGGCAGTATCAAAATTTCAATTCGCAGTGCTTAAAAAAGCCTTGAATCACGCCTAATTATTCGAACTTGCTCCCCTTTGTGCCGTTTCTCTCAACTTGTTTGGCGTTATTTGTCAAATGTCCAACAGCCGCAATCTTGCACAAGGACAGGAATGGTTACGCTGGCCACCGGATTCCATTGGGTTCCATCGGAATTCAATGGTTCAACTTCTCGGATGCGCGGGGCGGAGGCTAGTCAACACCAGCAGCTTCCAGCCGTTGACGCTGGCCCATGTTGGCCAGTGGATCCAACCGGATTCTGTCAGGATACAGAGTCTCCCCCCACAATTTTAGTTGAATTACCACCACTGCAAGCAATCAAATTTGCATCAAATCCGATGCCACGATCCCACTTCAATCGCCATTTTTGGGCCACCTTGCTGAGGTGATAGCCAGCGGAATTCCACACAGAATGGTCCCTTCAGATTCCTTTGTTGTTGACTCGGCCGTGTGAATTGTTAAATAAATAGCTGCAAGTAATTAAATTTATATCAAATCCGATGCCACGATCCCAGTTCCATCGCCGTTTCGATGCCACCTTGCTGAAGTGATAGCCAGCGAAATTCCACACAGAATGGTCTCCTCAGATTCCTTTGTTGTTGCCTCGGCCATGTAAATTGTTAAACAAACCGTGGCAAGCAATCAAATTTGCATCAAATCTGATGCCAGGACTTAAGCCAATGGATATGGGTTCTAGTGTATGTCCTGGCGGGCGAACCCCGAAACACTAGGAGGCACGACGCAGAGGATCGGTCAGGATGTCACTTGAGACTATGGATGTAGAGAAATAAGTGGATGGATAGGTATGCACAAGGACTGGACGGAGATCCGAGTAGAATGCTCTGAAGGCTAGAATAGATTAAAATGCTGCAACGGCTCGAGTAGATTGGAATGCCGCGAGGCTAGATTAGATTGGATTGGAATGCCGCGATGGCTAGACTAGATTGGATTGGAATGCCGCAAGGGCCGGAGTATAGATGGAATGCCGCAAGGGCTGGAGTAGATTGAATTACATAAGGTGCTGGTTCATGAAAGGCGGTCTGACTTTGCGTTTTTGTAGATCTTTGTTCAATAGCGGAATCACTGGCAACTCGGTTGTGCGGAAGAGGCAATGGGAAAGCAAGGCATGATGCAAAGCCTGAAGCTTGCGGAAGAATACACGGTGACTGGAGGCCAACATTTCTAGGAAAACCAGGATTAAAAGGCCTAGTGCTCACGGCTCAGTACTGTACAATTTCGTTCAATTCGACGGTCACACGTCATTCATGCCCATTTTTTTTTATTGCGGCAATAATTTTTTCCCGAATTATGGGATCTCTTTTGGATTTTAATTGTACTAAAAATTCGAAATTAGTAAACTCCATTTTTTTGAAAGGACGGCGCAAGGTGAGCCAGCGGGAGAGTCAAGGGACTGTTGCCAGTGTTGGAATTGACTGGGGTCAAGCCAACTTGGCATCTGTTTTATGACCCAACCGTTTATCCGAGTTTCATCAAACCACTGCAATCCCAGATCCAGCTTATCCACCCTCTCTCGCACCCAGTGCTCTTGCTCCATCAAAATCAAAATCTGGGGAGGGGGGGGGGGAGGTGACATGCCTTAAAGGGTTCGACAAACTCCTCTGTGACACGTGACCACGACCAAAATTCGTCCTCGACAGGGGGGTGCGTGACGCGTGACTGTCGATTTGAATGAAAAACCCCAGTATTTGGGCTCTGAGGGATTATTTTGGATTGAGCGCAACCTTGCGTTGCGCCGAATCCTTTCATTTGGGTTCTGGGGGATTAATCTGGATTGAGCGCAACCTTGCGATTCCTTTTTCATTTGGGCTCTGGAGGATTATTCGGAATATAGTCCCGATACGACGGCGGCTATTGTCCCGATACTTACGTCCCGTTACGCTATGGTGCACGTGGCCTAGTCGCTGAAAGTGAACAGCTTACAAATCAGCACAGCCACCGCTCAATTTCAAAGTGGATAAATTTTCCTTCTTTACAGCCGTTTGCAAACATAAGGCGCGGTCGGTTTAGTCCCATAGTACTGCTTCGGATGTATAACATATTAAAAAACTAGGCCAATCGGACGCGTATTGCCCTTCCTTCCGGTTCTCACCTCATTTTTGCGAACCTCGAACTGAACTGCGGGTTCGGTTCAGGCAAGATGCTGCATTTTGGACCGAACCCAGGTTCGCGGTTCACTGTTGCCTCGCCATGCGATTTGTGCTGAAGACTACCACAACACAATTTGTATACCGGCCACCTCGTCGCAGTGGATTAGTGCTGTAATACAGGCAGAGACTATCAGCACCGCCGAAATGGGGCACCGTATCAACGCACTCGAAGATCATCTCTCAATACAACTAAGCTCTCTTAACACGGGCCAGATGTTCTGACCTCACTCGCAAAGTGGTACGACAAACTTACCAGGACATGGAAGATCATTTCTTTGGTACGACGAACTTACTGCCGTCCGGATCCATATTCACCGCTGTCAGTGGCCGATCCCCCTTTCGAAGGTGCGAATAGATGGGTAATGGGGAGGCAGACACATGTAGTGCTGTGTGGGTGCTATGAAAGCATACTATCTCTTGAGCGGAAATTCTTTGGCCGTTATCTCCTTCGAGCTTGCTCTCTCGCCAGAGGCTTCAGACGCTAGTTTAACATAGCTCGAAGAAAGCTATTAGCTGCATCGGAAACTGGTTGCGGCCCTGCAGAACTTATTCTCTTTGAGCATTTTTAATCGTTTTGCATAGAACACTAACCGTGTCTTCAAACCACATCCGCTTCGCTCGGGACCATGCGCATTCGAATCGAATTTGAATGCGCATCGTACTGCCTCTTTAGATTTTTTCCCGCTCCCTTCAGGACACTTGCCCAGTTCGCAGACTCGTCTACGACATCCCTCTCCGCAGCGACACTCTCCTCGCTTCTCGTAGAGAACCAGCCGCCCCGCTCAGCATCGAAGTCTCCCCCACGCTTCTTGTGGGGTATGTCATCATACTCCTACCGGCTCACACTCTCCACCATCTCCTCTGAGATCACTTCAGATGTCTGGGACTCGCATTCCATTTGGCGGGCTCATCATGACGCGATCTGACCATCAATCAAAAAAGTACTGATTTCAATCATTACAGCCAAAAACTTTTGATAGGGCGCTACAGGACCCACTACTGTACCTAAAGTTAGTTGCCACTGCTTCTTGGCGGCGACGTCTTCGAATTCCAGCTGCCGGAGTCTCCTCTGTGAGTGTAATGGTCATCCATGGCAGACCAGCCGAGATTTCGATCGGGAGGAACCCACAAGCTCCCACAAGTGACGAGATTTTGGTATGGTATCAAGGGGCGCAAACACCGAAAAAACATCGACGAGGGACAGAGACGTGTATGTACATAGTTCAATAGCACTCTGCTATGAAATGATGCTCCCCTCAACATCTCCAAAATCACTGAACTCACCACGAGTTGGCGGGACCCCCATCTGGCGGCATAAATGGGGCAGCGGTCGGCAATTTTCTTTGCGGGCCATCAAACTGGAAGGGTTAGACAGACCCCATTGTCTACCTGTGTCTACGATACGTAGACACAGTTGTTCTATCCATGTCTACATGTGTCTACCAATGTACATGCATGTAACCACATGTAGGCAGATGTAGACACATGTACATTCATCCCGAGCCTACACCATGGTTGAGAAATTTGGCAACCCGTGGATAAATGTGCTCGTTTCTTTGAGCACCATATGTTCTGATATCTCTGACTCACTCCTCTGATGTTATGACTCACTCTACCTATATATATTGCGATGCCCGCATACTCACCTCAGTCGATTCCACCTTGTGTGTTCGACTGAGGTGAGCTTACTTATCTGACTTACTTCCACAATGCTTACATCTTACTTCTAGTTCTTAGTGGCCTCAAGGCTTTTAGACACCAAACCCCAATCGAAATTCCTGTATATGAAGAGCTTAAGCGGCCAAGGACAGGCGTTGAGGAAGTGCAGAACTCTAGGATACCGCGGAATGCAATCTCACACGGGACCAAAATAGTGGCGCCCGCAGAGTTGCACGATACAGCAGTTCGCAGCGCTGTTCAAAATGGCATTATGAAGCATGTGATTCAAAATGGCATTTCGGGGCATGTGGTTCAAAATGCAAATATCTCCTGGGATCAATTCAAACCTTAAATATGTCTAGTGCTCCCTTATCCCTCCTGCTCTCGGCTGAATTAAACTATTCAATAGTGAGGCACAGGGTTCAAAATGCCATTACAAAGCATGTGATTCAAAATGGCATTTTGAATGTGAATTAAACCACTCACTAGTGTTCAAAATGCCATTATGAAGCATGTGATTCAAATTGCCATTTCTGGGCATGTGGTTCAAAGTGCGAATTAGACCATTCAATATATTGAATGGTTTAATTCAGATTTTGAACTACATGCCCTAGAATGGCATTTTGAGGCACATGCTTCGTAATGGCATTTTGAACCCTGTGCCTCACTATCAAATGGTTTAATTTGCATTTTGAACCACATGCCCCAGAATGGCATTTTTGAAGCACATGCTTCATAATGACATTTTGAGCCCTGTGCCTCCGGAATGACTTTGAACGGTCGACGACTGGATGGATTGGGACATTTGAGCTGCAGAGCCAAGTCCCATGAATTGCCAGTGCGCATAAATTACCTTATTTACGTTCAAGTCTCGACTACGCCGCAGAACCACAGATGTTTGTTGTACTGCGGCCACGTATGGCTTCTGCGCAGATAAACTTTAAAGAGACGGGATCTTGTGTTATCCTTTCAGCTCCCCGTTTTGTCTTTTGGCTTTCGGTATATTCTGTGGCCTATTTTGGGGGCAGCAGAGGGGCGGCAGTTGGTTCAAGGAGGGCGGCAGAGGGGCGGCGGAGGGGCGGCATGGGGGCAGCAGGGGGGCGGCAGTGGGGGCGGCACTTCATTCTGAGGGGGGCGGCACTTTTATTTTGAGGGGCGGCACTTTTACCACGTGACAGGGGCGGCAGTGTGACCATTTGTGATGGAGGGCGGCAAAGAGCACAAAGGGCGGCACATTTCACAAAGTGTTCCGATCGTGTCTTGGGCTGTTATACAGTTCATATCACTAACAGCCTCCATGGAGTATAAGAATATGATGACTTTTGCGTCGGAACAGCTCAGGATTACAAGGATCAGTTTGGATGTCCTTCTCTGTGTGAATTCAAGGTCAGCTGTCTGAAATCTTTGACAGACGGTCCCCAAAATGACGTGAATGAGTATCAGGACACTCTCCAGTTGCGTCATTCTAAGAACCAAGATTTAAGTCTCGATAAGATTAGACTTCCCAGTTTGGACAACTTCTGATACGTCGGATTGCATCGATATTATCACTCAGATTCTTGCAGTAGTGTATGCAAATTTATGCTGGACCATGACGTTGGACTATTTTACACTTGTGATTAATCTGGCTTGATGCAATTCACACCAGAAATTGTATGAAAGCAGTTACAAGAAGCCGAACACCGCAAGTCCTCTGCATGCGATCACATTTGCAGAGGTATTATCATTCAGAATTTTATTGTTGGGGTTATGAAGTGTATGATACCTGCAAGATACCAGTGATCACAGTCTAGATTAATTAAGATGAATCAGTTGTTCAATACTTGCTGTCGGGCAGAGTATATACAAAACCCGACACAGCGACACACCTGCCAAGAATCAGTAAGTGTGTACATCAGTTAGATATGCACCCAGATATCGACCATCTGAAATAGCCCGCTATGTATATATCAGTCTGGTCCGAACTTACCAGGGCCCGGCACACAGCAAAGAGGTGGCACACCAAAGATGCGCGAGCAAGGCATGGCCGTTGGGTATCAATGTTATGGCCTGAAAAGATACTTGTGCATCTATATAGCCGTTTACTAAGCAGAATATCTTAGCTGGTGAATCCCTTGCACATATGAATTTATTTTGACTGCCATCAGCACCACAAACAGGCGTAAATTGAGTGTGGGCTCGTGGTGGGTTCGTGAGTCCTGGGCATCAATATTATGGCTTGTACAGATGCTAGGGCATCCAATACAGTCCTCTACCGACTCAGAATATCTTAGCTGGTGAATCCCTTGCACATACGAATCTATTTTGACCACCATCAGTACTGCAAACAGGCGTAAATTGAGTGTGAGCTCACGTTGGTTTCGTGAGTCCTGGGTATGAATATTATGGCTTGAAGAGATCCTTGGGCATCTAAAATAGCCTTTTACTGGCTCAGAATACCTTGGCTGATGGATCCCTTGCACACGCAATCCGACAGATCAGAAGTTGTCCAATTTGGGAAGTCAACCTAAAACTGCTTTTGTTCAATTTCCAATGCAATTTGCATCAAGCCAGATTAATCTCGCACAGAAAACAAGTTAGACTGAATGGTTCCCATGTTTATGTATGTCCCCTGGTTCTGGTGTTTGACTCAAAGATGACTACGAGTCAACTTGTTGACTGGGCCGAGCAGTTTAAAGCGGCCCATACAGCCTATGATTCCACATCTAGTTTGTTTTCTATCGCCGGGCCATGCATTCGGACTCGGAGGCAGCTGCTTCAATGCCTGCCATCCACATTGTGCACAAAGGCCATATTGCACGAAGAGTCTATGGATCTTCGAGGACATTTCAATCGGACATTCCCCGAACTGTTGTGTTTGTGTGGGCATTCCTAAATTCAGGAATTCAACCCATCAAATGTCCGTGCGCATCATGAGTTTAACTCCGCCAACATAAATCGGACCACTTTGGCCGACTTCATCATTTTCTTCCTCTATTTCCCTCATCACCTTCTTCTTGTCCTTTGTTTGCCATTGGCCCTCTCACTTCACAAACACAATGTAAGTAGCTTGCTCCTTCTTGGACAGGCCATCGCTGCGCGGGTGGTCTCCTTGCGTTACCTAGTCGTACCCGCCTTATTACATTATAATTTATTTTATTGCCGTACTAGTTTGTAGAGTATCGTTAACTGTAATGTGCAGGTAATTCAAGTTTGAGCCAGAATGTGCCGGCGTTCGGCTCGTCGGCAACAGTGTGACGACAGTGACGAGTTTTTTTTTGCAAAAGTAGGTGAAAGGGGCTCGAAAACAGACCTCTCGTCGGCATCTTCAAAACTCTTTCCATAGGCCTTAGAAAAATCTGGAAATAATCGACTGCATAAATCATACGTAAGGCTGGCCCCAGTCCAAATTCTAGAGCAATCCGAGCTCAAATGCTTCCACAGCTCTTACATCAAAAAACTTTTGCAAAAGAGGGTGAACAATAGTATTACGTGCCTGAGACCTGCTTACATTAATTGATGAGATAATGTTGGCAGAGGTCACAATTTCGAACCCAGCCGGCGACACCATTTAAATAAAATGGCAAAGGGTCCCCCAAGAGGTGGGCGGACAGAAAATTGATGATATCATGCTCAGAAATCCAAGAAGGGGGGGAGGGGGGGAAGGGGGGGGGGTCCACGCGAGCGGTTGGTCGGTCCGAAGGAGTGATCACAGTGAACACCTTAGGTGACAGGTGACACCCAGTGAACATTTGGTCGAAATACTACAGTATTTATGGAGCGCTTCACTTGTTGAAGTGCAGATTCAAGTTGTAGGTCTTGTTTGTCGTAGCCAGGAGTAGCTGGGGCCGTTCCCGGCGAAATAAAGGCTCATTAATGTTGCTGTGGAGACTTAAGTCTCGAAAACGCATAAGTCTGCACCCCTGCCGGTGCATCGAGTCCTGCAAAGATAGCTCACTTCGACTTCAAGTTGAAATATGACAATGTACCGACGTGGGATGGAAATGTTGATATGCGCCATAATGAGGTGGATGTTGAAAATTAACGACATTGCCCAGGAGTCCGAACTGGTCTTTCAACAGTTGGGCCGTGTGGTTCATAAACGGTTGGAAGGTGCAGCGGAAATATGGTATTGGTCATTACCTATTAAATATCGCGCAGAAATCGAGGAAAAACTGGAATACCTTGAGAAAGGTATGGTGGCGGACCGAACTTTGTGACAAGTCCGAGTCCAAATTTGGTAATCGTTACTGTGCTCCCAGTTTTCACTCCAGAACAAAGAGAATAGTGTAAATACCATCAGTAGAAGTAGTTCTAAAGATCTACTGGAGCAAAGATTTCAAAAACCTATTTTTTGTTTTTTCAAGGACCGATTTCGCGCTTTTGATTGCGGATCAGCCGGGCCGGTGGCTGTGCTCTGCCATAATCTGCCCCCAAGCAGTCTCAACTGAAAAAAGGGCCAAACTTGGACTTGAAAGAAAGAAGAGCTATCCCACATTGTATCCTGCACATCAAGTTTCGGAGGTATAACATGAGATGAAAAGATTATTCCGAAGGCTCGAGTTTGGTACGCACAATTTTTTTTTGGGTCCAAAATTTCGCGTTTTTTAACCCTAAATTAGGAGTAACCCCGATTTTTCTGAAATGAAAAATTTACCTATAAACCCACCCCATGTTCCTTCTAAATCTCAAATCTCAGAGGGATCCGCTGAAAACTGAGGGTTGACATGGAGTTTTGGCCGCAACCATATTTGCCAGATATTTCTGAATCGCAAATGGTTAGACAGGCAGCGCGGACGACCGAATAGAGCAACTCACCAGGACGCTGGCCACTCGCGCGAGATCCCGAGTGAGTACTTCACTAAAACGGAACTGCTTAATAATGTTTATACCATGGATGATTCGGTGGTCGATGTTGTAGTGAACCGGGAGGGTGATCACTGCCAAGAAGCCCGAAGTCGTCTTCGCATGTCGGGGTCTTAGTAAGAAGGTCCCAGTGAGGGTGGTGAGAATTCGAGTCAAGGACGAGGAGGATTTTGGCCAAGGGTTCTAGTCGTGAGAGGACATGCCGAAGGTAGCCAAAGCCCGCACGAGAGATGCAGTCGTTATATAGATTAATCAGCGTGACCTTTGTGTTGTCAAATAAAAAGTCAATAACGACGATATCACCCGAGGTAGAGAGATCGGGTCGAGGGCAGATCTTCGCGGCAGATATGGTCGAGAGCTTGACGAAGACGGATACACGTTGACCAGAGAATGCATCGGGGTAGATCAGCGCATATTCCGGGTAGTCGCGTGCATTGCGAGGTTCGTTAGGGGTGTGGTTCCCGAACAGATGATGTCGAAATCCGCCTTGTACGCTTGAATCTCCAGCGGGTTGCGGGATTTCCACGAGTTGATTTGCACGAGCTTAACCATCTAAAGGCGTTCGGGCAGCCGCAGTGGCGCCAGATAGGGGAGAGGAACGGTTGATGTGGAGTTGAGGTACTGTGTTAGCTCGACGGCACGGACACGTAACGATTCCGTCACCTGCTTTCTAGTGGGGCAGTACAGCGGGGGATGCTTCGCGCATCAATACCCCGAGTGATACTTGAGGCTCCGAGGCCAGTGGGGAGGAGTCTTGCGAGTTTTGGAAAATCACCATGGTGGTGTGAGATGGTGGTCAATCACCAGCTGTTAAATGCCAGCTGCCGTGGAGGCCTTCAGGAGCGTGACACAAGAAAAAATTCATGTTTTCATGGGAAATAATCAGATTCATTATCCACACACACACAGACTACATTCCTCACGCAAAATAGGTCTAGTTGAGCTGTCTTGATGTATTTCTGGTGCCGCCAAGACAAGTTTGATCAAAAAATTGTGCGACATCAGTTGGGTGCCATAACTCTTTTTGTGCCCGTCGTCCTCGCCATAAGTGGGCTTCCAGACTTCCTCAAGGTCCCGGGAAAGAACAGCAAAGCTTTCTCTCCCCCCTGCCGACATGCCTGTGTTGAAACTCATTAAGTTCAACCTTACGCCGCTGCACAAAGCCACAGCTTTCCTCATCCTACAGACTATCTCTCCGAATACGCACCGACAGTGACCGACTTCGATCCAGGGGTGATCCCGGTGCCGCCGTCGGCTGTGGTTAAGGCTCTCGGTCGCGCCATCCTCACCGACAAGGAAATCAAACCAAAAATGTCAATCGTGTGAGCGCCGCGGCAAATCCAACGCCGAGGCATTGCGGAGGAGAAAATTTTTTGAATTTTTCGCCTTTTTCTGGGGTTTTTTGTGACTTCTTTTGCAAGTTCGTGGTCCTCTGGAGGATCTTAGTCTGCGACCTGCTCCAGGTGGGCCACGATGACGGACCCGCAAACTGTCGGAAAGCACGTCCACAGTGAAAACACTGCTTACGGTAGGTCAACAAATTTTGGCTCTTCCTCCACCGCTTTCCATTGGGATGTTTCTATTCCAATTATCCACTTCGCAATTGGCTGATGCCCAGGCCCATTATATAAGCGCCATCAGGACCCTTTCACTTGCCTGTCACCAAACAACTTGTTTGCATCACTTTTTGGGCGTTACAGTCACTCAGCCACAATCGACTTGCACCTTGCCAGAGGGACGTCTCAGCGAGCAACTCTTGTCACTTGCATGGATTCCTCAACGCTGGAGTCTTCAACGCGTAGCATTCACGGAGGCTTCTTTCGTCGTCCGATGTCTGGCCCAATGGACACCCTCCCACAAGAGATGTGGCTTCGGGTGTTTGAACTGGTGGGTAGTACCACGTCCCTTCGATCCGTCGTCCTCGTGTGCCACAAATTCCACAATCTTGCCATCGAGGCGCTGGTCCGTCACATTAGCTGGCCATCCACCGCGGTCGCGATAAGCCACTTGGACTTTTGGGATTGCAACCAGTCCAAGGCGCATCTCGTGCGCTCGATACATTTCTCGCTCTCAGGCACCAATGTAACAAGTAATAGATCTCATCGCATTCCTATACGTTGTACTGACGTGTTGCAGAGAACCATGCGCGGATTTTCGGATGCATACAGTCATTTTCAAAGCTGAAGCATATCGAGCTTGGATTCGGTTCTCTCCCCGAGATCCTGTATCCTACCCTGCAGTGCCTGCCCAGTGTCACACACCTCACCCTTCAGTCCTGCGCCATTCCACCACCCCCTCTCCTCTTCCCATATTCCTCCTCTGCGTATGCCCCACTACCCATTCAAGTGACCCATCTCTCCATCTCCAACCTCTGGGGATCCATCCCCAACCTCGTCGTCGACGGCGTCTCCGTCCCCATCGCGCACTACTTACCCAATCTCCGCGCGTTCTCGACCAACGCCATCGGCTTCCAGATCCCCGGCGCCGTCTCCGCGCAGCTCTCGTACCTCAGCATCACGCTTCCCATCTTTTCCCGCGACATCCAGCCGCACCTCGAAGCCGACCTACAGCGCTCCCCCGCGCTCACCGCACCTCGACATCGCGATCGCGCCCGCCGCCCTTGCCCACTCGCTGCCCCTAGGCCAGTACGCCGCGCCGAGTCTTGCCGCCCAGCCCGCGCAGCCCCTCCCCGCGCTGCGCGTGCTTTCCGCGCCCTGGCCCGTCGCGGGGTACCTTGTCCGCGGCGCGCCGCTGCTCACGCACCTGCGCGTGGGCCCGCCGTTCCCATCCCCGAGACGGGCGAAGCGATCCGGCTGCTCGAGCGGCTGGGGCGCGCGCCGCTGCGCGCGGTGGCGCTGCGCCTGCAGGCGTGGGACGACGAGGTGCTGTTGGCCGCGACGCGGTGTCTGCCCGGGTGCGAGGTGCTGGAGGTGTGGTACCACGATGCGGGGCCGTCTGAGGTGCGTCTTTCCTGCCCTTCCCTTCCCGCTCCTCCCTTTCCTTCCGTCCCCGTTCCTCCTCTCCCCTCGTTACCTGAATATGCATGCTGAATGCACACCGCATGCGACAGACCTTCCTCTTCAAACCTCGGCATCCACCACCTCCCCCTCCTGCCCGCGCTGCACACCTCCGCCTCATCGCGCTGCCGCCCCTGACACTCGCGCTGCCTGCACCAGGGCCTGCGCCGCCGGTTGTGGATGACGACGGCCGACGATGATCTCTCCGGCGCCAAGGCGGACGGGGACACGGACGCGGAGACGGCGGCAGGCGAGTGCGTCCACGCGTGGGCGCGTTACAACCCCGCGCTGCGGCGCGTGCAGCTCGGGCGTGGGGCGGGGCGGACGTGGGCGCGGCGGTTCCAGTTCGCGGGGGGGAGGGGCAGCGGCGGCCAGGGAGGTGATGTGTGGGAGACGGACGTGGAAAGACGAGGAGCGGCGAGCGGAGGCGTGGGCGCGCGCGTATGAGGAGTGAGGGTGTGGGTGATAGGGTGGTGTGGCGGGGCTGCACGTGGCGCGAAGGCAGCAGATGCGAAGCGGGACGGACACGGGTCTGGGCGGCAGCGGCGCATGGGGATTACGCAGTGTCAAGTTCGAGTGATCGCATGCCGCATTTTAACGCTCAAAAAGAGCCTGGTTAAATTTATAGAATGTAGTTCTGAGGATCCACGACAAATCGTCCGCCTACGCTTCTTGCCTTCCTTGCCACGGCCAGCGCACATACGTGGCTTTCGCCGCAGCACGGTTTGTTCGAACCTGCAGGACAGAACTTCTCACTGGAAAATTTGTGATTGCCGCCACGTCCTCTGACAGCGCGTTGAGACTTGTTGTGCGCTATTCCTTGTCTCTCATCATAGACTGCACTCAATCACATTTTGCTTGTTTCGAAACCTTGTCTGATCTCTTTCGAGTACAGGTAAGTAAGTTTGAGAAATCAGGAAACCCAACGGAATCGGTCCTCTATCCATTCTTCCCCAGGTATCTCGGAAATGCTGATACTGCTTTACCTCCGTATCCAGGCTAACAACTCCCTCTCTCTGTCCCTCCCCTTCCATCTCAGCTCCCTTCTCAATGAGCAACATCAGGAAAACCTCTCTCAGGAATTTTCCCGCATTTTCGTGAAAAAGTGTTCAGAATACCTTGACTTTCTTGAATGAGCAAATTGAGCCAGAATATGTTACCCCCGACGAAAATATCGTAATTCGGCAACTTATGAGCGAAATTTGTTCGGAGTTGCATCAAGCTTGTGGAACTATTTCGGTGTTTTCACATTTCCCAGGTCATTGCAGATACAGAGGAAGCATTATTCATTGCGTCAACTATCGAAGGTATCGAAGGTATGTACTGTAAATGTGAATACGTGATGTCGTCCAAGTCCCGAGTCGCCGAATTCAGTCACTATCAATTGCTAAAGAAATGACATCATTGGCCGATCCCGAGGCGGCGGGAGCTACGCCAGCTTGAGAGCGACTGGGGAAGAATCAATGATCGTTGACGGTAAAGGAGAAGGGGAGAAGGACTCACGAAACCTTGATATAGAGTTCATGCATTGTTCGATTAAAGGTCTTGGCGGAGTGTCCATTCCGTTGTTTTCTGCAGAACTTCGAGAAGGCTTTTGTACGTGTTTTCGAGTCGCGCCTGACTGAACTCCTTCTGGTATACGTAGTGCCCACTCTCCCAAGCAGTCGCCGCTGCCCAAGCCTGAGAAAATAGTTGACGCCAAATAATTGATGGGAAGACGAAGACGTACATTCACTGTGCCTAGGCACAACATGGCGTCGGGGAGAACCACCTCCATCGGACGATCAGGTCGGTTGGATTTAAGCTCCGCGACGTGCGGGAAGCCGAATGACTTCGGAGAACTCCACTAGCCTTCATGAAGTATTTCTATGACAGCGGGAGCATGGAAGGGTAAGTTGTTAATGAACGTCTGGTATTCAGTCAGATATTGTATGAAGTGACGCCACAGGGACTCACCAAAACGACCTTCGGCGTGTTTGAGATAGCTGCGGTGTCTGCCGCAAGGGCACCATCCGACTGGGGCTCCGCACGCAACAAGACTGGTGCTGAGGCGTACGGGAGGATGAACTGCTGATTTTCTTTGAGCTGCTTCACGATGGATCGAATTTGCGAAGGTGTGATTCCTATAAGAGGGGAGCGATATTGGGTCAAGTATTTGGCTGCGCCAATCACCTTGATGTTCAACGTACTCCAATTTTTCTTGTGCTTCATACTGGCTGTTCATTCTTTGCCTACTCCAGATATTCCACTCGACTGTAAGTGTCCAATTCTTTTTTTTTTTTTTAGATCTTGTTTATTCTCCTTTGTGCCTATGGCATATGGTAGAGATACAAACTGTCAACTTCTTAATGCATGTGTGGTCATATTGTTCTGTATCATTCTACTCAAAACGTTGGTATGGATAGACTGGTACCCAGCCGACGTGGGCAAATGCCACCAAAGCATGCGGGGAACTCCCGGTGCAGTGATCCTTCTCATGACTTGACATCCCAGTCCGACTTCATGGTGCCAGACACCCCCCAATCAGCACCCCCTACCCCTCGGCCAACTCTGATCCTATTCCGAACCCAGACTGATGGAATTCCCTTTCTCGGCACTGTGCAGTGATATTTCCGGTTCTTTTTGGTGGCTCTCGGTTCTAACCCAGACTCTCTCCTGGGCAAACTCCTGGCCGGGAGGCGAAACCGGCGGGAATTTCCGAGCATGACCGCAATACTGCGGAGTTGGAATTTGCGGGCCGCCGGGTTGGTCCGGCTGCGATCCGAAGATAAGATGAGAGTGATGGAGATGGCGTGCGGTGGATGATTATCAGAGGCGGATGGCAAACGTTGCCAAAAGAAGGACCTAACAGAGCCAAATGATGAGAAATCGGCAGTGAGAAGCCGAAAAGTGTCTAAGGTGTGTCTTTTCGGTGGTGGGGGGATTCGAACCTGCGCGATGGGAACTCAAAAAGTTCCTGTACGTAAGCGACAGGCGACGTGTTGAACGCCGCACGATAGCCCACTACACTATTGTGCCCCCGTCAAATACTTTCATTGGTACTCCCCCAAATCTCACGACATTGCTCGGGCAGTCGGCATCAATTTCAATAGCACCGGAAGTTCCAGAATTAACGCCAATGTGTCTTTCAAGGACATTGCTCAACCAGTGGACAGCCTCAAACCACTGTCTACCGGCTGCGCAGAAACCATCCCAAGCATCTCAAGCACCGCCATTCGATCCATGACATCATTTAAACCCAGCGCATCCCCCCGCCCCAGTGTTGTTAGATCCCCTAGCGCCTCCGAGTCTCCGGGCTAGTAGTTAGATTAAGCAGCAGTCCAAGCCATGATGCACCCGCTGGCAGGTACATGGATTTTATAGAATATACATCGGCGCGACGGACACTGGATAAATTGGACGATGCAGTCATGGCAAAAAATAATGAATATTAAACTGAGTGCAAACTTAGGCTCATGTCCCATGCCTGTGGAGACCCATGTCCATAAAAGTGGGGCTGGGAACCCGTCAATTCGAAAGCGTGCTGTGTGCGCCTCGAGAATTTGTGCAAATTACTAAATAAGGAATGAAATCTGCTCAGACTCTGTTGCCGAACAGGCTCGAGTCGAGGGATGGAGCGGATGATCATTTTGAATTTATGTCGAACAAGATAGCATTGCAGTAAATTGTATTGCCCAGGACGCACCCCAAAGCCGGCCATTTTCAATCGGGCGCGGTGCGATAGAAAGCCGGCTCAGCGAGGCTGAGCAAGCGGCGGGTGCTGTCACCGTGAGATAATTTCCACAACATTAATATTGAGCAGCGCAAACCGAATCAGTTTATGACTCATCCATTGCTCCGTGACAGAAGAATGGATGTTCAGCGTTTAGCATGGTGTGGCATTGATAATGGCGTAGTCAAACTTCATTCCTCAGGCTATCCAAGTCGTCGTGGTTTTTTCCGGAAGATCTAAGGAGTAATCAGAGGCACAGTGTTTTTTGAATGTTCAGTTATGGACTGCCCAAATACAGAAAATATTAGATAACTTGATCCGCCGGTGGTTAAATTTTCTGTGCGTCTCTCAGAGCACTTATTCCATGCCCCCCAAACTTGATTCCACCGAGAAATCCGTACCAATTCCACTTCCAAATGAGGACAAAGAAAAATACTCTTGTGGAGTCAGAGCTGCCCTAATACAGAAAATATTGCACAACTCGATCCGCCGGTGGTTAAATTCTCTGTGGGTCTCCCTAAGCACTCATTCCATGCCTTCCAACCTGATTCCACAGAGAAATCCGTACCCATTCGACTTTTGAAGGAGGACAAAGCAAAATACTCTTGTTGAATCAGAACTGCCCAAATACAGAAAAATATTGCATACACAACTTGAGTCGCCGGTGGTTAAACTTTCCGTGGGTCTCTCAGAGCACTCATTTCACGTTGACGAGCCTGATTTGAGGACGAAATCCGCACCCATTCCATTTCTGAAGGAAGACAAAGCAGAGTGCGCTTGTGGAGTGGAAGAAGACTCAACCGGTAGGCTACTCGACCGTTGGAAAGAATCAGTCTTGACGAGCGCAGTCGGGCTTGTTGGGGTCGGTGGAGGAGTGTCTTTCATTTGCAGCCGAGGGACGCGGGGCACGCGAGATGGATGCGGGAGGTGTCCAGTTGGGATGCGGGGGGATATGGGCTACAGTGGGGGGAGCATCGCGGAGAGGGAATTCGTGGAAGTACCGGCACTGATTGCACTGGGCGGGAAAGCGTCAAGGTGCGGGAATGTACGGGCGAGTTGGCAAAGAGGTTACCGATATGTAATTATGGCCGGCCGACTGGCCACCGGCAGCGAACTTGATGATTAGGTACGCCCAGCACGACGGGCAGGTGTTGTCGTGGTCGAGGGAGGGAGGCATCGCGCACGGAGGGGAGGAGAACAGCAAAGCGAATGGACGGTGTCCGAATGCGGACATCATCAAAGTTCGCCTAATGCCGATGCTGCCGCCGGTTTTGATCCCGGTCCATTCCCCGGTATTCCCATAACCCATACTTTCACACAAATTCCGCATTGAACGTCATATTTACGGTGACCCTCTAGAAGACATGCCCACCCTCGAGCCCAATCCCAATCCACCTCCCTTCCAGCCCACTGGTCGCTAGACCGACGAGCGACGAGATCTCATGGACGTTGCACATTCCGGTGATTTTCTTTGGCCAGAAGAACGACGGCTCATGCACCGTTTTATGTGCTTGCAGAATGAAGCCTTTGCTTGGCAGGATTCCGAACGCGGTCGCTTTCGCACCGACTTTTTCCCACCCGTTGACATCCCCGTCATGCCGCACACCCCTTGGATACAACGAAATATCCCCATTCCACCTGGCATCTACGACGAGGTGTGCAAAGTCATACGCACCAAGATCGCAGCCGGTGTGTATGAGCCCTCAAATTCATCCTATCGCTCCCGTTGGTTTTGCGTTGTCAAAAAGGACGGCACCAGTTTGCGTTTGGTTCACGCGCTCGAACCACTAAACACGGTTAAAATTCAACATTCTGGAGTCACTCCTTTCACCGATCAAATTGCGGAACATTTTGCAGGCAGGGCGTGCGGCGCCATGCTTGATCTATATGTTGGTTACGACGAGCGTCTCCTCGCCCCTTCTTCCCGCGATTACACCACTTTCCAAACGCCTTACGGCGCCCTTCGCCTCGTCACACTTCCCATGGGTTGGACCAATTCGGTCCCGATCTTTGCGAAGCCAAAAAGCAGAGGGCTGGCTTGTGTTAGCCTTACTCTGTGCAGCACTGCTTGCATGGTATAGCAAGTGAACGGTGGGGACCACACCCAAAGTTTATACAAGGCATCACTTTCTCACTTAGATCTATCCCTAGGCCAATTTTCGTTTTTTTTTTTCGGGTGGCCTACCCCGCCCTCCGGGGAATAGTGATAGGTGCCGTTAGGGCACGGCTCGCTTTTGAGTGGGCCTTGAGCGCACCAATCACGGGCATGTGGTTTGTTCCAAATGGACGGTACGTGATGGCACACAGCCTGTCGAAGGCATCCTGAGAGTTAAACTGTGATGTTGCAAAGATAAAAGTGACGGGAAACGCCTTGAGGCGACCAAGACAGTGGAATGGGAAAGAATAGATGGTGGATGAGAAGAAAAGTGCAAAACAGGCAAAAAACAGGAAGGAGACAAACAGGTACAAACTGATTCAAGGCATCTGCTTAAGATACAAGTAATAATATAATGCAAGTAATATGCTTACGAGACGAGTAATAATCTAGCTGTAAACGGACTGCTGTTGTACAGCTAAACACGGGAGAGGATCACAAACTCGGATTGCTGTATTCAACAGCTTAATCCTACCGTTAGAACGCGTGACTGACCCATTTCAACATCTGGAAATAAGGTCCGGAATTTTGGGACAGCAGACAATAGGCAGCGGCTACGCGTTTATGGGATCCAAAACGCAGTTGTAGGGTCTCAAGGTGCTGTGGGCCATCGCCCTTCCGGACTGATGGTAGTTAGCGAAGTTCAGAACCCTCAACCGCTCAACAGCAGCTGACAGGACTATTTTAGAACTTCCATATAATAACGGCTACGAAGCTGTGACCTCGGTGCTTGATATCTTCCTCTGTCCCTAAACCATGGATCTTCAACCTCACAAAGAGCCAAAGCTCACAGTGACCTCGACGACGGACATCATTGGGCCCGCACCGTACGTTGGGAACCATTGCCCCTGTGGGTCGATCTCACAAGCCCTTAACGCAGACACGCCGGCGCTTTCTTCACGGGTGCCACTGGATTTACCATAGGAGGGGGCCACCTCACTAGTAATATCACCAATACTGTCTTCACCCCACCTGCTGAGCCTCTGTCTGGTTAGCGCATTGTTCCACGAAATTATTTCCTCTACTTACGATATCTCAAATATAGCGTTTCGGACGATTAGACTTGGCGACATAAACCTGTTGAGGGAGTTGCGCTTGAATCGCCAATCCGGTGGTGTGAGTCGCTCGAGCTCTGTTGCGAGCGTTCGGCACATGTACTCCGCCGAAGTTCACGGTCGCGATATGACCGTCGCCATTTATCAGGGTAACGGCGCCGAAGAGGTGAGCTATAGTCGCATCGCTGGACTGACGTTCCCAGGAATGGCGCCAGAATCTCGAGAACTATGATGACGCCGTTCGGTGAGCTGCAAGATATTTCTTCTTGCGTCCACGATACTGATAACGGTGGAGGCATCCCAATGTTCTGCAGCTCTATGGCCTAGTGAACACAAGTCGCCTGTCTGCGATGGTGTTCCACAATGGTGAGCTCCTTGATACGAACTGGTCTCTCTCTGAATGTTGCATTAGATTTGGTCCCTTACATGGAATTTGTTAACCGCTTGCAACATTCACCTTTCTTGAGCACCTATATCCGTGGGACTTGTGTAGGTAAATCTGAAGCCTGTTTTCTGGACCGACTGAACGAATGCGGTTGTATTTAGTGCGCAGAGTTCTATGTAAGAGCGACAGTTGCTGGGACTAACGAACGATCTTTAACGTACGATTCGCAGGAGGCGTGGACGTATATTGACTCTGTCAAATTCACAAACATACCTGGAATGATTGTGAGCGAGCAATACTTTCTGATTCCTCTGAGTCTCTGAGATCTGATGCCATGGTAGGGTTACCACCAGTGCACATTCTTTGTGCGCGTGCGAACCGGCCAGCTCGTCATTGATCTGTCCCTGGACCCAGAGCAGGAACCCGACTTCGAGTTCATCCCATGGAAGTACAATTTCAAAGCACGAAAAAAATTGGAATGTACCCTGGGAGGACCCTGACGCAGAGACGGCAGTCATTTCAACTCTGTCACTAAATGACTATCATGAACTATGCTGGTCATCCCCGATTATGGAGGGTCAGCGGTTTTCTGTTTCGACTCACGCACCGGTATTGCCAGGCAGAGTAGTTCTCCGTTCGACCGAGGACCACCAATTCTGTATCACACACTCACTTGCCGTTGAAGCGAGAGCTTCCCATTGGAAGCATGGGTGGAGAACTGCCAAGATGAGATTTTCTTGGTCACCTGAGGGCGAGTTATGTATCACACGGCCCCCTGCCCTTCATTGGAACGATAGTGAATGGGGATATACATGGGAAACTGACAGGGTCATGGCGAATGGCTGGATCCGGTGAGTATTGCACCTCAGCTCGAGTAGCTGTTTTTCTTGCTGATCGTCTCCGATATGAAGGCTCAATTCCCGCGACGCCAAGAATCTTGACATAGAAATATCGATGCATGTCGAAATTAATAGCGAAGCATGGCTTACTCAGGCAAATCACTTATTCAATCTCCGGCAGAGCTCTACCTTCGAGAACTACGGTAAGAGTTTACGTATTTGACGCTGGCCATTGGGTAACCTTGGACAGTCCTCGTGACGGACGTTTTATTCAATCTCCGATGCATTAATAACAACCAAAAGACTAGTCAATTTGAGGGCTACCTCTTTCTCTGTCCGGAGGATGATTTTCAAACCGGGCTATCGTCGTATCAGTGGCCACACCGGCCGGCATACTGGTCCCTCGATCCGTCGGGGGTCGACCCACTTACCGTGGAGGATGCCAAAAATCTGGGATTCGACACGATTCACATAGAAACCTTCGTCGACGGAATTTCATGGGACGATACTGTCTATCATGGACTGCGGCGATTCTACGCAGGCAAAGGTTTCGACCCAGACAGTCAGGACCTCGCGAGGCTTCTCGGCTATCCGCTTTTTGAGCCCGCGAGTGGACCGATCGTCCGATTTCCGTATGGTGAGATCTCAATGCAGGGCTCCTCCGGGCTTAGCTGATGGAGAAATGCATAGCAGGCTTCGGACGTTGCAATTTCAACGACGCCGAAACATGTCGGAAGTTGGGTCATTAATTTACGTGTGATCCAGCCACTGCTTTCATTTTGGAAGCGGTGTAACATAATTGATCAGAGGATTCTCATTCCTCTGAAAATGTTGGCCGAGACTGAACATTGTTTGCACGCCGGTAATTTATTAGTGGCAAACCTGGAGAGGTCTTAAGTTTGTGTGCACATATCCGCGGTGGGGGTTAGTTTGTGTTCAATTTTGAACACTTACCTAACCCCTAGCGCACATAGTGACATGTGCTGCCTAATGGACCTGACTCAGTCGACGGCTCAAACAATTACATGTAAAAGCTTGGCTCAACTACTCGGGCACATTCAACAGAACCAAAGCTGTCACAGCATGTGGTGCGCAGCTACATAAACTGGGCGGACATTGTCCATTGATCGGGCAGGGACCTCGTCCCACTCAGGGGTGGGGCATGGACTTCTTTCTGATCCTTTTTTTTTATTTCTTCTTCTTCTTGTGTTCTCTGGGGCAATTATTTACGGAGAGGTGGTTGCGCAAACGCGGAGCTTCCCGCCTGTCACCATTATTTCCCAGATAATTTTGATCGTGTACCCCGGAATCCCAGTGAGAAAATCAACTCGGGCTACAAGGCAAAAGAATGGCAACACTGGCTGTTCGGACTCTGACCTGCTCTGTTATATGGATTGCTTCCACTAAAGTACTGGCTGAATTTTTGCAAGCTAGTTCACGTTGTTCGCCTGTTACACCAATATTCCATCAGCAAATCTTCGCTGCTTACAGCATACGGACTTGTTCTTTAGTTCACTTATGAATTTGAGGAGCTCTACTATGTGCGACGGAGTGAACACATCCATTTCGTTTGTCAGAGCATTCACACCCCGATGCACATGGTGCAAGAAATTCGGCGTGTGGGTAATCTCATCTTGCATGCTCAGTGGACCTTGGAGCGCACAATCGGAAATCTGGGAGAAGAGATTCGTCAACCCAAATATATGTTTGCAAACCTTTCCCAGCGTGGCCTTTATCGAGCCCAACCCAATGCCCTGAAAGCCATGGACCCCTCTTTCGATAGACTGGGTCGCAAAGAGACCCAGCTGCCCACTGGTGCTGTGGACATTGGTGATGGCTATCAGTTGCGTCCAAAGATTGACAATGCTGCACGTGCACCTGAGACAGCAGCAGAGCTTGAAGCACTCAAATTGTATTTATCCAATTCCTGGAATCAGCCATTTGACGACAAGCAGGACAATTCACGCATCACTCGCTGTGCGCGACTTTCACTTCCCCAGACTGGTCAGATTGCAAGGTCGCGGTGGGGAACAAAATCGCGTCACCCGAATGGTAAAGGTAAGCCTGAGTTTATTTAGAGGTCTGAGAAGCTTTCTGATTGTACATACAGTTTCGATCCAACACACAAGAAGGCTTTGAAATTGCGGAAGTCCCGTACTTTTTCCGCTACCAAGTTGAACACAACACTCCAACACCGTTAGCGATGGTGTCTGTATTTTCTGCTCCAGATCGAGACCTACTGCAAGAATCATTTGGGACCTCGACACCGACCGATATTTTGCATGACACCCCAAAGATTTTCGACATTTGGCACGAAAATTTGGTCTTTTTTTGCATCTTCCAGGAAGATTTGGGCGGATGTCACGCTGGGGAGGGTCGACAAAGGCCCCAAAACTGAAGGAGTAATTCTTTTTGAGCTCGGCCAAATTGAGACTGTACACTCCAGACACCGCTTCCGCTTCCCAAATAACCTTGTTATGTCCTTAGAGGGTGATGAATTGCCTGTGTATGCAGTACTCGCGCCCTCGCAAGACCCAAGGCCGTTCAGGAAACACCGCCAGACTGCCAAAAAAATTCCTGGGCGTTCAGGAGACGCAGATAAACATTTCATCACGCAGGAAGCAATCGATTGAATCATCACCCAGACCTGCAGGCAACGATTTCCGAAAATACAAAAAACATACACTTTACCTCTGAGAATTTGCAGGGGAGAATCGGGATTCGAATTGTGTAGGGGGGGGTCCCGGGGGTGCTGAAAAGAATTTCTCCCTACATATTATGGGGGAAGTAAAGAAGGCCTTGGAACAACTTTCTAGCCCTCTGGGAGGTTGGAAACACTAAAACTTACAGTTGGGAAGTCAACGGAGGCTTGTGGTAGTCTGGTAAGCACTCGGGCTAGTTTGGTTAGACCTAAAATCAGCCATATGAGATGGGAATGATCTTATTTTGCAGCCCGTGTCTTATCGGGTTTCTCGGTCACAGTTATCAACCTACAGACTTCAAATCTCGACTAAATGCGCCGAATTTTTGGTAGGTGGTACTCTGATGTGCATTCAGCGATGTGATAGAGTCACAATTGTGCGTATATCTTTTCCGTGTCCTTCGTGCCTCAATTGAGGATTTTCTGTGTTGTCAGCAGAAAATTTGCTGTAGGTGCGTGTTTTCTGAGTCATATGAGCTCACAGAGCGGGTAAGAGGCGCCAATCACCCTGAGTGTATGAACTCACTTAAGCTGAGTGTGCGATACACTCAGGCTGCCATAGAAAAATGGCACGAAATGCACTCGGGCTGTGTGTATGGACCCACTCAGGCTGATGCAATATCCTCCCCACAGTGTCTTCAGGGGCGCATTCAGGGGTGCCGTCTCAACTGCATCCTTGATGGCGACAATCTCGCCTACTTGATTTGAGGGGCCCAGTGCGAGTAGGATTCGCATAACGATATTCCTGGGGGCGTTCTCACCGAAATATACCCCGGCGCCGGCCTTGACATGGTCCGTGTGTTGTCTATCGCAAAGCCATCCATGTAGACCGTCACTTCCGGGGCAAGGTCAAACACGAATCTTGTGTTCGGGGGGGTGTGCGCCGCGTTCGCGTACCCCTCTGTGAAAATCCGGAACGTGTCGGCTAGTGTACCGCTAGTGGACCAGTGGTGACCCTTGAGTCAAACTGAGCTTGTTTGGTGCCAAATCCCTTCAAACATGCTCAGTCACAACTTCAGACTTGATGATGTGAGATAGCCTTAATTATGAATACGGTTAAAACCAGCGTCTGAATGCCATTGTTGAACATTCCATGTGTTTGATTTTGTGACACTTTAAAGAAGAGAAGTTGAAGGTCCGTTTCGGCACATGCCGATGGCCGGATGATTGTTTTCTCTCCGTTCGCTTCAAGCCCGCTTGCGCCTTCCCATCACCGGGACGGACGGTGCGTGAGAATGAAGGTCTGCGGCATAAATAAGGTATGCGTCGTCGAATCTCGTGGGATTTTTCTCCCAATAGTAAAATTCCAGAACCTGCGCAGTGGTCTGAGGATCATCAGTCATGATGTAAGTACTGACGTGGGCTCACTTACCATATGTGGCATTTGAGCCGCTATTCGCTTGAATGCGAGAAGAACACTGCTTTCCACAGGAATCTTAAAACCCAGACCTGGCAAAATATCTTGAAATCTATTGGCGATGCCACGAAATGTGTCTAGAAGTTTGGTCAGCGAGGGAGGGAGAGAAGTAGGACCAGACCTGACCCTGGTCGTGTTTTGACCATCTAATGGAAGGAGGCGAGTAGCCATTTGAGCTCCGAAACCAAACACTGCCATCTAAATCAATAGATGCCGCTCTATTATTGGGTATCGGGTCGCCTGCAAATTTGGCGTAAGATGAAGAATGACAATAGATTGAATTGTCCCACCACTATCGGGGAGGTTTGAATTGCTGGGTTCAGTCAGCCCGAGGGGACGATGCGGCTTGTTCAAGTAATAAAACTCGATGCACTCTGATGCCGGTTTCCCCATGCATATCGCGATGGCGCTAAAGTCCTTCTTAGCACCAGCGAACGCTTTCCAAAAGCTCTCGATTTCCAACCCACTCCACTGCAGACGACTGGCATAATATGCTGGTGCATCTTCAATAAGTTCGGTATCCCCGCCCGCCAATGATGAACCAAGGTTAACTCCTTGATTAGGCAATGTGGGGCACGGAAGTGTCAAGCATTCCATATTCGGAATAATAGCCGAATTGTCTTGGACCTCCCTGGGAATTCTTGTTTTCCTGGCGGATTGTCCAAGTTCCTTGTCCAATGAAGAACAATGGGTAGACCAAAGACGATGAAGTGCCCGGTATTTATCTTCAAGGGACTTGAGACGGCTGCTTCGAGGGATCATCTATATGGTCATGTAAGTAGTTTGGGAAGATTCGAGACGGTCCAGAAATGACGGCTTACAGCACAACCAAGGGACCGGGGCGCGGCAGCCGGCCTGAGGCTGACACCCAGACCTTTGGAATCCCTGAATCTCCGGCAACTTCGCGGAGTGGACGCCTTCGGGCGCTCGGGGGCCCGCATTCGCGAGATGAAGGGTGAGTGGTGATGTGTAAGTATGTACTGTACGGTGATGTCAGGTGATACGTCACGTGCCATGATGGGTAGACCACCGGCAAAATCGGTCATTCCGAGGGCGGAAACCCCGCCATTTTGAGGGTGATGGCAAATCGGAGTCACCCCATTCCACTTTTGAATGTGGTACAGTTGTGGACAAACAAAGTCCACAAATAGCCTGTAGCCCGAATGGGATTTTATTTTGACCCAATTTTAATTTTCCTGAACTCAGAGTAAGCTAAAGAGTCCAAAAAACATGCTCCGAAGTTTTTCCTACAAGAAAACACCGGGCACCAAAATTTTGACCTAGATCCAAATCTCAGATTTATAATCGGAGATGTTTGGCGATTTTTTTTTTTTAACACAGCCACATTATGTCATTATCTTATCTACCCCACGGAGTTCTCAACTGCCCTCTGATGTGACTCTTCAAGTGCATCAAAAGCACGGTTTGAAACTGATAGGTGCTCTTTCTTCTTCTTCACAGCCCATTCTGCTGCTGTGCCTGTCAAACCTCGCCGATAAGCATCCATATCTGGAAATAAATCACGCATGTGACCAAGAAAGATTATTTTATTGCACCACATCCACTCGATGGAGTTCCGAGATTTTTTTGAAATCAGATTCGGTTCAACGAGGCGCGTCGATTGCGCATTTTTTCATAATTTTCCCACGACTTTTAAGCGGGTGCCAAAATTTTGATCGGCCCAGACATTAATTGATGATTTGCCGACCAGCGGCTCGACAGAATCACATAATTTTTATATGGATGTGACCGTCTTGATGAGATCTATCGATCCCATTACTTATCTCGGCTAAAAAAAATAGATATTTTTTTTGGTGGACTTTGTTTGTCCACAACTGTAAAAGCAAAATATGCTTGTAGAGTCAGACCTGGGGCAAAACTGTGAGAAATTCCAAGTAGTCAACCTGATCTTCGTATATAAAGCTGTATGTAGCGTAGAATGACCCCAGAAGTGAGAGCTTGGTGATGTCGGTCTGGCCTTGGAAAAGTGCAATGATGGAGATGATGAGCTCGGTCGCATTGCTGCGGAGAGTCAGGCCACGCTGGTATGAAAATACAAGACCACTCACCCAAGCGAGGTGTTCAAGAATGACCCCAGCCATTTTCTGCTACGCTGCTTCTCGCTGATAGTCTCGGTTGCATCCGACACGAGCCCGGCGAGGGGGATAATTGCCGGGAAACAGGTAAGGAAGACGGTGATAGGATGGGCATGAGTAACGCCAAGGGGGCACGGTGAAAGTGCCGCCATTGCCGCCAGTGCCGCCTTTTGCCGCCAAGGGGCGGCAGTCATGTGTCGCCCTTAATGGGAAAAGTGCCGCCATCGTATTTTTTAAGTCTTAGACAAAGCTAAAGTCAGTCATTGAGTCAATATTCACTTCTACCTACTGTGTTATGTGTATGTTGAACCACCCACAGTGAGTCGGTGACCCAGTTCCCAACTTGAACCAAACTTCCACATCAATCATTGGTTAGATGTTCTGATACCAAATATTCCTTGATCTTGTACCCTGTGAGAGGTATGTTCAGACTGGTTGCTGGTAGAAAGAAGACAGATAGTAAAGTAGAGAAACGAGCTGCCGCAAGTGAGTTCACGATCAGTCGATCAAGGTTCAGGTTGAATATTGATTGAAGATGTAAACCCAAAAGCAAGCATCGGACAACTGACTCACCCCAATTAACCTCCAATGGAATCACTGATAGCCTTCAGGTACTCCAGGTTCCATAATTTCAACAATAAAATTCCCATGATTATACCCAGTAATCATGATTGTGAGGTTGGCATTGCTAGTGCGAGCATTGTGCCCCTTCAGAAGTGCACTGAGGCCACAAAAAAGTGCTTGAAACTCGTAACCATTCCATTTAAACTCTCAAGGATGAACAAATTGTGATTGGATGCACAGGCTGTTGTTTTATGCAATGGTTGACACTGTGGTTGCTGAAGGCCCTGGCTTTCAGGTCCCTCTTTCACGGTGTTCCGTAGGGATGTCAATGGCAACTTTGGTTGATATCCAGGTAAAGACCCTGGATTTCACGTGGGTGGAACTACCTGGAATCTCGCCCCGAAATTTACCTTTTCACGGTGGTTATTCACTATGTTTCTACGTGACAGGCAGTGAAAACCAGGCTGCCTGCGATTCACAGATCCCTGGGTCATTGAGAAAGGTAATTAATTTAATGACATATCACATGACAATACATTGTAAGATTCCATTGGCGGCGCTATCACTGTGGGTGTCAAGGCTCATGAAATTCACAAGAAATTTCATGGCAGATGTGGATGGATTCCATCAACATTGTCAATGAAGTCCACAGGGTTTGAGTGAAATCCACGAACTCTTGTTAGCTAGTTTTTGGAACATTCCAGTTACTTACTGTATTTCAGGCTATTTCCACATCAAATTCATCCAATTGACCGGTGAAATATAGATAGACAAGACCTAGCTGAAAAAAGCAGATGCAATATATCCATTTTCCTAAAGCCGACGCCCCCCTTGATCCCGCCTCGGCGGACGGTTCACCGTCTCAATCTCCCGTGACCACGCCACGCACAGACCAAGCCATGATCTGAAGAGCTATAAATCTTCGCAGTGAGGAGCGCTATCCATTTCCAGGATGCGCGGCTCAGAAAATGGCTCTGGGACTTCATTGGAGCTGAAATGGTTTATAGGATGTCAAGTCACGTGGATCAAGTAATTGCGCTCTGGAAAGCGCAATAATGCCTCCGAGCGCGATTTGAATAGCTGTAAATGTTCGCAGCCACGTGCAGCTCATAAAATGGCTCTGGGGCTTCATTGGAATTGAAATTTTTAGAAGGCAAGAGTGGGGAACAGAGGAATAGTCAAGTCAGGTCAAAAGGGGGGTTACAGTTCATTATGGGTTCTGTCTATAACAACTGGCAGACCCGAGTCCGAGTCCGAGTCTAAAATAATATCGTCGTCCTGTGAGCGGCCTCTATCGCGGACTGAAATGCAACATGAAATTAGAGATTAGTCAAGTGTGAGATTGGTATGCCAGACATACGGGACATTCTGTACGACTAAAGTGTGTGAGAGTCGAGATAAACAGTAACTCAGTCTTCGCACACAAAAGGTAAGTGGAAGTCTGAGGAGAGCGGCTTGAGTACAGCGGAATATAAAGTATTCTGCGAGTAGTAGAGCTGAGCCAAATTAAAGTCCATAATACATTCAAAAGTACGCCTAAAATCCCTCCAGAGGTACACTTAATTCAAAAAATTTTCTTCGGCCAATTTGGCCACTAATTTTGGTAGCAGTGACTAGGTGACCTGCACCATAGCAATGTTCTACAGTCGGTCCCTTACAAGCTGAGTCTCGAACAGCCAGCCGGGTAGATCGCCGCTGATGTGGACCCACAATAGCTCTGCCTGAAGTCGGCCATAGAAGCAGAAGAACAAGGTCGGCGGAGCAGCAGCGGCAGTGGAGACATTCCGTTGCGCTGTTGAGGTCTTCGGGACTCGTGAGACTAAAGGCACCAGCCGAACGGCACACACCGCTTCCCGGCCCGTCCACGCCGCGCTATCCGCCTTTTCCGCTTCCAGCACGTCACCACGTGCATTTTGCTTACACCCTATTATGTGCTTGCCGAAGATGGTAGCGGGATCGGGAGCAAGGTCCTCTTGTTTCCATGTGCCACAGATCTCCTCAAGGTCCTCCGTCAGCAGTGGGGTCCAGATATCAAGGGCATCATAAAACACCGACAAATTGTTCAAGCAACAGTGCAAAAATGGCACTCCACAGAAAAAAAAAAAATGCTGCATGGTTAGGTGGGGCCCAAATTGGCCACGCTTTTGTGTATATATACTTTATGGTTGGCGAAGTGTGAAAAGGGTAAATCTAGCGCCTGACAAGGTCTATTCACTCACATTGACATCTTCCAAAAATGGAATATAGTCGAAAAAGAAACATTCACTGTATGGTTAGGTGGGGTCTCAATTGGCTTGAAATTGGTAGATGCATACTTCACACTCGTCTATAGCAGATACCTGAAGTACAGCGCCTGGCAGCAGAGATCCATGCAGTATATTGGCATAACAATTGATGTCTTCCAAGAAATGGAACATAGTTGAAAAAGAAATATTCACTCGCGAGATCATTGGTTAACATTTCGGCGGGACCTGCCAATCATGATTCGGACTTGTGTTTACAGCCCATCCACACCCGTTCCCTCTCCCCTGTACTTTCAGAATGAGGCAGCTCAGGGCACAAGTTATATGGAGAAAGTTCCTTCATTTTCCATTGTGCATTGATGGAGCACCATTTATTTTTTGGGAAAGTCTGATACAAGTTGGTGTCATTTGACTTAGAATTGAAAATTGACCATCTTTCCATATACAAGTTTTTACACTTTTTTTCCAAGGTGCGGAAGGTCGAAAATACGAAGTCCAAAATCATGTTTGGCGGGATCGGCCAAAACGGCAACCAATGATCCCAGCCACTTCACCCATCGGGATAAGTGCAGCCACGTGAGGTGAACACGGTTGGTCACGAGCCTAAAGATCCTTCTCGGGACTATCAAATATGTCTGGTACATCACGTACACTCCTTGGTCTGCAGAGCAGAAGCAGACATACACCCTTCGCCCCCAGTCCATAAGCATCGATGGACTTTCGTTTCACCCAGTTTGGTCTGCCTATATCATGTAATATGCCCATTCCCTGATTGGACGGTAATTGAAAACTCTCGCACAAACGAACATATTCCACATTCCTGGGTCCCCGAAATGCGAAATCTCGGGCAATATCGGGTATTTGTTTTGCCCTTTGAATGATTTAAATGTGCTAACTTGTATGGGCAGCAGGATCTCCAGGTTGCAGTGGTAAATGTTCTTGCCATTTTTGCCACAATTGACCCTTCAAAAAATGGTGAGAAAGATCAAGTATCATTTCTTAGTCCTGCTTGTATCGAAAAAACCGATGGCAAAAGTACCAGCCCTGATTGAGATTCATGGGCAGCATTTTGGTGGCATTTGGAATTAATTCAGAGTTTTTGTGCATGAGGATAATCCAATATGGGGAACTTTTGTAAGCTCAAGGCAAAAGATAGACATGAGTACTGCTTGTACTGAAAAAACTGATGGTAAAAGTGCCAGCCTTGATTGAGATCCATGGGCGACAATTTGGCAGCATTTGGAATTAATCCAGAATTTTCATGTGTGAGGATAATACGATATGGGGAACTTTTGTAGGCTCAAGAGAAAAGGTAGGCATGAGTACTGCTTGTACTGAACAAACCAATGGCAAATGTGCCAGCCCTGATTGAGATCCATGGAGGACAATTGGAGGCACAATTGAAAACTGTAATTCAGAATTTCATGTGTGACAAAAATCCAATCCAATATGGGGAACTTTTGTAGGCTTGGGAGAAATTTTTCATAGTTGGGTCCGGAGTGGTCCACCAATCGGAACATCGCATAATAATACATGAGTCCCGAGTCTTGTTGATGGTCAAGTTGCCAGTCTTTGTAAGGATGAAGAATCTATCTTGGATTTCATTGGAGGAGTACCTGTTCCCGAACCTTCGAAGCATTCGTTTGGAACCACACGATGATGCAGAGTTATCGTTTATCCTGCTTTTTGCCGGTCCCAGACAGGGTTCAAATTGGTGCAGTGGAGTGTCCACGAGCCAGAATATCTCAGCCAGGGCTCAAATTGGTGCGGTGGAGTGTGTGAGAGCGAGAATACCACAGTTTTGATCTGACCCGTGACTCCTGCACAGCCATGCCCGATATGGAGAGTTCCAGGCAGTCTGGTTTAACAATCAGAGCAGTACGGGCGATTTCAAACAGACAGAACCGCTCAGAACAGTGCTGGGCATCATCTGCCCATTCACAGCATTTGATTTGCTCTCCATACCAAGTCACGCTTTTCTGGGCATGAGAAAACGGCTATATTTGGCAGGGATAAGCAGGGGCACCAACTTTTGGGACAAATCCTCTTTGAGAGGTAGTCTTGGAATCCACCAGGAAACAAACGGTGATCAATCCGTTGATTCTGGGGTTTGGGCCTAAGTGCCTTACAAACTGGGTGTTCATTACATACTTAGTGACTTTACCTACATCTCCGACTTCACACACACACTCCTGAGGGCGCCACCTGTCTTTTGACATCTGGTTCTAGTTTTCCGTCCCATCTCTTTGCACATTTCCCTCCCCTTTTCTCCATTATGTCCGACTCCTCAGAGTCTGCTCTTATCCCTGTCCTTACCAATTTAGCACACTCGCCGTGAACAAATACCCGCACATGGAACACTTTTCAATCAGCCCCTCTGACATGCCTTGACCTGCGATCAGTTTTTGCAACATGTTGCCCTCCTTACCCTCCATCTGGAAGCCCCGACGCCCGGATGCAGAGTCCATCAGGATGTGGGAGGGGCCGGCCTCGGCATTGGCATTGGCGCTACGTGCGGGGACACGTGCGGGCGCCGTTTGCACGAGACGGCGGGGAGGAAGCTTGTCAATCTCGATGTCGCAAGTGTTGGATGCCGGGACCTGCCGCTGATAGCACTGGTACGGAGAGCTTTGCCGCCTGCGACGCGAGACTACAAGAAAACAATCAGTCAGTGTAGCATGGAAAGGATCATTCAAATAAAATACATACTTTTGAACGGGCACCGGACCTGTGCGTAGTGGCAGAATCCAAACATGTCACCGGTCACCTTAGCTTTTCTTTTTTTCTCCTTAACAACGTCCCAGGACAGCAAGCCCTGATCTCGGAAACTATTCAATTATCCATATCTTTCTTTAATCTTTGTTGTATTCCTTGATGTATCACTGCAGTCAGGTATGGAAGACCACCAGATGACCGCCATTCGTGTGATATTCCCAGTAAACACTGTTTGTTTGTTGGCCTGAATCTAACCTGCAATATTCAGCTCCAGGTTTGGGACATCATTTGTTTCTCCATTTCCGGCACAAGAGCTTGCATTGGGCTTTCTATTTCCGACCGAGCATTGTTTCTTGTTATTAGTTTCCCGGAGTCTAACCTGCGATATTTAGCTCCAAGTGGATCATTTTGACCTATTTCTGTTGGGTTCTGGGGGCATTGAGTTTGTGGCCTGGCAAGCTGCGACCTCTGTTTGGGTCCTGGGGGCATTGAGGTCGTAGCTTGGCAACCTGCGACCTCTGTTTGGGTTCTGGGGGCATCGAGATCGTGGCCTGCCAAGTTACGACCTTAGTTTGGGTTCTGGGGGACAGATTGAAATGTGACCTGGCCAGTCACAAATTCTTTCTGGCCAATTGAGAAGGCCTTGATGGTGGCAGTGCAACCTGCCCAGTTGTCTTGCCCCTGTTGAGGCGCTATCATGGAAACAATTTGGCCAATTGTTTGCATGATAAATCCGGTTGGTTGTGGGCTGTGTGGCCCACCTGATGAGTTCAAAAGAACGAAACCAACCAACCTCGCTCCAGATTATCCCTATGCACGGGTTCAACTGTAGGTAGTTTGTAGTGATGGAAAGATCATTCAGTAAACAGATATCTTCACTCAGCTACTGTTTGGTCACTTGGGGTGAAGGGCCCGGCTAGAAACCCAATCTTTTTTTCTTTCTTTTTCTGGCCTTTTCTTGGTCTGAATCTGTTGGCATCGGGATTACCGTACCCCGGTGCTGGTTCTTGCTGACCTCGAGTGTATACCAAAAATCAGGGTCAAAACATTGATGGTCAAAACACCCTGGTGTGGGAATTGAACCATTCACTGTGCTCAAGCCCCCCGTAGACGGAGGGTCTGTCTACCCGGGTAGACGCAGGGTAGACAGACCTGTCTGGCTACCTCAGTATATGTTGCGTACACATACCTAGTTCACCAGAGTCTACCGTCTGTCTACCCAGTAGATGGGGGTAGACAGACCCTGGCCGAGGTAGACCGACGTAGACGTAGTCAGGCTGACATTGACATCAGTTTCGCAGGGAACGGTTGACGCGAATTCCACAGTGAACTGTAAGGGAGTTAAGCACCACGAATGTTGAAGGTTCTTTTGATCTGATGGCTACTGCTGTCAACGTATATGCATATGTTTGGCGATGCCGTGATTCCGACGGCGCATTTCCTCCGAGTCGCTGGCTCGTTCTTCTCTGGCTTTCCTCGGACTTATCTAGGGACCTTGGGACCTCCCGAGTCTCTCGTTCATTGGCTCGCTTCTCTGGTCCTTGAAATTAGCAGTGTAAGTTCGGACGGGGTGTATCTACCAACAGAGACGGAGGTAGACGGAGGTAGCCGAAGGTAGCCGAAGGCTCTTATGCCTTGATAACCCTTAAGCCCCCGGCCAGTACTACCATTTCATTCAATTTGTCGGCCTTGTTGTATGAAATCCATTTTTCGTACATTGGTCGGGGGGAGCGTGACACCGATTTTTTTTTTCGTAAATTGGGCGCAAAGTAGCGGGAAAGCTCTCATACTCGTGATGGCACAAAGTGATGGACGGTCACACGTGACAAGCAAGTGACTCTTCTCTTTCTTCGACCATATCTCAGTAACTACGGCACGACTACCCTCAAAACTTTGTGTGGCCACCCTTTGCCTTCCGTACAGCATCCACCCGCTCGACCATCTTTGATGTGTGCTTGTTTATATCAGCAACATCAAGCTTCTCCCATTCCTCCATCACCACCTTCTTGAGGCTCTCGAACATCGTTGGGATGGGCCGGTGCTCCCGGATGCGCTTCTTGAGCTCGTGCCAGACGGTTTTCTATTGGGCTGAGGTCGGGAGAGTTGGCTGGATGAGGGAAGAGGGGAATTTTCCTGTCGGAAAACCATTGGTGCGTGCTCTTGGCCTTATGGAATGATGCACCGTCTTGCTGAAAGCGAATTTCAGGTCGTTTCGCCCGGATATCACGTAGAGCATCCTCCAGCACCCCGTCAAGGACCTGCTCTTGGTATCGCTGTGCTGTCATCCCACCTCCCTTGCCGCCGGGGTACTCCAAAATCGTTCCACCCATGTGCGACGCATCCCCACACCATGAGCCGGATGTTGGATTGTTTGAACGTCGGAATGAGACATTCATCCTTGTATTCCTCGTCTGCGGTGCGTGTCACGTAGATCCGGCCATTTTTGTCATCTAAATGCACGTAGGACTCGTCGGACCAGATCACATCCATCCAACCCTCCTCATTCATGTTCCTCATCTTGCGCGCCCACGCCAGCCTTGCTCTCTTCTGGGCTTTCTTGAGGAAGGGGACCTTCCTCCCGACCCGCCTGTGCAACCCGTACCCATCTAGCACCTTCGCGACCGACTTCCTGCTGATGGGCAGCTTGATGTCGTTACCGATGTCAGCGAGCGGCCTCCGCCGATTTGCCAACGCCTTTCTATGGACTGTGTGCTCCATCTGGGGGGGTGATGACCTTGGGTCTGCTGCTGCGGGGTCGATTTTTGACAGACCCTGTGTCTCGGTATTTTTTCCAAATTTTTCGCGCCGTCTCGTAGGGTATGTCAAAGGTGGCTGCGTGTTTTTTTTCTTCTGCGATCATTGCCCCAATAAACTGGTTTTTGGTCTCTGGGTCATGATAGCGGTATTCCCGATCGGGTGGCATAAAAAAACGAGCAGAAACGGTGTGGTGGTTGGATATAATCAAGTTATGACACGTGCAAGTTTGGTTTGATCACGCGTGACCGTCCATCACTTTGTGCCATCACGAGTATATGACTGAGGATTGGGCCTCTTCGAGGCGGGCGCTGAACCTTTAGGTTGAAGCTGACGAAGGAATTTCTGTATTTTTTGAAAATATGCGTAAAACAAGGGGTCCGAAACCTTGCCGAAACCACGCAATTCATGTACCGAATTCACCGACGGATCAGGGAACATCAGAGCTCGTGACCTGTCGTCACGCCCGGTGACGGCACTCTCTCCTCCTCAGCCTCGAAGTCTCTGCTCCCTGCCGCGATGAACTTAACTGGGCTTTGCCAACTTCTTTTCAATTCAAGCCACTGTGAGACTGTCTACTGCTATCTGCTCTTCCGATCTAGACACACGACACGGCCGTGCTACGGCTCGACTGCTACTCACTAAGTACTAGACGCGATGCAACGACACGAACGGGATCCCCTCCAACACGAATCACGACACGGGTGTGCATACTTCGAGAAGAGGGCTGATGGGGCAGAAACGGTGTCCGGTCGCAGACGTGCCGCGACGACGGCGGACGTATGCATGTAGGTGATCTGTTCGCAGGTAGCGGCCAGTAAGAGTGAATTAGAAAGGTGAGTCTTGCAGATGCCGCTGGCACATTGTGAACTAACCGCCGATTAGTAGATTGCTTTGTATTAATTAGCGTGCAAATAAATTCGTACCCTTCAGTCACTTGCGGGTGCCATTACGATGTCGAAGTCGGACCCCTCGACACTGGTGTGCAGCTCAGTCAAGATCCTGACCTGACCTTCCGGAACTACACTGTAAAACCACGAAAGCCGCTCCCGAGAATAAGCTTTGGTTCTTTCAGCCTTCAATGTTTCAGTTCTTCTCGCAGCTCCTGCGAGATGTGGTTTTGTATGCGGTCCAGTCTGAAAGGACGAAGTATGCAGAGTCCTTTGAGTGACCGTACGCGCGACAGCATCACGTAGGCACTCTGGATTGTGGGACAGCTCGCCAGATCGATGCAACACACATCGAGCGAGCGGCCTTGGGCATTGTGCGAGGTGAAGGAGTAAGCAGGAATGAGAGGGAGCTGGGAACGTGTTGCGCTGTAGCTCTTTTCTGAGTTGGGGAGGCGGAAATGGATGATTGTGGTAATGGGCTTGAGTATCACCCGGTGAGGATATGGTGCGTCGGGGTCGCTGCTTTTGTATGCTTTGAAGTCGACTTCCGCTGATATCGCGTAGCGGCGCCCGTCGATCTCCTCGTACACGATGGACACCAGTGTTCCCGGACTGCCGTTTGAGATGCCTAGCTCTGTAGCCAGATTTTCGGTGCAAAAAACGGCCATCCCCGGCAAATACGGAACCTCAGGCATTTGGTGAGCAACCACTGCATGAATGACTATAAACACAACCTCATACCTTGCCGCCAAGATCATTGGCTTCTTTGACAGGTACCAACCACGCAGCCTCAGCTGCCAAGCCAGTAAGCTGTTTGCGCCTCCGACCGCGTCCCCTCGTGTCGCGTGAGTGGTAAACATGGTACTCTTGACCAGTCGCAGCAGCGAAGGCCTCAGCCATGCTGCTATTGTGACAATCTCGTGCGGCATTTGTATACACAATCAAAGGACATGCATGGGCTGGGTCGTCGATCCATCTGTTAATGTCGGTGAGATCTTTGGTTGCATCGCTGCAGTCTGCATTCGATAACACATATCTGTCTAGGATTGCCTTATCGTCCTCGGTACATGTACCTTTCCGTAATCGTTTGAGGATGCTCATCAACAATGGA
Organism: Mycena olivaceomarginata; assembly: GCA_029378375.1. Classification (NCBI taxonomy): domain Eukaryota; kingdom Fungi; phylum Basidiomycota; class Agaricomycetes; order Agaricales; family Mycenaceae; genus Mycena; species Mycena olivaceomarginata. Next base: position 105,305 of record JARKIC010000745.1, on the reverse strand, counting down.
TCTCCCCTCTGGCGCATTATTTCTTCTAATACAACAACATGCTCAACTTGGTGCCAGATTTGTACGCCCTTCACTTCTTGGCGAACCTTTTCATGTAGGTCATTCAGATTATCATTTACATGACATTGAACCAGCTCGCGGGCAAATAATGAATTTCCTCCAGGCGGTGGTAGCTGACAAGGATCACCACAGGTTGCCCAATTCAAACCGCCGCATATAGAATCGATGACACCTTTCCCCATGCAGAGATATTCAGAGAGTCTAGCGAGGTCTTGTGCGCTCAAGAAGTAGACTTCATCCAAGATCAGAGTCTCCAATGGTGAGATTCGTTCTTCCAGATTTGCACGTAACGTCGGTGTAGACTTCATTTTGGCAGGCGAAACTCGCAGGCTGGCTTCTGAATGAATTGTGCAACCACCGATATCGCTAGCAACAACACCTGTTGGAGCAGTCAAGCGCAGCCGTTCAGGATGACCGGTAATCTCATAGAACTCTTTCCAGGCTCCAAAAATCACTGACTTCCCTGTGCCACCAGGCCCAGTACAGAGTAGTGATATAGGCGAATCTTTACGGCCAGTCTCTAGTTCACGACCAATTTTGTCAGCTAACAGCAGGAATGCGCGAGTTTGTTCATCGTTCAAGGTGTATTTGATAATCAGCGCAAGACATAACTGCTGGTACGGATGTAGAGAATTCCAACGCGAGTGCGAGTCAGAGTAGGTACGGTGTTTCTCATATAATTCGCGCGCTTTCTTCGCTTCCTCCGCCAATTTCGTGCAAAGAGCTTGAGGTATCCTCGAAGATGTCTGACAACGGTGGGCATTCTGTTCCTCCGTATTCTCTGCAGCTCTAAGACGATGTTTGATGAGCAAATCTTTTTCCTTCAAAAGATCTTTCGCAGCAATACTTGCTCTGAAAATATCATCTTCATCCCCAAGCCGTGTTCTCTGTCCGAACTTGGCACATGTCTCACTGCTTGGCATATTTTGCACTGAATAAAAACCAACACGATTCGCCTGTAGAATGATTTGCTGCGCATCTCGGGTCGCTCTAGTATCTTTTGTAAGTGCCGGGTTGTCTACGTCCAACTCTTCTGGATCGACAGCGGTTTGCATCGCTTTTCCCATACAGGATCGTAATCATCGTCGCCCTCGCAGTCTTCCGCGATTCCCGTGTCTTTCGCCATTCTTGTCAATTCAGCGAGCCGCTTACTACGTTTTGCTGCATAGTCAAACTTTGCGTCTCGGGTCTGATACAAGAGCTGCATGTTGAGTACAGTTCTTGCATGTTCAGGAGACATGTAAAGTTTGAACTCGTCGAGGGCATCTGTCCAAGCTGTGTCTGGAGATTTGAGAGGAGAAGATTTAGTGTCCGACCACACCTTGAACAATGTGAGGATGACTACGGCGTACTTTGTCCGGTCATTGTCCGAGTCATTCCGCGGAATACGGTAACCCATTAACACGGGTATTACAGGTGTGTCCAACTTTTTTAGGCAGTGAGTGGTGTACTGGGGATGTCCTCGTTTGAAATTCAGGTATGTCTTTCGCTGAGTCTTTGACTTGGGCTTCTTCTCTTTGACATAGTTTCTTAGAATATCCCAGACACACATCGACTCAAGCTCGGGCGGCCGGTAGAACACATCACTGAATAAGTTTGAATATCTCTTCTCTCGGGCATTATCGTTGCAGTTCTCGGTTTCAGGAACTTTGTTGAGGCTCTCTGATGTGAGTAGCATCATACCATCGTCCTCATTGTCCGGGATGATTAAGCGTTGGATCTCATCCGAATCCGGTGCTCCATGTTCCAGCTCTTCCATTGTTTCTGCATGTGGCGTAGAATCCTCAAGGTCAACGGTGAAAACATCGCGTGCAATATCTCTGAGCATGGAAGACCACCAGTGCTCCTGATACTCATCCGACGTGTAATTGTTCTTGCGACCAAGTAAAAGACTGGCTGTTTGTTGGCCCGTCAACTCGCGTTTGCCAACTAAGCTATTTGTTGTTTTAACCATCATTAAACGGGTCATTTCAGAATTGTCAATCTGTCCGTCTGCATCCTGAGGAGGCTTATTCTGCAGAGTTTTGATTGAAGCGCAGAGAGCAGAAAATACAACTGCAGTGTCCAACTGCAGTTTGATTGTGTAATTTGCCATATATTCAACCATAGCCATTGCAACGGAACCGGACGCTGTTTGCTTGAGGTCAGTATTACATCCAAGACAAAGAGTAGCCGTTGGATTATGGCCATTCAGATGTCCGTTCTCACATCGTATTACAAGATCATCGTCATCGTCGAAATGTGTCTCTGCAACGAGTGGACGAGGGAGTTCAAACCTGCAATCATTATCTGGATCAACAAGAGAGTGTATATGACGCGGGATATGCTTGAAGCATGTTGCATTATGCCCATGCACTAGCCCGGTATTCTCACACAGATCCCGGTGGCGTTGGTCTCTTTTCTGCTCATAGTCGGGAGAATTGGGATCTAACGGGCGGCTGAGAACAGCGAGTTGCTTCGGAGCAGCTTCAGTGGCAACATAGGGAACGGTATCTTTCGGAAAGCTCTGACAAATGATATCATCGTACCATTCCGTGAGTTTCTGCTTGAACTCGGGATCTGAATTTATTCGTTCCTTCATATCTAAAGGTGAAGCAGGAGCACCATCAATCCATATCAGCAAATGGAGATGGAGTGAACCACGGATCTGCGCCTCAACAACTGCGTACCAGCCTTTAACTTTCCCGAGAATACCTATTTTTGAAGCCCTTTTTGCACCCAAAATTATTTCGAAGAACTTTGTTATCATTAGGTGGAAGAATTCAGCGCCCGCGACCGGATTTTCAGCCAATGTCTTTGCACGGATACTCGGTTCCTTGTTCATACCATCCAGCGCGTGAAAAATCTTGTCTAGGTCAATGTCCCTTCCAGCCAAGACTTGTGCAATTGGATTATGAGAATCTGCTGGGTTGACAGTGGCAAAGAAATGGGGTAAGCCGTCGCATATAACTTTACTGTGCATTTGCTGCTTCATGCTGTTCACGTCCCCGACTGACCCAGGGATATGATCTGACACATAACTGATGTATCTCATCACCTTGGCCGCTGCCTTCTCTCCTTCACTTTCAGGTTTTGCGAAAGGATTTTTCTCGAGCTTAGCCTGGTAGGTCTCCATACATTGGGCATCAATCTTCTGCATTAAACCTTGCACCACCGGAAACCAGGATCTATTCGTGGCGAGGCGAGATTTGAATGATGACTGACGCCGCTGGATGATGTTTGCCATGACAAAAATGAAGGACTTGTGAACTTGGAACCGGGGGTCTTTCAAAGCCAACAAATGTTGAACATGCGGTGAGGTATCAACTTGATGAAAGGGAATATCGGGTGAAATTCTAACATTGTTGTTGTCTATCATTCCGACACCGTATGGAAAGAGAGTGGGCCATAACCAACCAAATACCCGAGGATTTTTCGATGTTGACAAGGGTGTATTTCCAGACGGAAACTTCATGAATCTGGCTTCTTGTTTCTTCAACTTTCGGAGAGCGTCAAGCTTTCTCTGCTGGTAAGTCGTTGCAAGACTATCAACGTCTACAAGTGTAGAAGATGTCAGTTCAAAAGTATCAGTTCCCTCAAATAACTCGGCATTCGCTTGATCTGAATATGATGTATAAGATGACCCTTGGTTATTCGCGGAGTTTGTACGTAGAAAATCTGTAATCGCAAGTGGGCAGTCATACGCCGGGTATTCCTCCGAGTTATGAAGCACCACATTTCTGTCCAGGTCTGCGTAAAGTGGGTTATTTTCAATCAGCCAAAATAGAGCTGTCCGGATCTTCTCACGACGCACAAGCAGCGGCGACCTCTTCAACATGTCATGAGTGACCTCGGTGTCAGGCGATCCAACGAGAATCACGCAAATTTCGTCCCTTAATCTGAACAACGGAACTGGCATCGCAGATATGAAGGAAGCCGTATCTTGAGGCAATATACAAACATTTCCACGAGCAGAAAACTGACCTGTGGGTCCCAGGGTGAGCTTGTACATACATCTCGTTGCTCGGGCTCGTGCGATACATTGCTCTTCCAAAAATGTGAGATCCTTAAGCTCTTCCGGAACCTCTCCTATCCAGAGGCCATTTGCATAGCTGCGTACAGGAATAGAACGAAAAGTGTTTTTGCTTACAGCGGAATTGCAGAGATGGCACAGGACATACGATCCGCCGATCACAGAGGAAGCGCGGAAGGATTCAATTCTAGGCTGACAAGAAATTGCACGAAGTTCTATGACCGCTTTTTCAAGCAGTAAGATATCAAGGTCCCTAACACCTCTCATTTTTATAAGGATCGCCCTTTCAAATGTACCACAGAACGAACATTCATATCGTTTCAATGATGCATTGTCAGTAGCATGGCGAAACTCGCGAACAATTTGGTCCTTCTCACCCTGAGATAATATGATGGGAAAGGCAGTCTCCGATGTCTCAACGGATGAACGATGACGCTTGTTAACATTGTCGTCTAGGGAAGTTGACTTTCTTTTCCGAGGGTTAGGCCGGAGGTTTAATTTGCATCGTTCTAGTTCACTAGGTGAAAGAGGAATCGGACTCAACCCGGCAAGCGCAGCTTCTGACCGGAGGATAAGACAGAATTCAGTACATTGATGGGCCAGAAATTCGGCGCGAAGAGTATCTGCACTTTTCAACTTTCCATCGGAATCTCGGGCGTAAATATGCTGGTGACGAGAGGCCATTTGTCTCAATGTAAGAAGAGCAACGTGTAAATGGATGATAAGGAAACGTACAACGGTTATCTTCTCGTGCTCAATGAGACGGACAAAAGTATCAGACAACGGCACGGAACAGTCGTTTGACAGAGGATTATTCATTGGCATCAAATTAACATCATCGTTCATATTAACATTCGAATTCGTCATGGATGAGGGCGTAGATACTACACCAGGTCCACCCTGGGACACTGGTGAGGAGGACAATAGGTCTACCCCGATGTCTCCCCGGAACACCGGTGCAACAGATGGCGATCCTGGGAATGAATAAATAAATAGTGAGCGCAGTACAAAAGTTATGACGTACCGGCACTTGTCAAAGAATTGTGGCGCAGCTCAAGTGGGCCAGAAATCAACTGCACAACAACAGCAGAGGTGGGATTGGTGGAGTTACAGACAAACTGGAACCAGTCCAAGCCAAGTACAAGATCAGAAGGCAAGGAAGCGGCCACAGAAATGCCGTTCAAGAACATCGACAGAACGCCAGCATCGCATGGAAGCGACAGGAGACCGGAAGCGCGTGAGTTTTGGGTAGGAACACCGGAGTTCATTATCCAATCAAGGGAGACAGAAGAGCTTGTAGCCTTGTCGTTGAATGCAGCGGAGACAGGAACATTGCAGAAGGTAGCAATCGAGGTCATGGAGGGCGGAAGCAAGGTCGGTGACGTGGCAATTGCTTGACATGGGAAATTGATTGATTTCGGAGGCGAAATATTCCGAGTCCGATGCAGTCGCACAAATCTCGAAGAGAAAACAAGACTAACCTCCGCTTCGCTCCGGAAATGAATCAGAGGGCAGGAAGAAGGAAGGAACACATATATTGACATAGCACGAAATACAACCGGGGCCAAGCCAAATACGGACCACGGATTTTGAATGCACAATAAGTACCTAGGTACAAGGGGACCTCGGGATTAAAATTTCGTACGTGGGGAGGGGGGGGGGGGGGGGGGTCCCGGGGGAGGCTGAAAAAAACTTTTGATACTTTTGTTGGAAGGGGTTGAAAACCCTTAATTTACCGTTTGGACAATGTCAGGTAGGGTTTGTACGATGCCCGAACCATCTTGGAGGTCAATTTCCTAATATGGAATGCCGGATCACGTACGACGCGTAGATTTTGCCTTCCGTTGGCTCAACCACCTTCCCCGATGTTCAAAAAAAAATAACTTGAGACTCACTATCATGGATATACAGTCCCACTATTTTCGCTGCCAATATACACCTAGGTTATGATAATTTGGTGCCCAGTGCTAAAGTGGGGGTGATAGACCAGTATAGTACAGGGGTGTAAGGAAGAGCACACCAGAGGTATATTAGATGGCCAGGAAGCTGCTACTACACTGTAAGATAGTCAAACTGCCCGTCGAGCCTGCCCCCAGTGGTATCCTAAGCTGCGGCCCTAAGCGGAGTCGACGGCCCGGCGCTAGGGGTGGGGAAACTCCTTCCCTATATGGAAGGAGGGGGGGGGAGGGGGGGTCTGCCGAGGGTCGAAAAAGACTTTTCGACCCTATGTACTTTTTTCGAATCCCGAGTTCCCCTTGCCTAGGTATGTGATTGGTTCAGTACTGTACGGTCATGGCGCCAGAAAGACCAGAATCAAGGTTGATAAGATGTGCCTCCGCTTCGCTCCGGAAAGTGTGGTAGATGACAGAGGAATTGCTTCATAACAATTACAACACAGTAGTACATGTTAGGCAGATAAACAGCCCATGCGTAAACAATCAAGGGTTGGGCGATGTACTAAAGGGAACAAACTCACGCGGAATTTCTCCGGTGTTCAGCGAATTGTATAATTAAACCGCTGCCGAGGAAGAACATCTGAAGAAACAGAGGGTAAGCAGACCTGAACGAACCACATCGAGATTCCGGTCGATCAGGAACCAAGAGAAACGGTGCCCTACATTTGAAACCAATAAATTGAACGACAATATAACGAGGGACAGTCATATCGAAGAACTTGACTGGTAATTGATGATTATGACCGTTGAAGACTTCAGCCATCGAAGAAGTAATCCAGACCAAGGAAATTTGAAGGGCGAAATGCGATTGATCCTCGCCAGCCCCCAGAGAAGTCATAGCAGCATCAGGGCGAGGTGAGAATCTTTGACCAGGAGATAAATTTATCGAGGATTAAGAGACGATGCAGATTACAACGGAATCAACAGTGCAGTCATGAGAATGGAGAGCACCAGAACTTGGACACAGGAGCTTCGAATCCCAGAAAGAATGATTGTAGTTGCGGTCTTGATTGTAGATTGAGCGCCACGGGCACGAGAGAAGTGGGTGAAACATTAATAGTCTAATGGACAGGAAATTCTGCCTCCTTATATCTCGCGGGGAGACTACGTGGCCTGCCGGCCTTGATTACAATCTTTGAGCTGCGCCGTAGGCGACAGCTGCTGCGAAGAACAGCATTCTGTCGAGAAAGGCTGCGCTTTGATCAGCTGTTGAGCCATACAGGGTATGAAATTAAACTGTGCAGAGTGGATTTGACGGCAAGAACTTGAGAAGGGAGGACGAGGAGAGCCAAAAGAAAGGGGATAGATTAGATGGGGATGTGCCCAAAGAGATACAATAAATCGCCGAGGTAATCATTAAACTTGAAGAACGGTTAATAACCGGTGCCAGCATAAAAAACCGAGAAATTGTAGCACAGTTAAATGAAGTTGCGGAACTTGAGGGTCTCCGGCTGCATTTTACAGAAGTGTTGAAGCATTAGACGTAGAAATAATTATTTGAGACATTTTGAGATGTGGAGGCAGATTTGAGGACAGAAAAGTGTGCGGAAGAGCCGAGCCGGCGAGGACAGGAATCAAGCTGCGCCGGAGGCAGTAGCAACTGTGCGGACCTGCGACGTGTCAAGAAAAGACTGTGTGTGGTTCAGCTGGCGACTGAAATGAAGAGGCAGTGTCGGTAAAGCCCGGAAAATCAAAGATGGAAGGGGTTAAACAGAGACGAAGAGCAGAGGAAGAACAAAAGAAGCATGGATATATGGGGAAATAGCACAGCCGAGGAGCCATTTGCTTAAAGAACGGTTAATGACGCATCAAAATGAGAAGCCGGCAGCTTTGGTAGTAGTAGTAATTCGTGAGAGCTGCGATGCTCCTGGCATCTTGGCAAGAACAAGGAGGCCTGATTCACATTAAAAATCCCACATTACAACCCGGAAATTTGGAAAACTTGCGAAAAACCTATACAGGTTCAGCATGATGACCAATTTTATATTACGAATTTCCTGTTTGTGCATGTTAGGAAAATAGATCGTGATCGAAACCCAAGTTCCCCTGGGTAGCCAAACCTAAAGGTTCAGCAATTAATATGATTATTATTGGTATGGTGGACAGGCCACTGTATGGTCTGTCCGCTGGGCGTTGGGCCAATGTTGGGCCGTTGCGGTGGTGCACAACTTGAAATAGTCAGTGGATTGCCAAGTGTATGCTTTCATAACCCAAATATCAAGTATAGCCAGCGGCCTCTGCATTTCGACCGTGGATTAAACGGCAATTCATGTCTCAACACAAATTGATTAAACAAAGCTCGTGGTGTTTCTTTAAAAGGAAGATGGTCCTCGATAATCTACGCGGAGAAGAAGGTAAGAAAGCCCTTCTGCGTGGGATTCATAGCGGGATTCAGCTTGCCTTTACGAAGAAAGACCCCCATGATCTTTGCGGAAGCGGCTGAAACACTACGCGTCACACCCGGAGCAGCCGCACCTGGAATAGAGATGCCTAGCCCGCCATGAGACATTGAGAGTTGAGATGGGTTGCAAGACTCCCAAGTGCCGGCTGCTTGACCTCGTTGTCCCGAGCGACCTTCCGAGAAAAGGTGAGGGATCTGTGTGTATCAAACGGCGGTTCACGGGCTAGAGTCGCATCTGGAAGTATAGAAAACTCCCTTCGGACAATGTCTGCACTCGAATTCCCAGCGTAGTTCACCATTGTACTTCACCGCAATCGTATGGCTGTTCAAATTCACTTTTATTCCGGCGCAAAATATTTTCGGAAATATCGACCTCCGCGCTTTAAAAATGCGTCCTTTGACGTGTCCTCGCTCCTTGAGAATGGTTGCCATGCCCATGAAAATGCCGGCATGCTCGTGTCCAGGTGGGAAATAGAGAGGTTGGGGAGACCCGTCAGGCTTGGTGGCGTGTTTGTAGCGATGGGTCCCGATCGGACCGGCGATCTTATTACGTAAGTGTCGGAATTTGAATTTGACCTCTTTTCGTGTCATTTTAGCTGTGCGGCGCATTTTCGGGGGTTTTATGGTGCGGAATTTATTTTTGGTGTTGTATCTGCGACGATCTGCCTCTTCAGATTTTCAAGAATTGTCCTTGAATCGATATGGTAGTTTGTCGCTCAATGTGCCCACCTAGTGGTCCCCCCAAATGCCTCAGACACCCAGCTCTCAGGATGGAGACAAAACAGTAAAAAGCGGGTTTCACGACTTGACCCGACTGCCCTAACTTTCTGCCGCAACCGCGGATCCTCCAGCAAGAAGTCTTTTAACCGCCTTCTGAATCTGATGGATTTATTCCATCACTTGAACCGCATGGCTATGTAGCCGCGGGGATAACGCGTAACTTGCCGGGTTCAATACAGTTATGATTCTGACTCTTTGGATTCCTTAGGCTCTCATTAGACAGTGGAGACGCGAGATCTGGAAGATCTCCCGTCTGGTTGGCTGAGGTCGGGGAGGCGGTGTGGTCGGCGGCGCGGAAACGAGTCGCGCAAGGCAGTAGCCAAGAAAGGAATGTGTCTGCGATGGTACATCCGTGTGATCCTAACAGCCTGCACAGCTACCTGTCAAGCGGTGCGAGCTCGCGTCCGAATGCACATGTGCATGTGCCCCCCTCTCAACTAAAGCGACGCCCTCGTCGCGTCTCGATGACCTCGTCTTCGTCGACCTCTTGGATATCTTCTCTGCCCAACTCCTCCAGCCCTATCTCCCACTCTTCCTGTAGGGCATGCAAGGTTGTGCCCTCCTCGGGACGAACTGGCGCAAGTGCCTGGAGCTGATGCGACCGCCGATTTGCAAGCCCTCCAACGTCTCGATCTTGTAGGAATTCCGCGCTCGGCTGGTGATGCGCCTCGGGGCCGACCACATCGGCACCATTTTGCGCTCGACCTTGAAGGTCGAGCCGGGTTCGTAGTCTGTGTTGTACACTTGTACCAGCGACCCTGTCTTGAATATCACCTCCTTCGGTGCTCGCGCCACCACCTTCTGGTCGAACCGTGCCTTCCTGCGGACTGCGTGATCCACAATCTCGGCGTACCCGTCGAGTCGGTGTTGACCCATGTAAGCCATTTGCAACCCTGCATCCGCCTCGTTGACCGGGGTTATCGCGTCCTCCTGGGGGTTTGTGCCGTGTTGATGACCATTCCGAAGAGCAACTCGTCCGGGGAAAATTTCAGCGCGGGTAATATTCGGTTTATTCAGCGCAACCACCGCAGCTTCGAGGTGTTCCGGCCAATTAGCCGGCAATTCCTCCCATCCCATCGCGTCGTAAGCGTCCTCCCCTAGGTCAGGAGCGCACATGCGTTTCAGCAACGAACACATATGCGATGCGAGGAACGAACATCCAAAGACCAAATGCCATATCAACCCAACAGAGGGTCACAAGGATTGGCAGGAGTATTAGCTAAACAATCTAGTGAAAAGAAAACCCAATGCGGTCTTGAGGTTGGAAAATCGGCAGATTTGTAGGATGCCATCACGATCGTGGTTCTATTGAAATCCCGAAAACATGGCCCAGCCGAATAATCACCTGCGGAAGTTGATTTCAGACACGTATGCGACGTAAAACAACGATCATCCGGAAACCACAAGCCATATTGACCCAACAGAGGGTGCAACAATCGGCGGGAGTATTAGCCAAACAAAGGGGACATTTGGACTGAGAAGAATAGAAAACAATGCGGTCTTCGGCATTGAAGGTTGGAAAATCAACAGAAATCGAACAAGACAATCAGCATAAAGCGCTCTTTGATGGTCACGAGCTTGTTCTACCCTCGCTCATTGATTAACGCCAAAACAAGTGTGATTTATGTGCTTACATTCAATGCCGTGGCGGGCCAGGCCATTCCCATCTTGATTAGTAGTGCATCATCTTTGCACATCTTGTCACTCCATTCACCTATCGCATGTGCTACGGGTGATGAGGTTGTGATCGAAGCAAATAGAAAGTAAGGCCTCGTACCTGCTTCTTGGGCCGGGTAGAAAGAATCCATTTCAAATGTGTGCCATATAAACCATTAGAATGAGCGATGTAGCATGGGTCACCGATAAGTGGATTAAATTAGAATCTCAAAATTGAAGAATCTTCACGGCGGTACGCCGAAGGGGAATACACATGCACGGGATTTCACGAACTGGCATACCTAACCGAACCGGGACACATTTCGGTGAAGGTAAGAAGAAACATTAATGGACCCACAAACAGTGTTAGATTGCCGCGTAGCGCGGAGCTAGGTCTAGGCCTACGTAGATTAGATTGCACGAATCTAATCTACATTGCTGCCTGACATTGACTTGGCTTTGCACGACGACACCCTCGCCCTCAAAGTCTCTTTTCACGCTCTTCTGCTTTAACATACACACATTTTTTCTGCTTCTAGGTCTTCCAACATGACAACCTCTCGCTGTGGCTTGCTTCTTCCACTCCCTGCGACCTTCGATCTCGACGCTCACATGCGTCGCCCGGACGACATCGCCTCATTCACATTTTAGTTCATCGAAATTGATAATGTTTTGGCTCGGACGGTTGGCTCGCAAGTTACCTACCCGGATAACTATCGGGCTGGGGTAAAAGTGCCGCAACTGTCGCATCAGTACCGCAAACTGCCACCTCACTGACCCAGCACTGCCCCATCATTGCCGCAGCGTGGGGGTAGAAGTGACGCATCGGTGCCGCGCGCCCTCTCGCACTTCAACAAATGCTTTCTGGGCCTTGTCTTGGCTTCAATCGATGTTTATAACCCTCAATACATCATTTAGACCAAAAGAATACATACTCAAGATTTTGAACCTTGACCTCAATCCACCGTGTCTTTTGCTCAAGTCATGCTTAATGCATGCGTACTGCACGAATTCCAGCTCCATTTAATGTGAGAGTGTCCTCCGGAGGGACAAGGGACCTATTGTGAACCCCGTGCCCCACAATGGCATTTTGAACCCCATTGCCTCACAATGGAACCGACCATCCCGGTGTATTATAATGTATTTTGGCTGGGTTCAGCAGGGATAAGGGAGCACTTAACATATTTAAGGTTTGAATAGACACCCTGCATTCCGGATTTGAAAAAAAATGTATTTGGGCCGTCCCTCCGGAGAGACAAGGGACCTATACTGAACCCAGTGCCTCACAATAGCATTTTGAACCCCATGCCCCACAATGGAACCCATCGCCGCCACTAATGGATGGGACATTCAACTGTCAACAGATCGATGTCAAGACTGCTTTCCTCAATGCGACGCTCCCCGAGAACGAAATTCAATACTTGCGACAGCTGAAACACTTCGAGGAAGCAGGCAAGGAGACGTGGTTGATGAAAATCAAGAAGAGTCTATTCGGCGCACCTGGAATCGTGCTATGCAGCTAACAGTGGATAACACCTCGGTCGTCGATTCCTCATCTGAGCGATGTGATTGTCCAAAATTACTCCGCAGGATCTGCATTGACAAATGCTGCCACTTCCGCCTCAGTCGAGCTGCGCACCTGAGTCGGTATCCCATTCCGGTCCAGGTGGAAGTGACCCATTGCGGGTGGATGGACAATATCCTCGATCTGTTTCAGGAGAAACTGTTTCCTGCAGCCGAGTCGGGTCCCGGAGTTCCACAAGGCGACTTGGAAAAGAACCTTCCCTGGTATACTGTTGAAAGTCCTCCGATCCCCAGATAGACTGCAGAGCCTCGTAGAGTTCATCCGATGTCTGAATATTACCATAAAGGTCTTTTGGCGATTTTTTGTCGAATAGAAGTGCCTTCCGCTTCGCGGGCGTGCACTGGTTGCATTTCCGGATGCTGGACGCGTCATCTCTCATTGCGCTATGGTGGTTGAATCCGAAGAATGGAAGAGTGACATCATAATGATTGACAGGCAATTGACAGGCATTTCTCTTGTGAGTCGCTCAATTAACTGAGGTTTCTTATGGGAAAAAACAGCATAGATAGGTAGCATTAACAGGTTTAAATCCATAATACAAACAATCTGCGCAAAGAAAAGCTTTGCTGTGGCTCGAGAGAGCGGAAAAGATGTGAAATTGATGGCCGTTTCCTTTTTTGGGGGGTGGCATCATGATTTGGCCGCCACTGTATCCCAAGCGGAACACGGCCTCAATCAGCAGGGACGGGTTCATAAGACCGGTGACCCGATCAGGCCCTTTAGTTACCCCGCCAATTAGCGCCGCCCAACGCACTGACGTCAAGCATCGCGCCGTCGAAGGACCAGGCGAGGGTTCAATGGATAATGAGGGTTCAATGAGTAATTATTTTCTAGCGGCCTCCACATGCAATCTATACCCGAATCCTGTCGTATATAACATTATCCATGCTATTCCCACTCCCTGAATTAATTTCAAGGGTCAAACGAGATTGAGGGACGAATGGTATGTGTTTCTGTGCAAATCAGTCAATGATCAAGCCATCATCAACTTTCCCGATTCGTCGGCCATGCCTCAATACGGTTCACATTGGACTCAAATTAATTTTTATATGATAGAGTACGTTCCTGACTGAACTTAGGGCGGGGACGGTTTTTTTTTTCCATTTTCGACAATTTTCATGAGGAACACTGCCACAAGCTCAAATTTGATCAGATTGCCTTGAATTAGGCACGTTGGAATCGTATTCAAAATCCGTAGTTAGCGCAATACCGGTATTTTTGATGCCATCAAAAAATGAAATTTCTACCGCAAAATCTTTTTTCCGTAAGTCACCTGTAGCACTTGGAGTACTGCTCGGATTGACCTAGATTTGGATATGTTATACCTATAGATGTACTCTAGTCAACGTGAACTTTGGATTGATAATATTTGAAGTAACTGTAATTCATTGTGCACCTTGTTGAAATGGTCATCCCCCTCCTTTAGAAAATAGCGCACTCAAAGCAGATTTGGGTATGAATATATGTAGAATCATCATGGTTGACCAGGGTACACGGATAGGTATAACATTTCCAAAAACTAGGTTAATCTGAGCAGTACTCCGAATGCTACAGGTGACTTGCGGAAGACAGATTTTGCAGTAGAAATTTATTTTTTGATGGCATCATAAATACCGGTATTGTGTTGACTGCGGATTTTGAATACGATTCTAACGTGCCTAATTTCAAGGCAATCTGATCAAATTTGAGCTTGTGGCGGCATTCCTCATGAATATTGTCGAAAATGGAAAAAAAACCGTCCCCCGCCCTAAATTCCGCAAAAAGCTGTAATAAGTACAATGAGTGCAGATTCTTTTGAGGAATTGTGTTTGTGTGGGTGAAAGGTGTCCTCTGTGTGCTGAACACAAAAATTAAACCCCGGGCGAACTGAGTTATGCAATATTTCCAGATTTGGCAGTATTTTGCTTCCTGTTCATTCAGAAGTGGAATGAGTGCAGATTTTTCGGGGGAATTGGGTTCGTGTGCTCGAAAGGTGTCCTCTGTGTGCAGCACACAAAAATTGACCACGGGGGATCTGAGTTGTGCAATATTTCCAGATTTGGTAATATTTTGCTTCCGGTTCATTCAGAAGTGGAATGAGTGCAGATTTTTCGGGGGAATTGGGTTCATGTGCTCAAATGGTGTCCTCTGTGTGCAGAACACAAAAATTAACCGCGGGCGAACTGGGTTGGGGCAATATTTCCAGATTTGGGAATATTTTGCTTCCTGTTCATTCAGAAGTGGAATGAGTGCAGGATTCTTTGAGGAATTGTGTTTGTGTGGTTGAAAGGTGTTCTCTGTGTGCTGAACACAAAAATCAACCAGGGGGGAACTGAGTTGTGCAATATTTCCCGATTTGGCAGTATTTTGCTTCCTGTTCATTCAGAGATGGAATGGAGTGCAGATTCTTTGGAGGAATTGGGTTTGTGTGCTTGAAAGCTGTCTTTGGGGTGCAGTACACAAAAATTAATCACAGGGCGAACTGAGTTGTGCAATATTTCCTGATTTGGGAATATTTTGCTTCCTGATCATTCAGAAGTGGAATAAGTGCAGATTTTTTTGGGGAATTGGGCTTGTGCTGCTTGAAAGCTTTCCTCTGTGTGCAGAACACAAAAATTACAGCCGTTTGCGGAACTTAGGGCGCTGGCCGTTTTTTTTTCCTCATTTTGACAATTTCCACCAAGTCGGCTACCCTAAGCTCAATTTTGATCGGATTGTCTCGAGAGTAGGTGTGTTGGAATTGTATTGAAAATCGTTAGTCAACGCAATACCGGTATTTTTGATGCCATCAGAAAATGAAATTTCTGCCGAAAGATCTCAACTTTCAGCAGGTCACCTGTAGCATTTGAAGTACTAATCGGACTGACCTAGTTTTTGGATATGTTATACCTATAACATATATTCTGGTCAACATGACCTTTGGATGGACAAAATTCGAAGTCACTGAAATTCATTGTGCACTTTATTGAAACGGTCATCCTCCGCCTTCAGAAACTAGAGCACTCAAAGTGAGTTTGGGTATGGCAACATGTAAAACGCAATGGTTGACTAGAATGTCCTTATACACTTAACACATCCAAAAACTTGGTCAATCTGATCCGAATTTCAAGTGCTACAGGTGACTTGCTGAAAGTTGAGATCTTTCGGCAAAAATTTCATTTTCTGATGGCATCAAAAATACCGGTATCGTGTTGACTAACGATTTTCAATACGATTCTAACGCACCTACTATCGAGACAATCCGATCAAAATTGAGCTTATAGGGCAGCCGACTTGGTGGAAATTGCCAAAACGAGGAAAAAAACAGCCGCGCCCTAAGTTCCGCAAATGGCTGTAACCACAGGCGAACTGAGTTGTGCAATATTTCCAGATTTGGGAAGATTTGCTTCCTGTTCATTCAGAAGTGGAATGAGTGCAGATTTTTTGGGGGAACTGGGTTTGTGTGCTTGAAAGGTGTCCTCTGTGTGCTGAACACAAAAATTAACCACGGGCAAACTGAGTTCCCGGATGGTTAGATTGACGGAGGATGTGCATTGGTTTCCAAGTGGTTGCAGGCAGGGTGCGCAGTGAGGTAGAATCCTTTGTGAACATTGAACTATTTACATGCGGCTGTACGCGATGTGACCATTGAACTCAGGACCTATGTGGGACCCGAGCAACACCTCAACAGGGGTAGTTCTGGACATTTACGCCAATGAATTAGTTAGTCAGTGCGAATGAGAGCGAGGATGCGAAGACTCACGACTGGAAGAAGAATGGCATAAAGAGGTGCAGTCAAATGGCTGGTTTCAATCCCAGGAGAGCGGTGGTCCAGAGTGGCCCAGGTTGATGACAACACGTGTAATGGCCGACGGGGAAAAAATGTACTCGTTATGTTGGCAGTCACCTGCGTTGCCGAGACTCTCCACTCAATAAATAAAAAACAAGTACAGTCATTCCACGGTCCTTGCCTCGACTTTGTTTCCCAGCGTTTCCATTCAAAGATATGCTGCTACCAAAGCTACCAATTCTTTTGCCCAAACCTCTGCTTACCTCCGGAGGTACAGGGTATATAAAGGTATTTGGAATATTTTCCATAGCTACTTTGGTGCAGAGGTTTATTTCAGCTTTACTGTTATTTCCTTGTTTCCATGATCTCAATGGTTCAATTCTCAAAGCACCATTTTGTTTTTGTTCATATAATATTCGTTGCCTGGCTTCCCCCTAAAATGATGTCAAGCGCACTAATCTCGAGAACTTTAGCACCTTGACATCATTTTCTTGTCATCGTTCGGCCTTAATTAATTGTCCGTGATCGACAGTTGCTGCTGCGGCTTAATTATCTCCATGATTGACAGCTCCTGTCATCCCTACTTCGGGTTCCTTTTGTTTTCCCTCTCGCCATTTTCATCTCTTCAAGTCTTCCTTGCGGAACATAGGGCGCGGCCCATTTTTCTTTTTTTTTTTTGTAAGTTTTCACGAGATCTGCAATTGTGAGCTCAATTCTCAACCGTTTTCTTTGAAAGTAGGCTCATTCTACTCGGACAGTGAATGCGGAGGGGACCTCGTCGCCCGATTTCCCTAACAACCTCAAAATAATTTGGTGGGTCAGATTTCGGTGTTTTCGGCTGTTTGAAAGCAGAATGAGCCATACTAGAGCTGTAGTGCTCTTAGATTTTGATTATGATGTACTCAAGGCGTATTCCGGAGGGCGTATCGTGCCGGGATAGTCAATGTCCTTTGTCCTTCAAATCTTCGGGAGGCAGAATATCAAGCAAGTTTCTCTATGAGCTATATATTTGAAGTATGAGTCATATTCACTATCTCGGTATTTCAGGCCCTCATTAACACTATAAAGTACATCATACCAAAATCTAGGTCGATCTGAGCATTACTAGTTCTGTGGGACACATTCTGTCCTCACACAACCGAAAACCCCCAAACCTGACCCCATAAATTGTCTTGAGGTGGTTAGTGAAAATGGGGCGACAAGGTCCCCTGCGGATTCACTGTCCGAGTAGAATGAGCCTACGTTCAAAGAAAACGATTGAGAATTGAGCTCACATCGCAGATCTCATGCAAACTTACAAAAATAAAATAAAATTGGGCCGCACCCTATGTCCGCAAGTAGCTGTAAGGGATCTAAAAGCAGAGGGCTCATCGTACATGAAGTGCGGCCTGGGCGGGGTTGGCTATCCAGATCTGCGGGGCGCACCTCAGAAAGTGTCTCCGAGACCGCTGTGGAATTGAAACAGTCGTGTTTTAACTCCAAAGTCATTGAAGTACGTGTTTCAAAATGAATGGAAAACACAATAATGGCTTAAATACAAGGCCATTGAAGCATGCGTTTCAAAATGAATGTAAAACACAATAATGGCTTAAATGCAAAGCCATTGAAGCATGCATTTCAAAATGAATGCCTTGTGGAAAACGCAATAATGGCTCTGGGCGGAATCTAAAGGTGAGAGAAATGTTCGCAATGACCCTGGCCATCCAGATCTGCGGGGCGCGCCTCAGAAAGTGTCCTCTGGGACCGCTGTGGAATCGAAACAGTTGCGTTTTAACTGCAAGGTCATTGAAGCACGTGTTTCAAATGAATGCCTTGTGGAACCGCAATAATGACTTGAAGTGGGGACTGGCAATCAAAGGGGTTTTGATGGCATCCTGTGATCGTGCAGCGGTGCAGCCTCAACCGTCCACATTTTGGGTACGACTTGAGAGGGGGAATCCCTTCGTTTTTACATTACGCAGGTATTAGGGAGTTTGTGCAAAAGCGCTGTGGAAGGGTAGGATGGACCGCTGGTCGCCTCCCTTCTATGTTATATCTCCATACTTACTTTACGGTACACAGGTCCTCGGACCGGTTCTTTGTTTCGTATGTACACATGTCAAAATATTACCTTCTTACACCCGAACCACTATCTCCGATGCGGCCAGTGAACAGAGCGCTCCAACGAGGGCACGCCGCCAGTAAACACCATCCACCTCTAGCCCACATTTCCTCCTCCATCGAGCCCTTTCGAGTTGCACCCGTACTTCACGCTCACACGGCACATTCCCTATTTTTACTCACGTTTCTATTCCACTCATACACGACACTTCGGGACCTATTTGCTCACTTTCTGGTTCACCCGTACACCCCATATTCCGGACGACCGACCCATCTTGCTGTTTACCAGCGAAGAACTCCGTCCTTCCTTACCCACACGAGCACATGCGGCTTTTGTGCATTGTGCAAAGCCGCATGCGGCACCGTGCGGCTTTCGTCTCCCTATCAATTATGTATTTAAAACTTTTATATCAGTGATATGAAAGCTGTCAGCATTGATTCCGGCATCATGTGGGAAAATAAGTGTGGAGAATGGCCTTTTTGAGGCAGCATCACGGCCAAAGCCGCATGCGGCACCGTGCGGCTTCGTCTCCCTATCAATTATGTATTTAAAACTTTTATATCAGTGATATGAAAGCTGTCAGCATTGATTCCGGCATCATGTGGGAAAAGAAGTGTGGAGAATGGCCTTTTGAGGCAGCATCACGGCCATAGCCGCACAGCGGCTGTGGAGAAGCCGAATAATGACGTCAAAAATGATGCATATTACGTTTTGGTAAGTGGTTTCAACGTACTGGATAGCAAGGCCCGCGGACACTCCCTTGGAACTCCGACCGTTTTTCACCCGATTTTGACCCTGTTTTACTCTATGAAATTTTCGCTCAGCCGGCTGTTTTACTCTATTTTGGTCGGACATATCCTTAAAAATGCCATTTTTTTTCCCTCCTATGCCCTATTTTGCTCTGGAGTGGCAGCCCACAACTAATTTCACCTTGGGCAGCACAACATCTCTCACGAATTAATTCTGGGCCTCTAATGATCAGCGGAGCATACATGGCGAATATACTACTTTTGAGCTCGGGGCACGGCCTTTTTCTGCGGTTTTAGTGCTGCATTCGCGACCTTTCGACGCTTGGTTGGCACCCCTTGTTGGCCCCGGACTTTGACTGCTTCGTCCCATCAGTTTTCTTCCTTTTCACAGCCCCTCGCAGCGGCTTTGGCTTCCTTTTTTTCCCGCCACTTCCCTTCCTCCAGCTCCTCGTATTCTTCTTCTTCCTCGTCCTCATCGTCGGAGCCTCCATCAAAACCAGGGACATCTAGAATGCGATAGACGGCTCTAGAGGAAAGATTTCAAGGTCATGCCCAGTAAATTTGTTTTGTGCCCACTGACACTGCAACACCATATGTCTTGCGCTTCTCGAAGTCTATGGATTTCGAGGTAGAACGCAACAGCAATAAAGGGTGGCGTATGGATTTCTGCAGGGGGTCCAAAACCGAGATGGCACCATTCATCCATTTTTTGGGATAGTCATTTTCCAGCTCGCAAGGAAAGAGAGCGCGGGGATGGAGTTTGACCAGAGGGTGGGGATTGGGTCATAGTTTGGCGGCTCGAAACTGAACCAGTGATCCGCCTGGGTCGAAATTGTTTTGATAGTCGTCCAGAATGACTGGTAGCCGGAGCGCCAAGAATTCCGTTATTGGTGTGGCCCTACTCGGAAAAGTCGCCTGCAGATCCGCTGGGATTGTGCGAGCATCGCAGCAAGCATCCGACACTTCAATTGGGACATCCTTGTAGAGCTTTCCGACACCGATCCATTCGGCAACATCAAACGGAACACTGCTCTCAAGCAAGATGACGTCGGCCATCAGAGAAGTGGGAAAAAAGTGTTGTTGGGTTGTTGTGGTACAATTGGTGTTTTTTTCGATCGCTGTCAATCGCTGTCACTCTTGATCACGACTTTCTGCTGACCTCGGAGCTGATTATATTCGAAAAAACATTCGCGCTCCCCGCGATTTACTCTATACATACCGGACATCGGCCCTCTCAACACTGATTTACTCTATTTATGTACCGGAGATAGGGGGCATTTTGGGCCGTTGATTTACTCTATTGCGGTCGCGCCGCCAAGGGAGTGTCCGCGGGCCTGGATAGCACCTAAATTACCATATCTCATCAAAATCAACATCAATCCACTCACAAATTCTTCATTTTATCACGCGGCTTTGCACAATGCACAAAAGCCGCATGCGGCTCATGCGGCTTTTGCACAAACTCCCTATTGTCCCGCACCGATTTTTGATTTTGCCTTTTTTTTCGTTCCCCGGCAATTTTTCTCTGAGTTTTGCTGCCAACTCACAGCCATTTCAAGCGATTTATAAAGTTTGTTCTAGGCAAGACAAGACCATCTGACTCTGGTATAACCGTATTGACTGCCAGCTTTTCAACATTTCAGGGCCAATCAAATGGGGCTTATTTTCGGGGATCATCGGTCCGTGCACAATCACCGAAAAGCAAGCCAGGGGCAGGGTGATGTCCGGTGGAAGGAAAAGGAGCCGTATTCAGCTTCCCTCCATACCGTATCCATAAGTCTGCATTCAGTGCTGGAGGGTTCCGGTCCGTCTGTCGATACAAAGGGCCACTGCTCTTGAATACATACATGCACTTCCCACCCGCCCGAAATCATTCTACGGGATCGCATCCCAGAACAACATTTGGGGATCAGTCCAACTGGTACGTTTGGTTCCCTAGGAATATTGCCCGGCTCCAACCTGACTGATCTAGTTCCGAATCACAGGAGATTGATCGACCAAGATTCAAGCTGCGCGAAGCCAGCGAGTACTGTCGGAGCTTGAAGGGCTACGTGTCATTTAACTCTGTTGAAGGGTTGGGTGAGCCTCCGGGGCCAAACGACTCATCCGCTTCCTTGATAATCGCCCAGAATGGTGCGAGGAAAGATGAGAAGGATGAACTGCCAATCGATGTGTTTGGAGTTTTGAAAAGCATGTGGAGGCGCGGAGCTTCACTTGTTGGGGTGTGAGATGACCCATGAGCAATAAAGTATACGGGCTGTTGACTCCCTTTCCGCGAACTCTGCTGCAGACTCGACTTCGGACTCAAATTTTGCCTCAACACCTTTCTAAATACAGTGACAAACCGCGAAGCGAAACGCAACACGGAAGCGAAACACTATCTTGTCCTACCACTTCAGGTCACATTACGAGCTCAGAATTTTAGCACATGAATCTACATCATATACAGTCGAATTCCCCAAAAGGAATTGACTCAAAACTTCCTGCCGAGCCTGCGCTATCCAGGTCTTTCAGCAGCATTCATTTGCTGCTGTTTGGCACGCAGATCAATATCTCGTGCAGACACGAGAGGGCTTACCGTGAGCTAGGTTCTTGAATGTGTTTTCAAGGTCGTAGATGAAGGATATTGATTTCCCAGATGGCCAAGTTCCGTAGCTACCGTGCAGGGGCTTGTTTACAACTATTTCGCTTCCGTGTTATTTACTCACATTTGGTCTTCGGAAAGAACAGCCTCGTTCTACACAGTCACTGCACCGAACCACACAGATCTTTGTCTTAGTAGGAAGCTGGGATGCCCCTCTACCCACACATCTCAAAGTATAGGCCAATTGGGGCACTATTGTATCTGTAATCATGCGTCGAAGCCAACCGTTTCGCTTCGCGGTTTGTCACTGTATGGTACCCATGATCCGCAAAGGCGGGGTGTCAGTCCGATTTACGCTGCATCTCCTCCATCTCCGGGTCCCTGCTCGATGGTCTTGTGTGCAGGAACGACGAAGAACGGTTCTCTCGGCTGCTTTCTCTTCTGAGCTGACTTGAACTAGGTTTTGACCTAAAGACGGATCAGCGGGGTCCCACTTTTTCCATACTTGTACTCTTATACATTATTGGGTTCACTTTAAAAGTTGTCTACGTGATTTTCCAGAGCTCTACGCTGCCCTGCATTCAGCTAGAACATCCGCGAGCTATTCGGCCGATCAATTTGACGGCTCAGAGTTGGGTCAGAGAAGGTCAAATCAAAGATCTGACACTCGTCTTGGCGCGTATGGTTGTGTTTGGATCGGAGGTCGACGGGCCGGTTCCGTGCTTGGCCATGCGCGACATGTGATTTGTTTTTTTTTTCGGGCTACTGTCATCAATTTTGCAAAGAATGCTCACACTTTTGATTTGACCCAGGACCGCTGCCCAGCCATGCTCGATATGAAGAGTTCCGTGACCTCTGGTTCAATCCTCAGAGCAGCGCGGACAATTTCAAACAGACAAGACTGCTCCGAATAGTGCTGGGTATCATCTGTCAATTTGCAGCAGTCAATTAAGCTTTTATCATCAAACCTCAATTGCAAGCCAGAATATCGCAGCGTACGCCACAGGAACAACGGGGAGCAGGAAACAAGTGAGAATCGACTTGAAATCAAAAATCCATAACAAGGGGTATGGGACTGTCCAAAATGCTAGGTGAGAGCTATAGCAAATTCTCCGTCCTATGAATTCAGAGAGATAAGACCTCGCATTTGCGATCCGGGCTGAGGTCCGAATTCATAACAACCGATTCCGAGCGTCCTATTTCCCCTTTTTGAAACAAAAGAATTACGAGTCTTAAAATTTATTTTAAGCTCGTTTATTTTGTCATGTTTTCCCGCGAACCTGGGTCGCTTTTTGATACTGACGTAGTTGATTCGTGTTGGAAACATTTCCTTATAAGTATAAATTGTATGCCGTAATTCCTTTATATGGTAGATTTTTACGTGTTATACTCTGAGTCATTGTCATGCTTACGGCCATAAGCATTACTAGCCTTTCAGTACCCACAGTTTGACTTAGGTTTTGAGTTGAGAGCTAAACATTCAGAACGTAAACAGTTTTAATCACAACTTGGCGGCTAGAGGTCGGAATACTTCTTTCTTGTTAAGAAATGCAGGAATGAATGCCAGTGTACATAGCTGATCCAGTGCTCACCTACTAGCACTCACCCGCCTTCTCCGAAAGCTTGGCCAGACATACCGACAATCAGAGGTCATGTTCACCCCTTTCCTTTTTTGGGACCTGGTCTTCTTTTATATATTATAGATTTCGATCTGGATGGCTGGGTCGAGGATTGTGTGGGCCTCTCAGAGGTGTATCCTCATCTCATTCGTGTCACTGACATAGACTTCCTCGGTGCCTGATGCCTTTCACTCTTTACGAGATTGGTCTCTGGCACAAACTATCACCCCCTCGTCTATGCCGCTCCTTCCTCTTACGCACCTTGCAGTTGCAGGTGTCCAGTCGGTTCACATCATTTCTTTCCTCGCACTTTATATCCCTGAATCACCCTTCTCGACTACTACCATTACACACATTCGACTGGGTTGCCTCTTCTTGTCCCACCACTCACTTGATGTTCTCCAGACCTTGGTGCCGCATTGTGTGCTGTCAACCAGATCCACCGCTTCGGTTCTAGGGCCAAGTGGCTTGGAGCGCATCTTTTTCGTTATCTCACTGCCCATAGTTTGTTCGCTGGCTAAATCTTAATTATTGTTGATGGCCCGTAAAAGTGCTTAGCTTGCTCTCTTCGGATTTGGTGGATCGACATTGGCTCCAATCATTTATTGATACATCAGGGTTTGATTTAGGCCGGATTGGTGGATCGACGTTGGCTCCAATCTTCTATTGATGCATCAGGGTTTAATTTCTAGCCTTATCTTAATTGGTTTATCCGTTTTGCCGTTTTGCCGTTCTACCGTTCTACCGAGATAATAATGCTACAGAGAGAGCGATATCCTGCCCAATGATCCCCGGACTGAGGGGGGTTGGTGAGATCTCTATGCCTAGAACCGATAAGGTTCTCAAGGGACTGCCATATTAATTGTATACATCTCGTTTTCCTCCCCTCGATCATTGATACTGGCAGCTACAGATTATTGTTCATGTTATCATCCGGCTGGGTATCACGAGGACGTGGCAATGCTTTGATGAGAAGTTGGAGATAATAAGATGATGTAATGATTCCCGGCTGTTCCGTTTCGAACTTCTTGAACTTGGTTCGATTTCCTAATACGAGATAGTGGATTGTGGATTATATGTTGCCATGGATGTCGGAGGCTTTGCCTGCGATGACGGAGGTCTAGCCCTTTTCGATATCTGAAAGAAATAAAACTCATATCCCGAAATCCAAAGTTCGTAAATTTCTCAAGTTGTTCCTCCATTGTACTTTGCTCGTTAAACCCATGCTTGGTGTTCCAGCGATTCCAGCGACTCCTAATCCTTCACCTGTGCGGCGGAAACGCTTGACCTGCGCACATATGTCCACAGGCTGTCGTCCCCCTTTGACGTATGTGGTTTTGCTCCAAGTTAAAATATCAATTCAATAAAGCGCACCTTTCAGAATTGAAGCCCGCAAGAAGAAGAAAGCCATGGCAAGGAAAGCAGCGGCTGCTAGCGGTAAAGCTGGTCAGAAAAGTGGGAGCTCCTAAGTCAAGTAAAAATGTTTTTTTTGAGATCCTCATACTGCAACGCTAACTTTCAATATGTGTGTTTGTCCCAGTACGTTTGCCCCAGCACCATATTGCCTGTAGCCCAATGTGCCTGTGGAATGCGATGTACATATAATATCTTCTATAGCCTCTTGACACCATTGTTCGATCGTGCTCAAAACCTTTCTACCCAACCGGAATTGACCGCATTGATGGTATTGATGTGGTTGTTAGTCTCAGCACCTGATTGCCCAGGCAAGTGTGCGCCACCAAAAATGGTATAATATGATTTCTATAGCAACATATAACTGCTCCAACAGTCTCTGCTTCACCAAAACTATGTTAGCGAATCTGAACTGACCAATATTGATGGGGGGCTTGATGTGGTCTAATTGGTGTTTCACCTCGTGTAGCACCATATTGCTCCTCGCACATGAACACCGCTGAAAACGGTATGGATACATTCTATAGCATCATATTTAACCACTTCAACGTCAAAAGACATGGACGTTGCCGTTGCCGCTGTCAAACACGACCAATGTGATCGGATATCTTTCCTAAACAAGCCACACCCCGCGTTTAGCACCTGATTCCTCCCTCCCAGCCGCACAATGGGTCGTAAGGTGTTTATTTGACGTATAGTAGGTGTCACTCTCTTTATAAAATTAAGCCGCTCTGTCTGTCTGAAGCTGTATCTCCATTTGTAGACAGCTCTCACACGTCTGCGGTCCGCTGACAGGCATCGCTTATTTATAAAGTGGGAGCCGGCGCGAAGCGCCGGCGAGCGCTTGTTCTGATTCATTTTCAGCCCAAAAATAATAATCAATTTTTTTTTTTTTTTTTCCGCCCTCCCTGCCCTTGGTCACGGCTTGACCGGCCCGGACCCCCTTGAATTCAGCTGAGTGGGCATGTTGTGCCCGAATCCAATGGCTTCTGAAGAGTTGTCAATTCACGAGACTGGTCTGTGCTGCTCCATGGTCCTAATTCGGCTTGTGTTCGACAGTTCGCAGTAGTTGCGTAGTTCGGAAGGATTACAGCTAATGTCGGAACCGAAGGCGCAGTCGAAAATTTCGTGTTTTGGGATGTTTTCAAAGAATTGTTAAAAGCTCAACCAGTTCTCCGCCGATTTGGATGAAACCTAGTTAGATCTGTCGGGCTAATTCATGCGCAATTAGTGACAGAGAGCGATTCATAAAAATATTATATATTAGGTAATCTGTGCTTTTGGACCATTTTCGTACCAAATACCATTTTGCATGTCCAGGACATGTTCCAGTGACCTGGTATTTTGGGAGGGACAACTTGTATACCTAAGGGAACATGTGATACTAAAATATCCGCAATTCCGGCTCTATCACGTGTTTGGCCAGGTATATAAGTTGTCCCTCCCGAAATATTAGGTCACTGGGACATGTCCTGGACATGCAAAATGGTATTTGGCACGAAAATGGTCCAAAAGCACAGATTACCTAATATATCATATTTTTATGAATCGCTCTCTGTCACTAATTGCGCATGAATTAGCCCGACAGATCTAACTAGGTTTCATCCAAATCGGCGGAGAACTGGTTGAGCTTTTAACAATTATTTGAAAACATCCCAAAACACGAAAATTTTGACCGCACCTTCGGTTCCGACATTAGCTGTAAGAGAACTTGTTTCAGGCACAAAAACACAATTCTATGGAAAATTCCATGCTCATTCCACTTCTGAATGAACGCCAAGCAAAATGCTCCCAAAAATGGAAATACTGCACAACTCAGTTCGCCCGTGGTTAAGTTTTACGTTATACGCATAGAGAACTCGTTTCAGGCACACAAACATAATCTCCGAAAAAAATCCATGCTCATTCCACTTCTGAAGGAACACAAGGGTAAAACTGTTGGAAATACAAGCTTGACCCACACGTACTTCCGATGATTTCAATATTGCTATCTCAACATCGTTGCTGAGCTGTAGTTTATTTCAACTTCTAACCCACATATTTCATATTCCACATACATGTGATCAACAAGCAATTACTGTTTCTAATCTTTCATTTCCACAGAATCTCAACGAATACCCCCACGATGCAGCAACTTTTGCAAGCCGCGCTCCAGCTATGAAGAACACAAAACGGCCTCGAAAGATTTACCATCTGATTCGCCTCCCCAAGCCCTACGTGAGCGCACCGGCTTCTTCGCGCCTTTCCAAACACTACGGAAGTTTGATCGCTCCATTTCGGCTGCTCATCTTCTCAAATTTGGGCCCATCACCCAATCGTGCCATCGACATTGCTTATACTCTCGACTTTGGGCCAATTGTGCCATCCCCATCGCTTATACTGCTTATACTCTTGCTTATACTGCTTATACTTTCAACTTGAGGCCAAATGTGCTATCGACAATGCTCAAATTGCTTACACCTTCGATTTTACAGTGTGTCACAAAAATAAATGGACACCCCCCCACTTTATGTCATACCACGGGATGAGGCGATACTTCAAGCTCGTCTGAGCTATGAATGATATTAGGGGATGTGCCTACCTCATATATAAAATATTGAGCATGCGCGACCCCTGGCGCGTGTGCGGCAGGTGTCACAAGTTTGATGTTGTGACAATACATCTTCTTCACTGTCCGGCGCGCTGTTCGCCGGCAGCCCCTGGAATATCTTTTTTAAAACCATTTTGTGTGGACAGTTGACCACAGAACAAACAATGTCAAACCATAATTACCTCGGATAATGTAAACAACCGGTCCTTCCGTTTGGCCGGGATTTCCCCATCACTTATTTTTTCGCCGGGCTTTAGGACAGGATGATAAAAATTCATAGTTTCCTATGCATACTGGTAGGTGGGGTAAGAGTTTTCGGTTGTGGATGGTCTCAAAAAATCGGGTTTGGTTTACTCGAGTCTGATTGACGAAGCTAATCTCCCAGATTTACCAGGAGACAATACCACTTATTGTCTGGCGTTCCGCTCAAGACCCGACTGGCGGTGCCACGGTGCCTCCGGCCTTTCGGTGCTCAGTCCCGGACTCTCCATTAACTACATATAAGTAATGTCCTCCCTTAGCGGGAATCGATCCGGCGGCATTCCAGCCTACCCATTAGATAAGGTTTCCATATTTTGTTGGAGAGGCTAACCACTAGACTGAGCTGCGCGATGGAAGAAGCGAAGGCGGTCAGTGATGCAAACGCGGACACCGAGTCCTCCTGCCTCTCCCGTTCCCCCCGCCGCCGCCGGCCGCCATGGTTTTCCCCAACTCTCGGCCCTTTACGCAACCCCCCCGTCCACAAGGCGGAGAAGCCGAAGCCGGGACGCAAAACGCCCCCGTCCAAAAAGGCCGCGTCCAAGACCGGCCGTGGGAAGGCCGCCGAGAACGACAGGCAGGATGATCCTGTGGATGGAAGTCTTTCTCCCCATCCCTGCAGGGGTTATTGCGAATGTTATCGGCGTATTAATCCTGCACCGTCATGAAATTCGTGGATTTCACGGACAGCCTCCAAGTTTGGCTCAAGCCGCCAGTGTCGGGGCAATTGGGCAGGTGGTACTAATCGGAATACATGGCTGGAGGTTCGGGGGATGATCGATGAGAGCGCCAGAACGGATTTGCAAAAGGATGGGTGGATAATTTTTTACATAATTTCTCTACCACGTTACTGTAAAAATCAGCTCGGATATTAAAGTAGCTCGTCTCTAGGAATTTTTTCAAGATGTAATCAAAAAAAATATCACCAAAGTGCTCGTCCAGGTCCCTGTGCAAGGTATGACTGCAAATTCCATAGATCCATGCTTCGTTTCTGCCGGGATATCCAGGATTTGTTTTTCACCTCAGTAATGTTCAGAATAGGGGGTTTCACAATTAAAATTTGAGGCCCAAGTTGAGGCACGAAACTGGAGTTGGACGTGAAATCGGGCATAAGAGCTCTTCGACTTGTACCCCTACTTCGTTCCTCAACGTCATGCCCTACTTCGGCTAATCTGGATCTCGGGCCTGTGTCGCTTACGTACAGGAACTTTTTGAGTTCCCTTCGCGCAGGTTCGAATCCCCCCCACCGCCTTTCCATTCGCTCTCGCTGACCCAACTCATGATCCTTTTTTCTCTGTGGAAAATGCGACTGGTTGGATCACATCACGGGGTTACCAGCTCTACCTCGAGCATGATGATTCTGATGTTTCCCTTTGTCGTTGGAATCCTGATAAAGCTACACCAACCAAAATTCGAGGGTATCGCACTTGGGTAGGTCGGAATTAGTTCTAATTGCGCACGATGAACTGACATTATGATCAAGTTGCTGAGTGATGATTTCCTTGGTGGGATCACGGCTCTCCGTCTTGGAGCAATTGCCCAGCGGGATACATCTATGGTGAGTAATAGTGTTCGCGCAGTTAGATGGGAGAATTACTTGCATGGGTAAACACGAGGAAAGCTTTGAATTCCGAAACAGAACTACGTGTTTGAGGAACAAATAATTAGATGGTGAGATGAATGAAATCAATGTTGAGGGCGAAGAGCGCGGAAATATTTGATTCAGAGTACTATATACACACAACGCTGATTGGAAACGAAGAAAGAACGGTGTGTGAGAATATGGGGTGACCGGAAAGGAAAGCCCTCCAACGAGCATCACGAACCTGAATCAAAACCTGAAAGGCGAGTGCGTGCATGAACGTGCACAACGGAACCCCATTTCTGAGTCAGCCAATAGTTGGTTCCAATACGAGAGGGTGGTTGGAGACGACAGAACGATAAAAGGTGAAAGGGGGCAGACTGCAATTTGTCAGAGCGCGAACAAAGGATTTCCATGGGCAAAGGGATTTTGCCGCTACAGTGCCGCTGCGGCAGTGCTGCAGCGGTCAGGTTTGCGGCACTTGTTGAACTGACTGCGAGTATAGAACTTTTACCTTGCAAATCATGTGGGGGCGTACGATGGAACTCAATACATCGTTTCGTATTGGATATGGGTCATTTTGAATGCCATAGACGACGTTGAGACATGAGTTGTAGTTGCGTGCAGCGGCTGCGGCAACCAAACATATGCAAATACTTTGCTGCGGCAGTCTGCGGCACTTGCAGTGGCAAAGTTGGCACTTCGGTGAAGCAGTCCTGCGGTTGCCTGCGGCAGTCATAGGTCGTCACACTGCAGCAATGTGACACAACAGCGGCAATTTAAATTTTCAACCTGCACACAGCGGCAGTTGTGCTCTACAAACAACCGAGGTACGAGGTAAGTTATGTTTGTAGCGTCTGTCTACGAGAGACTAGTTGTGCTCGTCGTCTGCGACACTCCTCCTTCATTCTGAGGCACTCCTCGACGCCTCTGGGAGCACTTTCAGCACTATTCCCCTCGGGAATTGTATTCAAATTCAATTCAAAGTGCAACATCCTTGCGTATGCCGCTACTGACTACCGAACTTCAACTTTAACAGTTTGACTATTCCATTGAATCTTCCCAATATCCAGATATGAAGCCCATCTCTCGGGCCACTACTACCTTGCGGTAATGAACACCTGCGGCACCCGGCGATTGTACAGCGTCCAGCGCTGGCTGCCGTCGCAAAGTTCAACTTCAACTTTATTATGGATTTCCGATATTTGAAGCGTGCTCTGACTGCAGCCAGGGGCCGTAATATCTGTTGGGGCAAAATGGCTGGTGTTTGTGAGGCCCGACCACGTAGAGCAGCGGCTGGGAGTCCTTGAGGGTAATCTGGTTGCCCGTGCGAAAGAGATCTTCCGCGTATGGCAATGGCGGATGTTGCCATAGGATCTGGAGGACCTCCGCGCTGGTTATGTGATCCTCGACCGCGGGGACCCCCCTTCGTCCTCGAGAGCTATTATTGCATATGTGAAGCTCTGCCTAGGCAGCTAGAAATAACTATGCAGATGTACAATAAGGTAAACAGAGATGAAATGACTTACAAAGATCTAGACAGACCTTTGCATACCTAGAAAAGCCCGGCTGAAGACTCTTACAATCTGGCACCTTCAAGAAATGCTGCACTCTACAAAATTGATAGAAATTGTGGAGGGGTTGGCGCCCTTCACCTGGGGTATTATGCATACGTTCTGTGTGTCTCCCAATGCATCCCGGAAGCGCAAAAAGGCAGAGCAAGACGAGCCAATGCCGGTTGGAGAGGATGATTGAGAGGACAATCCAAATGATGACCCAGACCTCGAGTCGGGTTGCCTCGAAATGGCATTTTGAGCCCTATCGAATGGTTTAATTCGCATTTTAAACCACATGGCCTGGAATGGCATTTCAAATCACATGCCTCGAAATGGCATTTTGAGCCCTATTGAATGGTTTAATTCGCATTTTAAACCACATGGCCTGGAATGGCATTTCAAATCACATGCCTCGAAATGGCATTTTGAGCCCTATTGAATGGTTTAATTCGCATTTTAAACCACATGGCCTGAAATGGCATTGTGAATCACATGCTTTGTAATGCCATTTTGACCCCTGTGGCTCACTATCAAATCGTTTAATTCAGCCGAGAGCAGGAGGGATAAGGGAGCACTTGACATATTCAAGGTTTGAATAGTCCCCACGAGATATTGGCATTTTAAACCCCATGGCCTGGAATAGCATTTCAAATCACATGCCTCAAAATGGCATTTTAAGCCCGATTATTTGGGTGGTGTTGGATCTCGACTTATGATTCTCTCTGTTCGAGGCAGTACTAATGCGGGTATTATTGCTTCCAACAGAGGACGATCGCTCGCGATGGGTACGCGACGTCTTGCGAGTAACAGGGGTCCAACCCCCGAGGTCGGAGCCTTCGTCAAGGTCCGATCCGTTGTAGTCGACGTCTCCGTGCAGCAACGGCTGCTCGGAAAGAGGGCTCGTGAGAGCGCTGGCGCCACGCTCCTCAAAAGGGCGGGCCTGCCCAACGTTCATCCCGGTGCTGTACAGCGGGCCGTTGGGGGAATCAGCATCCCCGTCCACCGAAGTAGAGGGAGAGCGAGTGGGCTCAAACAAAGGCGGAGGTGCCTCGAAGAGCCCTACGCGGGTGCCCGTGCGGGTATGACGTCCAGCATCGCTAGAAGCCATGAGGTATAGATAGCTAGTTGTCGGTAGTCTTCTGCAAAGAGGAGTGGTGCCGGTTGATCAGACCAGAGGGGATCCAGTTAAGCAGAGACGAGTTTTCGAGCAGTTAAAAAGATGTGGCGGAGAGCTAGGCTTGTTCCAACACACGAAGATTCAGGTAGTCGCACGTAAGTAACTGGCGTAACAATAGGATTGACTAAGTCGCTATCTACGTACATCAGAAGTTTATATACTACGATCGGGGATTAGGTAAGTAAAGTAATCGGAAACGAGGGGAAGGATCGACAGAGGATCGGCAGGTCGAGACGAGACGAGATGAGACGAGACGAGGTCTAGTCGTCAGGATGGTGGAATGATAGAATAGTAAGATGAAGGAATGTAATTGTGATCTGTGATCAGATCCACCGATTCATCCTCATCCGGGACTCCCCAGTCTTTGCTGGATTATTTGCCCTTCCACAGGCTCCCGATTCAATTGTCGAGGGATCATGCGACGATCTGCCTATTTACCTTGGTGGAGACGATGAAGGATCCTTCCGCTCCCTATTCAGATATCTCTATGCCCCGTCAGTCGTAAATTGCTCGGATAATGTATACACACTGAGCCTTGGGTGAAGAGCACTTAAACCGCAGGCAAACCGGATCCCTATCACAGATCTTCAGGAAATCCTGGCCGTCGCCCACCTTGCCCATAAATACGAAATGACGACATGGGAAACTTGGGCATTTCTTGTTATTGGCAATTTAATCAAACAATACCCAAAGGGCTTATCGTCGCCTGAGTTCGTCGCCATTTACTATCTTTGTCGCAGAAGTTTTGCCCGTGATTTAGGGGCAAAAACTGCAGCTCAATGGTTGGGACGTATCACGAGCAACGAGCTCCCGATTTCGGATGCTCTGAATGCAGCGGAGATAAGTCAGGACCGACACTTCCTGACTTCGCTATATAAAATCCAACTGTCCCGTAACCCCACCACTCACGCAATGACAAGGTTCTTGTGGCCGCCCGCCGCCGACCGCGCACGCGTCAACGCTGCCGATGACCACACATCACCCACTTAGGTCCATCCACCAATATCTTCAAATCAGGGTGAGTTCTTGGCCAAATCCGTTGGAATAAACTGCTCACAGGAGCTCTAGCATACTCCAAACAGTTCCTTGCGGCCATCTGCCGCCGAATGCGTGTCGACGCCGCCGATGACGACACATCACCCACTTAGGTTCACCCACCAGAATCCGCAAATCACGGTGAGTTCTTGTCCAAAATAAAGTGCTCAAACGACCTCCAGCATACTGCAAACAAGACTGTATGGTCCTTGCTGGCGCACGCTGCCGAACGCGCGTGCACCGACGCCGCCGATGACCACACATTACCCAATCAGGTCCACTCCACAAAGTCTGCAAACCACGGTGAGGTCTTCCCATGGTCCTTGCATCACAATGATCGCCTCGCCACCGGAGAACAGTTTAAAATCTCAAAAACGTTGCTGCAAGGAGTCAAGGACCGTGGAATGACTGTATAGAAGCTACTAGAAAATAACACACTGATTCTGGTTTTTCGGCTGTACTACTGGTTTCATATTCCCTGCCCGTAACACACGAACGACATGAGCGAATGTTGCATTTATGTTGACTGCTGTTCTGGCTGACGTCTCTATAATCTCGCAGCCCAGGCGGTTGGCCAGCTCGAATGCTTGCTCTTTGGTTACCTCGCGCTCGCTCTCCTTATCGCTTTTGTTTCCAACGAGGACCATAATTGCCTCACCCCTTTTGATTCGCCTCACCGCCTGAAGAAAGACCTCGAGGCGTTTGAAGCTTGGTAGCGAGGGTAATGTCGTAGACCAAAAGGAACCCCTGGCCCGCTCTAGATAGTTTAAGTGTGAGGCACACTCGAGGAGACTGGGTGACACACCGGATGAAGTGCGGCGTAGTCCTCTGATACATACATTATCAGTCTGACAAGGACAACGAAAGTGAGCAAGAATAGCAGACCTTGGCCAGCAGTGTCAAGCACTTCTAGGAAACATAATTTATTGTCCACCAAGAAGTGTTTTCGGAATGCATCTTCGATCGTTGGATCGTATGTCTGAAAGTGGACAATGAGCGGGGTGGGTGATTGACACATTTTAACTCGATTTTGAATGGTACCTCTGATTACATGTGAGTGCCCAACTGCGATGAAATAAATAAGACGATCCTCACCGATAACCTGGTTAAGTGTGAACTTTTTCAAATCAGTGCGACCCCCGGCACTAGCTCAGCGGTATGAACCTGAGTCGCTAGTGCAGTCTTTCCTACCCCGCCATCTCCGAGAAGAGCCACCCTCCATGAATCCATTTTCTACAGTACGTCTTTAGCAGCACGAGGAGGTGGGCGTGGTCCGCAGGCTGGAAGGGCTGTACTGGAGACGTGGTTACTGGAGACATGGTTAGTGGACCGACCTCTGTAATTAACAACGCACTTTGCTTCTTGATTCCTAGTTTCGGATCTACATACCCTCGCAGCTACAATACATAAGTGAACCCCATGATGGATACATAGGCATTCTTGTCACTTTGCTTCTTGATCCCTAGTTTCGAATCTTCATACCCTCTTTGATGAGCTGCGATTCATACTCTAAGTATTGAGAACAAAGGGGAAAAGTGAAACACATAGGTGTCCTTGTCTTTGCTTCTTGATCCCTAGTTTCGGATCTACATACCCTCTCTGATGAGCTGCTACGATACATATATTAAGAACGAAGCGAAACGATGGAATGAGTTCTAAATTTAGCCCCATGATGGATAGGCATTCTTGTCACTTGGCTTCTTGATCCCTACTGTAGTTTTTTGTCCCTTCTTGATCGCTGGACTCACCGTGACATTGTTCCGCGTCTCCCATTCTCAATACTCCTAGAATGGAAGCATAGAAATGAAGCCCGAGGCCTATAAGAATGTCAATATCGCTGCACCCCAGTCATGCTCGCAAATTTGCCACCAGAACTACTTGGTCTGATCTTTGAGGATCTACCTCCGTCAGATATGGTGTCTTGTGCCATCTTATCTCGAGCAATCGGCATGGCTGCCACAAGATGGCTGTATTTCGATCTGACTGTAGATCGCCGAACAATTGACGCATTGGTCGATACCTTTAGGACAACGGGCTTGGACCATCCTGCCATGGTGAGAAGACTACACGTAACTGACAGGCTCAAAAGTTTGGATACTATGGACAGCAGAGTAGGGTATGCAACTTTAGTTTGACTCCTGCAGTAATCCCCTCCAAATTCTAATCCTAATTACAGCGAGAGTTTTGGGAAGGCTTTATGCTTCATCTTGGAGTCTGCTACTAAAGTAGTCCATCTCTCCCTGCTCTTCACCATCCCAGACAAAGCACTGCCACTGCGTCATACTTGGGGAGATATGCTCTCTGATGGCCTCGGACAGTGAATAACACTCAGAACACTGGAAATCTGCAATAGTCCCAACACGCAGAACAGAATCCCTAATGTTCTGAACAAACATCCAAATTTGACTGGAGTCAAGCTTATATTTCCCGAGATTTTGGAGGCAGAAGTACAGCCTCTCCCGATTGCAAACCCAATTGGACTTCCCAGCATGCAGCATTTTGATGGCAGTCTGGCACTACTGTTGGCTTATGATCTTCCTGGGCTGGTGAGCGTTCGAGTTGATGTGAGGACGTTGACCGTGGACGAAGCGCCTGCCGTGTTTCGTTCGCTGGCAAAATGTTTGACAAACATTCAGAACCTCGCCTTTCTCACGAATTGGCCGCTGGAGAGGCTTTTTTCAGAGATCGGCTTGCTGTTCTCGAATATCAGGGGTCTTCGAATATCGAAATCGGTTGTAATCAGTGATGATGTGCGTTTTTTTTGCCATTTGTCGTTCATGTCGTCTGATGCTTTTGGCTCAAGCTGGACCAGTTATCAAGTGTGGCACTCTCCTTGTTCGAAAATCTGGAAGAACTCGTGATTGATGGCCCAACTTCGCACCTAAACAGCAGTAACACCTCCATTTCAAAGTTATCGTCTATGACAGCGAGTACCACTCTGAGAAAGTTGCAACTTGGTCGGCGCTCCTATTGGCACGTCTGTGTGAAAGCTGATTAGAAAACAGGAACAATCATTTGGACTGTTGACCCCGCGAGCATGGAGCGTAAAGGGAAACTCCAACCGGAAGCCAGACATTACAGTATGGGGGAATATCCGCTGATGTGGACCTGTGAATAGCCCTCATACCGTCTTGGGCTTAGTGACTGATTTGTTTCGCAGGACAATTGGAGAATTAGTTGTTTTGGGAGCCAAAATATTGGGTTTCTACAGAAGTAACGGGGAATCTCTAGTGATATCAAGCACATAATATACTAAATCATTAGAATTCATCACTTCCATTGGACGATTGAATGACCCCGGATTGCCCACAGAAGGCCTGTTTCCTTGGGAGGTAAATACTGGTAAATTTGTCGGGACTCAAATCAATCCAGACGAGATACTGGTGTTGTGGGTATGCCAAAGAAGGAAAAAAGAAAAATACGAAAAAGGAAAGAGGGAGAGTAATATTCATTCTCTGGTCTCTTTTTCAAGTACTGAGTCCAATTATAATTTCTTCTTTTGAAATCCCCTGAACAAAAGCGTTCCGCAGCGTGTTGACGGTCATTTTGATGTACTCACAGATACTGAGCCGCCAATCATCGGAGACTGCCTGTTCTGGTTTTATTTCGTGGAATTTACAGGGATTTTCCCGGTGTACAAAGCAAGCATAATTACACCATCGCCCCTGGACTCTTCCTTGCTAACATAGCCCTAGCTCGCAGACCCCACAGGTTCCCCCATGCCCCACGGTCCCATTGACGCCGCCGTTCTTTGACTGCCGCCCTGGATTGTGAGTAAGAAATACGGCATATGGTAGCAAGTAAATTGCCGGCATGCCGTCTCTCAGCCATACGAATGCGCTGTTTTTCAACATAATCTGGCTGGCTGATTCGATTTTTCAGGAGATATGAACACCTGAAAACTTTTCTCAACGAACCTGTGGTATTTGGCATCGCGGATGCTCTTCCTCTCAGCCTGGTCCGCTGTTAACCTGGTTGTATCATTTTTTTAGGATACCCTTGGGACAGGGTAAGGATTGGAGACATACCTGGGGGCTTTGACGCCCTTGGGTTTTTGTTTCACCGCACAATTGCTGGGGACGATTATCACCGACAATTCTGTTGATAATGCAACTGTTCAAAGTATGGTCAGATCCCACCCTTCATACTCACCAACTCGGTGGGTCTCTGGTTTAAGGTGCCTTGCGCATCTGCACAATTTGGGACTCGAAACCAATGTAAGAATTAATCTCACCTTCTCATGAAATGCCATTTTCATAATGCAAATCAGATCGCTGCCGATGAAACCAGATCTAATGTTCAAACAAGGTAAGCTTCCAAGTGTCTATTTACTATCTCTTGATTTATGTATATCTCAAGACTACTCCTTATGGACAAAAGTGATGGACGGTGGGTTTTTTGGGCATATCTCCACAACCAGTGAATATTTTCGCCTTAAACTGGATATGGGACGAACCCTCACGCACATTTCTAGCACGTTGAAGGAATCAAATAGTGCTGATTTACCATCAATATTCCGTGAAAACTGAAAACCACAATTTCCAACTTGGCCCACAATTTTTTTGGGGGAAAAATTAGATGGCCAGATGTAGTCCTTGATGATACAAATTAGTCCCTAACTTGAACCATGCTGTAATTTGTTGTCGTTGAGGAGCTATGAGACCTACAAAATGCCTCTTTTTGCTGTTTTTGGCCATTTTGGCGGTTTTGCGACCCTTACGGCTCCTGAACTAAAATAGATTTCACCATAATTCAACTTGTGGATTTGTTTGCATTATCACAAACTACAATCTGACCTTCTAAATTTTCCCGAAAGAAAATTGTGGGCCAAGTTGGAAATTGTGGTTTTCAATTTTCACGCAGTATTGATGGTAAATCAGCACTCTTTGATTCCGTCAACGTGTTAGAAATGTGCGTCCAGGTCGGAGGGTTCGTCCCATATCCAGTTTAAGGCGAAAATGTTCACTGGTTGTGGAGATA
The DNA here is from genome assembly GCA_029378375.1 of Mycena olivaceomarginata. Lineage (NCBI taxonomy): Eukaryota > Fungi > Basidiomycota > Agaricomycetes > Agaricales > Mycenaceae > Mycena > Mycena olivaceomarginata. Next base: position 67,464 of record JARKIC010000745.1, on the reverse strand, counting down.
TGCCCCAAAAAACCCACCGTCCATCACTTTTGTCCATAAGGAGTATAAACGGCGCCTAAGTTAGAATAATAGACACTTCTCTTTATTGTGGGGTACTTTATTAGAAATTCTAGAAACCCGCGAGTACCCGCACGAGTACTTGAGCATTCAGAATTGTAACCCGGATCCGTGTGAACCGGTACAAACGGGTACCCGAACCCGCGGGTCAGATTACCCGCCGGTTTTCTCACGGTTCTACCTGTTGAAACTCGGGGGTGATCCGCACTCGTGACATGCCTTAGTTATTGCTGAACCTTTAGCTTTGGTTACCCTGGAGAAGATGGATTTCGGGCTGATTTTTGCTACAAGTACAAACAAAACTTCGTCATCCAACATTGGTCATGGCAGGAATAACTTGCAAAGAAGGTGGCCAAGGACAATAGAACCAACAGAATGTCAGTATGTTTTCTTACCATTCTAACGTTTTTAATTGCCCGTGTTTTAACCTGTTTAAATACCAGAAGACGGAGAAATTCTCCATGTTCAATTTTGGCTATGAGTCATTTCTGCTTTATGTTCGGGCCGTTGACGTTTGGAGATTTTCGGATATCAATCGGAGTCTCCGAGATCAGTCACCACGTCTTGATCTTGCCAGCGCATCTCCCCTGCTACCTTTTGCGGTGTGCCCGTATCTACTGGATTTGACAGCCGTGCTCCAAGCTCCTGTGTTTCACCTATTCGTCCCTGTTCCAGCCAATCTTGTGCATCACAATAACCTCTCACCACATTCACCAAGCTCGCCAACTTTAGCTTGGCTTTTCAACGATCCGCGAACCCCCATACCACATCAGAACTCCATCACAATGGCTACCGCCCCTCCACCGACCCCTATGCCCGCCCGTGGCGATCGTAATGCGCCACAATTCGACTCAACCAAGCCCCACGAACTTCGCCGTTATTTCACAGACCTGGCATTTTTGTTGGGCCGTGCTGCCGTCACCGACGAGGCCGAAATGAAGAAACATGCCACACGATTCCTCCCAGTCGAGGATCAGGACATCTGGGAGGGCTTACCGAGTTTTAAGGATGCACAAAACTCGTTTTCTGATTTTAAAGCTGCTGTATTGAAGCTTTATTCAGGAAACGATGAGGACCGCCGTTTTGGGCTCAACGACCTCGACGCCCTCGTGGGACAGTACTCCCGGGTTGGCATCCTCTCACTTGACGATTTAAAAACATTTTATCGTCAATTCCTCCATACCTCATCGAGAAGAAACGCCTCTCTGACTGAGAACAGAGCCGTTCTTTTCTTCGTGCGATGCAGCCGTCTACTCTAGCGGCTGATATCCGCCTTCATCTCAAAGTTAACCACCCAAAGGCGCGTCCGGCCGATCCCCTTCCTGTTACCGACCTTTATGAGGCAGCTGAGTACGCCCTCGCTGGCTCTGGTAGTTCTCTCGCACTCGATGTTCACACTGCGCCGTCGATTTCTTCCACCTCCCCTGCGCCTGTTTCTACCCCAACGACTATTGAAGTAAAGCCCGATCCCGGGATAGCGGCATTGGTCGGCACTATGGCAAAGCTTATCGAGGTGCTGGCGATGGAGAAACCTTCAGAGGTGTCTAATGACAACGGCCAGAAAAAGACGCGTCCCGATGGCTGCGGATACTGCAGTGACCTCACACATTTTATTAACCAGTGCCCACATGTACTGGCTGATATACAAGCCGGCAAATGCAGGCGTAATACGGACGGACGGGTCGTTCTACCAACTGGCGCATTCGTTCCACGCATCATCACCGGCAAAGATCTCCGCTCGCGCATTGATAAATGGCATGAGCAGAATCCGGGAGGGCAGGGGTAAAGTGGCGATGTGACGTTGCAGTGACGTTTCAACTGACGCAGATCGGCGCTGCAGCTTTTTTTGACTGACGCTAACTGACGTTTGATTGCCGCAGCTTGGGCCACACCGGCGCATGACTGCCGTGGTCTCAACTACGTGTTGACCCACGCACCTGCGCCGCTACGGCACTCTGCAGAAATTATTACTATTGCTGCCCTAATGTCCCGGCCGCCACAGAAGTTAGAACCTCCCATCTTATATCCAATGAACCTTATTTGCCCTTCTTGGCCCAACTTGCTTGCCGTTGTCTTTCAATTATACTGACAGGTTTGAATGGTCAGCGAGCAAGGGGGGCAAGTCGGGATGGTCGGTTGGCCTTGGAGGCATTCTTGTGATGTAGGATTTGTCAGTGAGGGATGCTGGAAGGTTGAAGGGACCGTGTGCACCGTAGAAAAACGTCATTGCTGCTTTGTTTACGATGGGCGTGTCCTTATTCTGCTCGTAGGACAACAGTTCTGCCGCATATCTACTCGCAAAATTGACGATGAATCTTTCAGTGCATGATGTCAGTGAATTCCACTTACTCCGCGGGATATCCGGGCGGATGCACCAGCACGGGTATTTGGAGGACATGACCCGTAATCTTGTGGTTCTCGAAGAATGGATCATATCGCGCCCGGTGGACAACCGCCGTAGCGAGGTTCGAGCCGGCAGAGGATCCACCGACAATGAATCCTTTCGCAAAAGATGCCTGAAATTTCGCGGCGTTGTCGACGGTCTAAAATCACACGATCACCAATGGGGAGTCCAGTTACACAGGGGAATTCGTACCCATTTGAGCGCAGCATAGCAATCCTCAAGCCCAGTCGGGAACTGATGTTCAGGCGCGAGTCTGAGGGATAAGAGGGCTCGTAGAATGATGAAAGCATTGGGATGCACCTACAATCCACGTTTATGATGCACAGTCGGAGTTCAACACAAAGGATGCGTAGCTGAAAATCGTCGAGCTCGAGATCACCAAGGATCCCCCCTACAATCCGAATACTTCAGCAGCGAACCGGGGCACATTCAAGACATGGGACCAGTCACTGGTCTAAAAACAAGGCAGTTACGTAGTGCAAGAATATAATATCGAAGTGCCTGGCTTACTGTGAGCAGTGGAGAGTTGACTTTTCAACTGTCAATAAACACATTGTGAAGCTCGGAACGCTCGTACAATGACCTATAACAATACAAATAACCGGTACCGCCAGGCCCTGGCTTAGGCCTCCAGCCAAGCCAGGTCTTCGACTTCAGCATCGGGGGACTTGTGGGGGACGGCGACGGGCGAAATTCGAAAAACTGTCCCATAAATCTCTTCTGAATGGTCTGTAATATGTCGAAAAATACTCTGCAGAATTTACACCTCGAGTCGAGGGACCAGATAGCTTTTTCGTACATTTTGATGGCACAGAATGATAGGCGCAGTATCTAGTCCTTCAATTCTTGCTTAACTACTCTAAATCCTGCGCAGGGTGTTCTCAGGCATGTTGAGAAGACATTGACGGGACATAATTTTATAGATATGGATACTGTCTATTTTATATGATCAGAGGCTGAAGCGCTGACATGGACAACCACAAGGATGACACCACCCGGTACCGTTACAGCCACTTGCGAAACTTGCAAGAATCACGTACGTCCGTGCACGCCAGTCAATTAGTAGCGCTACGTTCATCGATGCCCGAAGGGGTATCATGACGAGCCCCCCCCAGATCGTTGGATCCCACATGCAAAGGTGGAGGAGGATCCGAAGCATAATATGTTGTGTGCACGTTCTCGTCCGTGGCTCAATTTCATAAATTTCGACATTTGAGTCGGTCCCTCTGCACGGCAGATAGTTTAGAAATGGATCAGAGACCGCAGCGGAGGCCCTTAGAAGACTACACATACCCATTTCGGACGATGGCGCACAAATGATGCGACCATTAGCCGCAGGTTTGGCCTCAAAGTAGTCCACAGATAAACTGTGACCGATGGAACGGCTCCAAACTAGCTTCTGCGCGGCCACATCCCAGATTTCCAGCGAGATCGTGCGCGCCACAACGATGTGACGTCCTCCTTTGATCAGTTTGACCCGGCGGGGACTGTTATTAGCCCCTGCAAGAGCTATGACGACCTCATGGGGAAAGTCAGATGGAGGGGCCACGGTGGTGCCAGTGATACCCCGCTTGACCAGGTTGACGAGCTCTGCTGTCGAAAGGTCGGATAATTTCAATAAAGGGGGCAGCTCGATCAGTGAACTTCGTTCAAAGTCATTTAGGTGTGAGATCCAGAGCTGCTTGAAAGTAATGCTTTGGAAATATCAATTAACCTGAAAATCGATTATCGAGAGAAGCTAGAAGGAGTTGACTGAGGCCCACTCGAGATACACCAAGCGATGTGGAGATGTCTGAGAATGAGAGCAGCCGCAGGAGAATGTCCTCTCCCAGTCCTTGGAGAGAGGTTGGTGGCAAGGAACCGCCACGTTGTGTATGTACGCCATCGGACTTGGCCGAAGCATCAGCATCCATTTTTATCACAAGGTGTCGTCGGCGGAGATGAAGATAGGTTGATGGACACACTCGGATACGGTACAAACTTTGGCGGTGTCGCCATCATTTCTGGGGAGCTTTTGAAGGTTACACTTTTCATGGCTCTTGCACAGGTCATGCTTTTCAAAATGCAGACCTGTTCTTCATTACTCACCTCTTGGTTCAAATGGCGGTCATTTTGAAAAGCCTGACCTGATGCAATACAGGTGCATTCAAATGGCTGGCATTTTGAAAAGCATGACCTGATGCAATAGAGGTGTGTTCAAATGGCAGGCATTGTGAAAAGCATGACCTGACGCAATAGAGATGCATTCAATTTCAAATGGTTTTGAAAAGCATGACCTGGTGCAATAGAGGTGCATTCAAATGGCAGGCATGTGAAAAGCATGACACAACACAATACAGATGCATTCAATTTCAAATGGCTGCCATTTTGAAAAGCATGACCTGACACAATAGAGGCGCATTCAAAGGGCTGGAATTTTGAAAAGTGTGACCTGACACAATAGAGGTGCATTCAAATGGCAGGCATTGTGAAAGGCATGACCTGACACAATAGAGGTGCATTCAAAGGGCCGGCATTTTGAGAAGTGTGTACATGTCAAGAAATTGGAGCCAATGATTAATTGGGTTACCCTGGATGTAACCTACTGTATGCAATGCAACAGCGATGTTACAAGTCTCCTATCGGGCATTTCGATTAAAGCTGTCGTGGCATCCACCAGCCAGAAACGAGAATGCTTTTTGATCATATGATTGCAAAACAGAATTGAAATTGATGACCGCGGGAGTCAAAACATCGAGGGGTGCAGCGAGACAAAAGCCAAAGAAAGGAGCATGGGAAGAGAGAAGGGTGGCGCTGAACAGATAAAGATTCATTTTAGGCATGATATAAAAAATCTGGCGACGAGATGCCCTCCGGATTCGCATTCTGATTCTGTACATATAGTTTGTAGAGATATAAACCTGATATTGAGCCCGCAACAAAAATTTCGACGAAATTTGACAAAAAAAACAGGCCGCGCCCTAAGTTCCGCAAAGAGCTGTAATAAACGGCTTTTAATCCTCTGTTTACAGCTCTGAACAGTCAAAGCCCACCAAAAAATGAACCAATTATTTTAGTGGCTCAGATGAAAGATCTCAATGAGGGGATTCCAATGGTACTAAAATCAACCAATTTCAACGAGCCGTTTGTCCGGAAATAGGCATTTTTCAAATGAGTTGTCAAAATTTTGGCTGGACCCCTATATTTCACCCAAAAAACTTGGGAAAATATGCAATGAAGAGCTCGGGATGAAAGTATTCTGAATCCGCCGTTTCTCTCCAAAATATTCCCCAAGTTTGGGCTTTAAGCACACAAATCCTGTCAACTTTCCACAAATGGTAATCCAAGTTCACAGATTCGAGTTTCCACACCAAAAGATAGAACAGAAAGGCTCAAAATTGAGGTTATTACGCGAATTTCAACCCTTACAAGGTCATATACATGCAGATAGATACCCACGACCCCTCCAGGGCCCTCTCAATTATTTAAAAAAATTTGGCCTAATCCATTTTTATCGTGGGAAAAACTTCAGAGGAGGTGATTCTGACGTATTTTGAGGCAGGGAATTCGATTCTGAATCAGTTTTGTCAGGAAAACTCGCGTTTTGCTGATATGAATATCATACATATTTGGGGGCTTTGATTGTCCGGACCTGTATAAACACCCACTGTAATGGGCGTGAAATATGCTTTTCTTTTATCGTACCTAAACGCTCGGAAGAGGAGACTGAATGGTGCGGAGACAGCAGTGAAGCAGATGCTATGCGGGTGACAACATGGATCGGATGAGGTCGAATAATGGAAGTCATCGATGGGAGAATAGAGGACGACCACATCCGCAGTATTTACACGGTGCAGATACGATCAGTGCCAATACGGTCAAATAAATAAAACTAACCCAAAAATTGCTGGCCGCTGCGGTAAGGTGTTTCGTCTTGTTGTTCAGCGGATTCGGGCGGGTTCGGGTGTTTGGCAGCGAGAGGTAGACGCAATATCAGCTCTTCGATCTGGGACGCTACCCCATCTGGTGATTGAGAGGGCGAATAAAAACTCAAAAATTCTGATGAGAGCCTGTTCGGTGTGGAAGGGTAGGATGGACCGCTGGTTGCCTCCCTTCTACGTTATATCTCCATACTTACTTCACGGTACACCGGTCCTCGGACCGGTTCTTTGTTTCGTACGTACACATGGGAAATTACCATCTTCTTACCCACAAACCACCACGACCGACGCGGCCAGTGACCAGAGTGCTCCACCGTGAGCACGCCGCCAGTGAACACAATCCACCCGAGCCCTAGATTATCGCCCCAAACGAGTCCTATCGAGCCAGACCCGTACTCTGACCCTACACGCCACTTTCTCCATTTTACACTCATTTTCCATTTTACGTGTCTACCTAGCTACCGACTTTCTGCTTCACCCGTACCCCCATATTCCGGAAGACCGACCCATCTTGCTGTTTACCAGCGAAGAACTCCGTTCTTCCACATCGGCAACAGATTCTCGCCAAATTTCATTTCTCTATATAGTAATTTGCACAAATTCTCGGACTTTGGAATGGCCAAAACACCGTCTTATAATGTAAAACTGGGATGTTTAAGCACCACAACATTCACTAATGGAGTTCTGCTTTGGTGTTATTATCATTAGAGAGCACCCGACCATAAAATAAACCCGAAGATTCTACCCAGATTTGTTGCCGAACAGGCTCTGGTGAGATTCTTTGGACGAGCTTCGTAGTCACTGCGCCAAGAGGTTGTGAGTCCCGACTCTAACTAATCACACAGAAGAATCAGCCATACTTTCTATATTCATTTCACTCAACCACGTTCTTTCTGGAAGTGCTACATGGGCCGAAAGAACTAAACTCGTAACCAGTCCCTACGTTGAGTAACAAGACCTAGTAGACTGTGATATTAGCCTCCAATTTATTTCAAGTGAATCCGATGAGAATGCGGCAAGAAAAAAAAGTGGCGGAACTGTTACTCGAACGTGAATTGTATTTGTTTGCCTTGGAATGGAGAGCACTAAGCTTTCCCGCAAAGGACCTGGGGCACTAGAAGAAAATCTGAGGAGACAGTTCGAACGGAAATTGCGCTGGCTATCGTGCAAACAAGGTGCCGTGAAAATCCGGGTTGAAATGGCTCCAAACAGGTCAATTTACTGATTCGATGCGAAACTCGGCACACCAAGCCGCCGCTGAATTGTATTTATTTGCCCTGGAATGGAGAGCAGTAAGCTTTCCCGAAAAGGACCTGGGGCACTATGTAGAAGGAAATCTGAGGAGACAGTTCGAACGGAAATTGTGCTGGCTATCACACAAACAAGGTGCTGTGAAAATCCGGGTTAAAATGGCTCCAAACAGGTCAATTTATTGATTCAGTGCGAAACTCGGCACACCAAGCCGCCACTGAATTGTATTTGTTTGCTCTGGAATGGAGAGTAGTAAGCTTTCCCGAAAAGGACGTCTGCTCGCTGCGCCTCCGAGCACCTCCCCGCTGCTTTAAATCTCATCATCACTAGCTTTTCCCACCCACTATCCCATTTCATCTCTTCAGTTTATATACATACAAACGGGGGGGGATTGATTATACTCGCGTGGTCCAAATGCCTGAACAACGAGTCTACTGAAGACAAACATGTAGGAACATACGGGTGGTTATCAATACGTAAACCTACAAGATGCCAACGGAGCACACACAAATTCCAGGGGGGCGATGACTACAAGACGCTGAACAGCTGTGACTGGCCGGCCGTTGGATTGGCAGTACATCCGGTTAGAACCTCGTAGGACCTGACCACCAGTTGAAGAACTGGTGTGCGGGAGGAGTTCTCTCCTCCCAGGTTAAAATCCCCGGTGTCCACCAGTACACAAGAAGCTTGTCGTAGGTCTTCCCTTTGCAGAGTGCATGCACACCATCTGTATCCGAAGAAACAGACCCAAGGACTTTTGGGAAGAGCGAAACACTCGTGCCGCACAGCAGCTAAAAGGAGCTGGCGTGTTCAACTTCCGAGGAAGGTCCACAACCAAGCATGTCAGTGTGTTCAACTTCCGAAGGAGGGAAGAAGCTCCACAGCCGACGAGAAATGAAGCGATTGTGCTGACGGTTCGAGCGCTAGCGCAAATTCATTCTCTCTACATATCCCGCAGTTTTTGTTTAGTTAGTTGCAGCTTCGAGCCGGCTTGCAGGGGGCTGTGCCGCTCCTCGGCCCTACGTGTTGCACTTAGGCTCAACGAGTTCATGCGCATTCTGGCCAAATTCTGGCTGGCTTCATTATATGTACTTCCATGATTTTGGCATTGGACACAGGGGGGGTGTGATTGGAGGTGGACCTTATTACGTAAAGTGCGGAGTTTTGAATGTTGCCCAACAGCGTTCACCAGAACACATAAATTAACCACGGGCGAACCAAGTTGTACAATATTTCTATATTCGGGAATATTTTCCTTCGTGTTGCTTCAGAAGTGGAATGAGCATGGATTTTTTCTTGGGATTGTGTTCATGTGCATGAAAGGAGTTCTCTGGATGGAGAACACACAAATTAACCACGGGCGAACCGAGTTGTGCAATATTTCTATATTTGGGAGTATTTTGCCTCTTGTTGCTTCAGAAGTGGAATGAGTATCAATTTTTTCCTGGGATTGTGTCTGTGTCTGAAACGAGTTCTCTTGGTGGAACACACAAAAATTAACCCCGGGCGAACAGGATTGTGCAATATTTCCATATTTGGGAGCATTTTGCTTCTTGTTCCTTCACAAGTATGGATTTTATTGTGGAATTGTGTTTGTGGCCTTGACATGAGTCCTCTGGGTGGAGAACACAAAAACTAACTGCGGGCAAGCTGAGTTGTGCAATATTTCCATATTTGGGAGTATTTTGCTTCGTGTTACTTCAGAAGTGGAATGAGCATGGATTTTTCCCTGGGATTGTGTTCATGTGCCTGAAAGAAGTTCTGTGGGTGGAGAATACAGTACGAAAATTAACGACAACAATCTTGCTTCATGTTACTTCAGAAGTACAATGAGCATGGGTTTTTTCATGGAACTGTGTCTGTGCACCTGAAACGAGTTCTCTGGGTGGTGAACACAAGAATTAACCACGGGCGAACCGAGTTGTGCAATATTTCCATATTTGGGACTTCTGACATACGGCGCCGTTTGGTGGGGCTAGTTCCCCGGAAACATTAGTACGCTTGATTGACTTGGGGCTGGGCGATGCGGGAGCAACGCCACCATATATTTCATCAGGCTGAGGTCCATTCTAAAGCTCCTTTTGAGCTGGATAAATCATGGACTAGACAGGACGCACCATCGTAAGCTCATCACTGCTGTCTTCATCCCCAACAAAATCTTGCCCATCAGTCTCCTCCTTCACGTGCACGACGGCCTGTACGCGCCGCATAAAGATTTGGCGAGGGGGAATCGTTTCTGCGCACGCCCGGGCACTAATCATCTGCTTTCCGGGCGTCGATATGTCAGAGTGGTGGCCCATGCGTCCCGGGGAGGACCATTTTGGCGACCTGGAAGTGACTGACTCCGTCTTGGATCTAGTCGGGATCGCCGAAGGGCAAGATTGGTCTGAACCGCGGACAGAGTTAACTTTAGAACATTGTTTTGACGGAGACTCCATAGACACTGATTGCGAAAACTATTGAGGATGGATATTCAGTTCCTTCACAAAATGAGAAAAACAGCGGACGGACTGCGAGAAGGTCTCGCTCGACCCTGGAGTAAGAGCTCTGCCATTTTTTGGCCTCCTTTTCCCAATAAGCGGCCTGACGCCGCAGGTCCACAATCTATGTGAAACTAGTGAGAGTGAATTCATATTTCGGGGGTGATTCCCACCGTTGCCTGCATTGCCGCTGACTGAAAAGGTCATTTGAGACCGCAGGAATGCCGATAATGATAGACTACTACACCTCATCTTCATGCCGAATTTCGGCGGCTTGCAGTGCTTCGAAGAGTTCATCGCGTTCAGCTAGGGCCTCTGAACATATGCGCTCCGCCTATGGCATTGCCTGATATGAGAGGGAGATCTGGACTCTCAGGCTGGAGCTGAGTAGAAAGGTGTTTACCCCGCTGAGGTGAATGGATAGTTCTTCGAGAGAGTCTTTTGCAGATCGGCTTGAAGTTGTTGCATCAACATCCCGGCGCATGGTCAGTTTGATTAGAAAGATCAGTGGGGACGAGAAGTGGCAAGCTTAGAGAGTGAGGACAAGGAAAGAAACGCACACGTGATGCGCTCCAACCACAAACAAATACAAACAAATGTATCACTGCCATCACGGGTTGTTCCATATGGATTTTTTTGTGGAATCATGTTCATGGGCCTTAAGCGAGTCCTCTGGGCGGCGAACACAAAAATTAACCACCGGCGAACCGAGTTGTGCAGTATTTCTATATTTGGGGGTATTTTGCTTCCTGTTCATTCAGAAGTGAAATGGGTATGGATTTTTTTGTGGAATCATGTTTGTGGGCACGAAGTGAATACTCTGGGAGACGACCACAAAAATTAACAACCGGCGACTGGAACTTGGTAGTGAATTTAAACACCAGTTGTTGAACTCAGTGTTCGTCCTCAAGGCCTTGGGTGGAGGTCTGGGAAATCCCAAGGCCTTGGTCCAAGGGCGCCGTCAAGGCCTTGGTTCAATTTTCCCACGGAATTTCCCACGGATCTCAGGCGGCAATAAAATAATAAAATTCGACCCTAGTCTACCGATATTCATCATTTGAGTCAATCTCGATATCGATAGCGCCGTCGGGATGCGAGTCCTCCTGTGCGTCCGCACGTGCCTCCATCTAGACCGGATTTGACAGTGTGGACTGGGTATGCTTCTTCTTCGGCGAGGGTTCCGGGACGTCAGTGGCAGTGGTGGGAGTTGATTCAGTTCGCGCGCGCTTTTGTGATCCGCTCTGAAGAGTGGCCTCCGCCGTGGCTTCTGCTGATGCATACAGACACGGTGTCCTGCCGCCGAGTATATGCGCAATCCAGGCGCTTTTTTCACCCCGGGTAGAGCCAACTGCGGCACAAGCTTTTCTCATAAGCTTCCAAATAAATACTTTGTGACAATGACTCACCGTCTTTGAAGGTCTGGAGGGTGGTGGCCGTTGCACCCCTTTTCTTCAATTCCTCTGTGACACATGCCTTGCAGTAGGTGAAGTACATGGACTTATTTTGGGCGTCCCCACGATGAAAAAACACTGATAGCGGGTTCGCCACCATGGTGAGATGTTGGAATTGGAAATACGCCGTCATGGCAAACTCCAAGCATGTGGCCATCCCAATTTCCACATGTATCCCTTGCATACGAATTTGTCTTCATTCGTTGCTCTAGATACCATTTTAGTATATAAGTAGTCTATTTTGTCCTACCTACCTTGTCGAGATTGCAGCAGAGCAAGTCTCTTTCTACCTTTCTCCTGCCTGGCTTGTCCGAATCTCACACAATCTTGACACATACCTGCTTTGTGGAGCCGAACCCACTCTTGTCAGTTTGTGAACCTGTCTAGGTTGACAGGCGGACTCGACTGAATCTTGCCATTGAGGAGGCCGAATTTCTCAGCGATTGTTTTGCGTTGCCACCGAGGGCCGAATCTCGTCGTTTACTTGCCGCCGAGGGCCGAATCTCGCCGATCCCTATTTTCCCCCCGCACTTTCGACTCTTTGATCCCTGAACATGGGAAACGACACAAACTCGGGCTTTGAAAAGCTCAACGACATGAACCATGGACCGTGGAAGCAGTTGATGAAGGCCTTGCTGGTTCGCCAAGCACAGGCCGGCGCCGAGATCATTTTACACGTCGAACCTTCGCAACTTCCGTTCATCGACAATGATGATCCCAAGGAGGTCTGGGACACTCTCGCATCCATGCACCAGGCTCGCGGCATGGCAACTCGCCTCACCGTTCGGCGGCAGTTCTGGAAGTTGGAGAAGGGCGACGGCGGTGTCCAGGCTTTCATTTCCAATGCGCGCCGTCTCGCCAATCACCTCATCGAGATCGGTGTTACGGTTGATGACGAGGACATTATTTTGGTCCTCACCGGTGGCCTCCCATCCTCGTACGAGAACTTTGTTGTCTCACTCGATTCCACCCCACCCTCGGAACTCACCCTCGAGTATGTTGTCACTCGCCTTCTTAACGAGGAAGCACGACAACTCGGCAACTCGTCCACATCGTCCGAAGCGAAATCGAAGGAGGATGTCGCGTTCATGGCAGCAAACAGCAAATGCAACCTCGCATTCATCACTTGCTTCAACTGCCAGAAGAAGGGTCATTTTGCTAATGAATGCCCTGACAAGAAGACCGAAAATCCCACTGCTCGCGTTGCAGCTGATTCGGAATCCGAGGTGGAGTGGTAGATTTTGGGTCCAGGGGAAGCACCACTTTTTCTTTCTTATTTTCTTCTTTCCTTCCATAATTTGTTATTGTTCACATGCCTCGGAGTTTGAGGGGAAGTGTTGGAATTGGAAATACACCGTCATGGCAAACTCCAAGCATGTGGCCATCCCAATTTCCACATGTATCCCTTGCCTACGAATTTGTCTTCATTCGTTGCTCTAGATACCATTTTAGTATATAAGTAGTCTATTTTGTCCTACCTACCTTGTCGAGATTGCAGCAGAGCAAGTCTCTTTCTACCTTTCTCCTGCCTGGCTTGTCCGAATCTCACATGAGAGACAGGCGGAGATGGAAGCTGAAGAAGAAAGATGCGAACAGAAATTACATACTGTAGTATTACGTTCAATTCGTAAGGCCATTTTTGGCTTTTTCGGTGTGACGACCGGAACCTTTCGTAACCGATTGGGTTTATGATGAGACACTATATAACGATGAGAGAAGTAAAAAAGAAAAGTCGAGAGCCCACGAGGAAACTTGTGTAACGAGGTAAGTCAAACTGATGCGAGAGGAGATGCATGGGATGGTGGGGATGAGATGCGAACAGTTTCTGTTAAGAGGAGAGAGTATTATACGTAAGGTATGTAATATATATAAAGAGAAGACCATAAGTAAGGAAACGAGAAAGGAGACTAAAGCGACGTGTCTGGGTGATGAAGGTAATAACCGGCTTGAGAAGCTTCGGGTGATTTAGCAGGGTGCGCACATCGACCGTGCCCAAGACGCCAGCGCTAAAAGAGGCGGATTGAAACGGGGGACGTAGGCGAGTCAGTGTAGAAGGTGGTGGGTACGGGTCTCCCTTGCGGCACCACACGCATCGCAGGCTCGAGACGGCGCGAGACGGCAACGGAAGTGGTGCGCATTAAGCGCCGAGAAATCAAGTTGTGACAGGATGGAAACGTCGACCCGGGCAGCGGAGGAGGAATACGGTGAACGCAGGATGAGGGATAGGGGCGAGTCATATCTCGCGCAGACCAAGTCCAGGGGTGGAAACCTTCCATAGTACCTTCCAGTGCTCGAGAATGAGAGTGGTAACGCTACGCTTGCATGTGGTGAGTGAGACGGGGTGGAAGGAGGGTAGCGGCCTTCGCTGCGTCGTCGGCGAGCTCGTTACTTGCGGTGCCGATCGTCCTTCGTGGGCGTAGCCCGCACTACCAGCACATATATAGTCGGAGGCAAGGGGCATGACCGGCGTACTCGATTTTGCATTATTTAAAGCCGCTTCTCGAGTCGGACCCTTCCGAACCCGGAGCATGGAGGTGTAGTGTATTCCATCGAGGTGAGCGCAAGTGGCGGGTGGGGAGGCGGGCGGGTTGTGTTCGCGTTGTGTGGGAGGGAGTGCGACTGATACACCTTCTCATTTTTCACGACACGACATGGATGTGCAGGTGGACCTGCAGCGCGAATCAGACGACCTGTTCTATGCGACGTTCCTCGATGCAAGGCCCAGCCCACGGTCGGCTCTGGTCGCGGCGGAGCGTGCACGAATATTCATGCCGCCTTGCACTGGAGCGGCGGTGGGGCGCGGAGTAAAGTGTTTCGGAGACGCAATGGCCTGCGTGTAGTGCGCGGCACTGGGTCGGAGGTCAAATGGGGAGCTACGAATGTGCGGGCGACGGCGGAAGGGCAGGGGCGAAAACATTGGAGGTGTAGTCAAGTGTGGTGCTGGGATAACATATTTGCGACGGTAGGCGGGGGAAATGGATGTGGAGGAATGGGAAGCTGAGTATATATGGGTGGAGGATAGACCAGTGATTATTTGTAAGGTGCATATTCCAGCCTTTGACACTATCCATCAACGGCGTAGGACAGATATAAGCAAAGGAAGTGTGGAGGGAGATACAGCAGTGGCCAGGATATATAACAATGGGCGCACCACCAGGACAGAGGTAATCAGAGGAAGTGCAGAGGGATACCTTACAAGGGTGTAGGAGCGCTACGGTGGGCATGCGGCGATGTTCGCCGGCGGCTGCACTCGCGTATGCGGAGTGGCCACAATAAGGTAAGGAGGGGAGACGTTGGGATGGGGCCGCCGCCGGCGTCGAAGGAGTGTGGATACGTCTCGGATATCCAGAATAGTCGGCATAGTATTCAAGACCAAGTCCAGCTAGGAAGATTTCTGTCCAGCCATCCACTAAAAATGGTGAGTGCGTGGTCGATGTCGGATGCAGTGGGTGCACAGGCTCCTCCGCGACCGACGAAGCGAGGGCGGCGAGGTGCGCCTGGAAGCCTGAAGAACGGTTAGAGAGTGGTGGGGTGTGGGTAGCAGTTCATCGCGCACCATCAAGCGTGTCGACCTTTTTCCGAGCGGTGGCTTTGCACATCGGGACAAAGCCAGGCCGTGGCTTGTATGAGGGAACGGAGGTCGCGTTAAAGTGCACGAGCATTCGATTTTGCCCTCAGGGACATTGCCTCCATTGACATTACGAATCTTATACTCGTTATTACAAAAAGTGACCGGCCGGGGCGTACCACTTGGAAAATTGGGTCTCTCTGGGCAAGTCATTACTCCAGAATTTGCCTAGGATCTCCCTTGAGCTGACCTGACAAAAGAAACCATCCAGTCTGCTTTCCTTGCGGTAGAAAGCCGGGTTTAATCAATTTTTGATCAAACAGTGTAACTTTTTTCTCCACTAATTTATTCATGTACGCTTGTAGGAGGGTCTTTGATCCGCAAAATCTCAGGTGTGTATTCCAACACATCTAACACTAGTTATGAGGTACTAAGACCGTGAGAAATATTGTCCAGACAATTCCTAATAAGGCAATACTGTTATTTTTGAATTTTAATTCTATGCTAAGTGCGAGACATCATAACTCAGGTTCAACTGTCATGTTCAATGCCAAGTTGACTGTAGATCAAGAATTTGTCCAGAGGAATGTGCGAAATCTCGGTTATGTGCCCGTGTAACCGAATGGCCGGTTACTTTTGTAATAACGAGTATGCAGAATGAGAAAAAGAGTGACTCATCGTCGAGGATGAAGGACGTATTGGGAGTGACTGCACTGCGGAAGGTGGGTCTCATTCGTGGGTCCGACAAAGCTATTACTAGTCTTCCTGGCTGTTATGACAGTGGCAGGGACAAGGACAGGGGAGTCGTCTTCACGCTGGACTCTGAAACTAGGGGGGGACCTCAGGCAATGTCAAGCCTGAATGATTCAATCCTGAATACGAGGACAGAATATCATTCAAAGCCAGTGCGCACCCATTTGGACGTCCAGCGCTTCCAGCGCTTGGTTTACGCTGACTCGATCCGGATGAATAAGATGCGGGGCGGCGGCTGGTCGCGACTTGGCCGCGCGCGCCGGGGGACAATGTAAATCTTGGGGTCCCTGACGCGGCGGCGAGGGGTGGAAACCTCGAAGCCCCGGGGAGATTCGGCGCATGTATCTGAAGACCCCTGCAATCGTGTGGAAGGATCTAGGATCTTTTACCTGATGCCCCCATATTTTGTTTTCGATGCATGGAGACCATAGGCCGGTAACCGATCTCTCGTATGAAGAAGACAAATCTCTACGAACAATTTGTCTTCATACGAGAGATCGGTTACCGATTTATGGAGACCACTCCTCTGGGACCAATAGGTCAAAGTGCGACCAAAGATCCGCGCGAAGTCGTTGACACCTCCGCAACAATCGCACGAGCGCAATGAGCCGAGTCCCGAGTTCCAGGCACGATGGGACGATTGGGTAAACATGGTAAAAGACAAGATGGAAGAGTGGGTGAATTCGGCTCGCGGGGGAAATTACTGACCTTTTTTGTGTGTTTACAGAACATCGGACGACAATCCGGGAGAAGAGAAGACAGAGGAAGGTGTAGATGAGGAGCGCGAACAGCTTTGGGATAGTGTGATGTCCGGGGTGATAGATGCGATGAAACCTTGGGAACTGCAGGAATGGCACGCGGAGGAGAGATTAGCCCAAGAGCGCGAGGCGCGATGGGCGTCGTCATCGCAACTGGAAAGGTCCACCAGTTCGTGGGGGGATACCTCAGCACGAAACACGTATGTGGAGTAAATATTTTTGACCCTTGGGCCACCAGTTCTGTGAAGGGATATCGACATATTAAAATATTGAATTTCGCAGCACAAGATGAAGAATACAGCAATATAATTATAATTTGGCTAGGCAATAAGTTGCGCTGACGGGGGAATCAGGAACGTCCTCGAGGGCCGGCATTTCGTCGTAGATAGTATCGCTATCGCTGGCGTCCACGATAAGGATGGGGTTGGGAGCGTGCTCCACAGAAACAGTTCTGCGTCTGAAGCGGAAGTTGGCATCAAAGCTGTCCATGGAGTCAAGTCGGGAGACGCATAAATAGAAAATTGAGTACAGACGTAATGAAAAGGAAGGGCAACAATTTGAGGAGATTGGGGAGCATTTGTGCGGCTGGATGTATGTTGGTTGGACTGGAGACTGGGGCTAGACAATGCAGAGAAGGACTCACATTTCAGCGAAACAGTTGTTGACGTAGACATGGGAGGCGACAAGAGTTAATTAGCCGGTGCAACGGCATGTGGGGCATCCGGATCTCGCACCGGTCGGTGGGACTTACGAGAGTGTGCGCGAAGAAGATCCTGATTAGCCGATGAAACGGCATGTGGGTGCATTCGGATCTCACACCGGCTGGTATTCGAGGCCCCGGGAAGCTCACCTAAGGGTAACTCCGAAGTTAGGGGATTTCAGGTCAAAATTTTGCGATTTTTTACTCCGGATTTAGGGGATTTGAGGGCAAATTTTCGAAAATCCACTCCGAGTTAGGGGATTTCAGGCTTGGTCAGGTTCAAATTATTTTCACTTGGGTTATTGTGTGTCCCATCCATGACAATATCGCCTTCGACGCGTTCGGAGAGAAATTTACGCGACTAGACTGTTTAGAGGCCAAAATCAAGCTCCCGGTCGAAAATTAGCGAAAAATCAACCCAAATTACCCTATTTCGTCATATTACGTGTTAAAATCCTTCTCCGACTTGGGGGATTTGAGGCTCGTTGACCCCAAAAAGTTAGGGGATTTGAGGCCACTTTTGCCGACTTTTGCCGGAGTTACCTTGGGCTAGCTTCCCGGGGCCTGGTATTCGTAAGTGAATCCGCAGTGTGCGGGTGATTGGACATGAGCAATCGATAGGAACTGGCTGAGACGACGAGGAGCGTAAATCGATGTGGCTTGAAGCAGACACAAGTCCCACGGCGGCGGAGCAACACGGTGATGCATTGTGATGGTGAAAAAGAGAGACGGGACTTGCTTTGGTAAGCGTTCGGGGACAGCGAATCCTTTGGTCTTGTTTGGTCTGATGGTGATGATGTTGATCCCGGCAAGTGCCAAGTCAACCCAATCCGACGGTGCGCGTAGAGGGGACGGCAGTGCAATGCTAGCCACAGCTGTTGTTTTGCGACCTCGCAAGGCTAATGGAACAAGTACTGGAAGGGATGGTGGTGATCCCTGGGCGCTTCACGACTCGTGGCTTGAGCTTACCGGATAACTCCCGGCCAAGAGCCAACATTGACAAAACAGGTTTAATGACACGGGCAAAGCCGAGTCGCGGGGAAAGACTGTAGGACCAAGCTCGACATAATAGGCTTAATGAACTGGAGAAAGCCGAGTCCCGGGGAAAGCCGGGTCGCAGCCGCACGGGATCGCACAGCCTGTCGAATGAGGGACGTTGATCGGGAACGGGAAAACCATATGGGGATCCAGCTTCAGACAGACGGAGGCTCGATTTTATAAAGAGGGTGAGATTGCCGCATGACGGACGAAATGCGGCAAGAGATTAAGTGGCGCCTGTATTGGTATATGTATCTTTTGCATTCACATTGGCGCCCTTGTCAATTAGGAGCTGAACAACTTTCAGGTGGCCTCTAACGGATGCAGCTCGCAGTCCACAAGGGATTGGATAGAGATCAGCCGCTGAAATGAGGTGATAAGTGAACCCCTTGTGGGAGGCGTATAATGCAGAGGAAAAGTCTCCGTAAGGATGTAAATGACAGTTATCCCTAATGATAGGTTGCGGGCACAATTTACGGAAGCTTATGGGGTTTTCGCATTGGCTTTCATCCCAGAAAATGATCAACTCGAGACGAGTTTAAATGTAACAAGACGCGCCGCCGCTTCGCTCCGGCAATTTGCTCAATGAATGTGAATTAATTAAATTGCATACTACCGAATCAGTTAGTAAGTTATTGCTGTTCACTGTCTGACCCTCAAGGTACATGTTTTATCACCACAAAGAAAGGACTGAGCTTGAAATACCCCGTCACCCTGAGGCAAGAGATTTGACTTCGAGAACCGGTTGATTATGGAAGAGATCTAGAGAGTTAAGTTTAACGACCGCAGGGACTTAGCCAATGGGGAGCTGAAGCGGGAGAGAAGAAAAGCGGGTCATGCATTGATAAACAGAGAACAATGGAGGTTGACATTCGGCCTGTAAATGCAGAAAACTCGCCCGGTGCACAACAGGCTGCGTCTTAGATGGCGACAGCAAAGAACCAGGAGGAACACAGTGTAAGCACATTGCTTTAGCGATGAAAGCAGATCCATAGCAGAGTGTTCTGGTGCCGGATTTGACCAGTCGAGTTCAGCAGTCCAGTGGCTTAAAGAAAGAGGATCAGCACGAAGGTGCCCAGAAAGCAAATTGTGATAGGGGAACGGGGCAGTAGTGGTCGCGGTGGCGGCGGGGGAAAACGAAGTGGACGAGCTGGAATTTGGGAGGTCGAAGCTCAGCCGAGGCGGGCGGCCCAGGGGACGCATCGTTCTCAATGTGGTCACTTAGAGCGGCAGTAGTCTCCTCACCGGTGTTCCGTACCTTGATCCTCGTGTTGTCATCAATGTATCCCGTCGTCCCGTTGCTCAGAAACTCATCTGCGAAGATTAAATACAGAAGAGCACTAAGCGGCGATCCCTGCGGGAGGCCATTGGGGACGGCGCATGGGGCGGAGCGGAAATCATCGAAGATGAGGGTGGTGGTACGGTCGCTGAGGAAGCTGGCGATGAGCTCGACGACTTGCCCGGGGATGCGCTTCGCCCTCAGGCGGTGGATGAGGTGGGCATGGCTGACCGAGGGGAAGGCCTGGGAGACGTCCATTAGCAGCGCGCTTGTGACTTTGCCTACGCGCCATGCGTCCTTGACCTCTGCGTTATTTGCAAGAGGGCGTCGACGGTGCAGCGGCCGGGTCTCCCACCCAACTGGTTCGGGGAGAGGAGCCCGTTCGTTTCGGCGAAGGTCGAGAGCCAGTCTGCGAGCACTGATTCAAGCACCTTGTGACCTTCCCCAATCCCTCCTCCGCCGCTATCGGAGGGTAAGCGCCTGGGGCCGTGTAGTCACTTTTGCCGAGTTTGCGGAGGGCGACCGTCAGGAAGATGCGCCATGCGGCGGGGAAGTATCCTCTGGGCAGCCCAGGTAGGCCCTGATCAAACGGCCCCAGCGTGCGACTCTTGTGACGTCACGCGTGACGAAAGTTCTTGGTCCTACATCTGCCGCAGTGGGTGTTCAGATATCGATGTCTTACAGCAGGACAATCAGGGGGCAGTTGACCCATCAAACCAAGAATGCAAAACAGGAACCGGAGTACGAGGTCGCCGCTATCCTCGACACTAAAGTGGAGAACGTATGCCTCGTGCTTCGGCCGCTGAGAAACCCGCCACAAACTCACTCTTCGCCGTATACCAGAATAATGTAGAATATCTCGTCAAGTGGACTGAATACGGACCAGAAGACAACAGTTGGGTACTAGCATCGGACGCCGAGTACGTCAATCTCTTTGCGACTTGTCCGAGGCCGTCTGATTCTTACTTGTCTTTGACGCAGGAACGCCCCAAGTCTCATTAAAGACTACCTTGAGGAACGGACCATAAAATCCTCACCCAGTCGCATGGCCGGAACCAAACGCTCGCGCAAATCTATCGCAATTGATGTGGATGGCTCCCCGCGCGAGGAGAATGCAGAACCGGATCCGGAGTACGAGGTTGACGCTATCCTCGACGCCAAAGTAGAGAACGTATGCCTCGTGATTCTACCTCTGGAAACCCGTCGCAAACTCACTCCTCCGTACTCCAGAATACCATAAAATATCTTGTAAAGTGGACTGAATACGGACCAGAAGACAACAGTTGGGTACTAGCATCGGACGCCGAGTACGCCAATCTCTTCGCGACTTGTCCGAGGCCGTCTGATTCTTGCTTGTCTATGACGCAGGAACGCCCCAAGTCTCATTAAGGACTACCTTGAGGAGCGGACTTTGAAATCCTCACCTAGTCGCTTGACCGGAACCAAGCGTTCGCGCAAGTCTATGGTAGCTGATGCATCCGACGTGGAGGGCTTACCGTCGGTGGCCAAGAAGAGCCGCGTCAGTCACCCCCGCCGAGAAAGACAACGTCAAGTTGACAACTGGTACGGTACGTGCCAGAGCCTTTCCCTGCGTCCGTCTTAAATACGAGATCAGCGCCCGCATCTGAGACGGCTCACAAAAAGTCCTAAAATGGTGCGAATCAAGTCTAAATCACTCACGGCCCACTGATGAATGGACCCTTGGCAGCTCATTGACGCTCTGCTCAACCTATATGAGACCCGTTTACAATGCGTCCGTGGTAAGAACGGCGAACTAAGAACCGGCCCGGATGACCCGGATGATCATCTGGATGAAATGTGTGGATGACGGATATATCCGCGGATGTTTTTTTGTTCATATTGTTTTGCACTGTAAGACCTGATTTAGTAGGCACTCAGGATGCTGGTTTCAAAAGTCTGTTCACTGCAACACCCGCGACGAGATATCATAAATTGAGCGCCAAGGAAATTTGAGTTACACAGGGCTGTGGAATTCGAAGTTGAACTCTACCAGTTGAGCGTTTAGTCCATCCTTGAAGGCACAAAGGTTGGTGGGATCGCCGCTCCACGCAACCGTCTAGGTTCAGGAACCCCAATCTCTGCTAAAGATTAGCCAAGTCCCTGGAGCAGTCCTTGCAGAGCCAGCAGGACTTCATTTCTGTTTTCTGAGTGCCGAGAATGGTCCGTAGGCCTTCGGACCGATCAACCGCTCGCGTGGACCCCCTCCCCCCCCCTCCTTTGGATTTCTGAGCATGATATCATCGATTTTCTGTCCGCCCACCTCTTGTAGCTGCAGACGAGTAGTACATACCGCCAATTAATCATTTCTTGGGCGTCTGTAGCTCGTGCGCACGGGGCCAAGCTCAGCCTGTAATTGTTTGACTGTTCTCGTATCAGTCGTTCGTGCCTTCACTACGCGTTCGTTTGTGACATCTTCAAGTGCACGCTTTTGCGGAGAGCTTGAACGACTTGTAGCCGGGAGTGCAGCTGCGACTGTTTAGCTGTGCTTTCACTGGCTTTGCCGCTGATCCAGATGCGACTCCCACGAGCCCAATATGGTCCCGAAAACTGGCCCAAAAATTATTTTGATCAATTCTATGTGTATTCTCCAAGAAATTTTGGCAAAATTAATTTTGGTTGGGGCGGCAGATCAGCAGAATTTGGGCTTGCAGATGAAGATAAAAAATCTGTTATGGAGAATACATGTAGAATGAATTAATAAGATTTATGGCCCACTGAATTATGCCCTAGATGGTCCAGGCGATTTTATATCAGGTGCATCCATCGAGGCTTGATCATTTGGCTTGCGCTTCCGAATTGGGACAGCACGGTGATGCGAGCAATTTCCTGTCCCATTGCCGGTAGCCAGTATTTTGAACAATTTCCACGAAAAGTTGCACAGAATGACTGAGAATTATATGTCATGATAAGAAATTCCTTACCTTTATGCACTTTGTGGCAACTATGAAACAGAAAATCACCCCTTCAAGGAACTTCCGCTGCACCATAGACACACAAGATGCCCAAACCGACTAAAAGAATCACTTCCAGGACTCGACATTACATCAGGAAACTTTACTGCAAGAGCCCCAAACAAATTTTACCCGCCCTTGGTAACTTGATATTGTTATCGTACTTGATTTGAGACCAATGCGCCGAGTGAAGATTTGGGTGGATACAAAGTTCTACAAACTCCAAGTCGTTCCGAGTCTCGCATCAATCAATCCATCAGACACAGCCCTCGATCAAACATCTTTGCGTGTACTATTAATGTCCGCCGGAATAACTTTTATGTCCATGCTGATGTTTTTCTGTCCTCAAAATATAGCCAGCATATTGGCAGAACAAACTTATCGGGTCCACTGATCCAAAGATTTCTGATTTTCCACTCTTCCATTTAGGTCCGGCATGCATAACAAAAATGTCCCGCCGATTCATCCATAGTGCCCACAGCTACATATGTTACTGTACCGCGGATATCCATATTCGGTCCAGCCTCTACATCTATCTTGTTAGGCGGACAACGTGATTTTGTCCCGCCGGAATAGATATCCGGTCCTTCGGATCAACTCTTTCGGTCCGGTTGCCAACACCTTCCCGTCCGCGCAACAACGACTTCCTGTCCGCTCTTCATGGATCTCGACAACGACGTGGCCGATTGGCGTGATCTTAGGCAGAATCCTGCTTCGTTTTGCAAGCACTCCTCGGGAAAAATTACCAATAGTCCATAGCTATGTCGACTCTCTCACTGTGTCCATTTCTTCCTGCCGCTACCGCAATTTAGTCGAACAAGGAGTGGTACCATTATCCTTTCGACTCCCACCGTCACAGCAACATCGCAAGTGCTTGCAATGTCTCAAAGTGTGGTATGGTGCCCACCAACCATCCACATTTACGTCCCTACTTCATCAATATTCCGACCATCGGACTATCTATTTTGGTCCATCTGCCAAGACTTTCCTGTGCGCTGGACAACAAATTCCTGTCCGCTCTTTACAAAAGTCAACAACCACTTCACCGATTGACTTGCTGGAGAGGAACATTCTACTTGGATCAATGTGTCCTCTTCGGCAAAAATAACCAACAGCTAACGAGTTCCTCTGTGTCCCCCGATTCAGGCTCACCTCTCACTTACGAACCACGTAACATCGTCTCCAGCATTACATGTGTTCCGGCAAACACAGAAGGTATATTCATTCATGCAACACAATTCAATATTCATCTGAATGCAGGGATTGAATGCCGATGCAAGAACAGGCACCGGTTTCCCATTTAAGAACTGCTCATCCATCATGCCGAAACAGGCATTCACCGGTCATTAACAGTGTCCTTTGGGCTGCATTGACCATCCTTCACGCTCTATCAATTTGCGACCCCCAAAACTAAGAAGCGTTTTACCACCTCTGGTTCTGAACCAAACACAGGTGATAATGAGCCATCACAGCGGCTGTCCGCATGGAGCGGACAGCCACGCCCCCTCTTCGGCTGCTGGAAACCAGGAAGAGTAGCATGGATGTTTTCAAAGCACGTCAATTGCTGACTGGAAATCATATCAAATAAAATGCCAGTTCTCAAGGGGAACTCGGGATTAAAATTTCGTACGTGGGGAGGGGGGGGGGGGGGGTCCCGGGGGAGGCTGAAAAAAACTTTTTAATACTTTTGTTAGAAGGGGTTGAAAACCCTCAATTTACCGTTTGGACAATGTCAGGTAGGGTTTGTACGATGCCCGAACCATCTTGGAGGTCAATTTCCTAATATGGAATGCCGGATCACATACGACGCGTAGATTTTGCCTTCCGTTGGCTCAACCACCTTCCCTGATGTTCAAAAAAAAAAACTTGAGACTCACTATCATGGATATACAGTCCCACTATTTTTCCCTGCCAATATACACCTAGGTTATGATAATTTGGTGCCCAGTGCTAGAGTGGGGGTGATAGACCAGTATAGTACAGGGGTGTAAGGAAGAGCACACCAGAGGTATATTAGATGGCCAGGAAGCTGCTACTACACTGTAAGATAGTCAAACTGCCCGTCGAGCCCGCCCTCAGTGGTATCCTAAGCTGCGGCCCTAAGCGGAGGCGACGGCCCGGCGCTAGGGGTGGGAAACTCCTTCCCTATATGGAAGGAGGGGGGGGAAGGGGGGGTCCGCCGAGGGTCAAAAAAAACTTTTCGACCCTATGTACTTATTTCGAATCCCGAGTTCCCCTTGCCAGTTCTCACTCAGTACTTGAATTCTCTTGAGCCTCCTTTCAAACGAACTCTCCAATTGCAAATTTATGACGCCTTGTTTGGATGTGTAATTTCTCACCGGCTTTGCACTCTCCTTTTCTATCTATGGCCGGCCTTATACTTTAGGTTTTCCCTAACCATTTCCACTCGCAGAACCCAAATGCTAATTAATTTTCCAGCAAACCTCCTTTCCCTCCCTTGCTCCCGAACTTGCAACGGAAATTTGGAGCTACTTGCCACGTCGGTCCATGACCGCTGTCCTCCTTGTTTCGCAAATTTGGAAGAAGGTCGCTGAGGGAGCTCCATATTTATGGACCAACATTGTCTTCGGGCCCGCGGCCACCCCACATGATCTGCTTGTCGCAAAGCAGTGGCTCACGCGATCGAAGCATTTGCTTCTCTCCGTCACGATTGAGAGAGGAGTTCGCCAGTGCTGGAGCGTCTAGGGTTTTACCAACAAATCCTTGGACTCGATGCGACAGCTTTGGCGGTGGACATATCCATTTTTTTGCCGTCTCTCACGGCCTTATCTTTTCGCCATACCCCACCCAGCTGCTTCCGGCCTTTCATATCACTACTCGACATTCCTCGCTTCAACGATCTCACTATCGCTCTCGACGAGCCTCAGTGGAGCGAGGATGAGAATGCCTCTGAACTTCTTCTTCAGCTTCAGGATCCCTTTATCCCTCATCGACTTCGGAAATTATCGATCCAGAGCCTTGCGCATCCCTGTGATACCGCTTTTTTCACCTCCTTCCCCGCACTTGACACCTTGGGTCTCGACTTCTCCCTCACCGCTCTTACGAAAGAGTATTGGGTCGCCTTGGTCGATCGGACAGTAGCCGCACCCCGGGCTCTGCCAAACCTACAAAAAGTCACGCTCGTTGATGTTCATCCGACCCATGCACAGCAGCTCATACTACTGCGCGATCAAGCAGGTCAGGCGCGACTCGAGTCTCTGCAGCTCTTCCTGGCCCGCGAATCTGCAGCCACGGCCCGTAAACCGAAGTGGTCTGCTTGGCTTGCCAAGCATCGCTGTGGCGATATTATTCGGAAGCCCGCTGTGAATGAAGCTCATCTGTGCAGGGTTCCGGCCACTGACTGGGACTCGATGCCCGATGTCGAGCGTGTCAAACTTTGGGGTACTGGGATGGATCTGTTTATTCTGGGGAAGGAAGCGGGTCCCAGAACTACTGATATCCGGGCACAAGTCGTGAGGAATAATGCGATGGGCACCCCGCTCCAGGTTCAGGGTGCGAACATTTTCAGTTTTTCATAACCTATGCCCTGATCTTCTGCAAGTTCAAGGCCTGCGAGTAGTACCGGATGACGATGACGATGCAAAAGCAGATTACACCGAGGCAATCCGCACGACCACCTTGCGAGAGGTACTGAGCCATGCGGAGCGCTCGGATGGCCTAGTCCTGAACGCGTTGGATCTTCCTGGTGGACACTTCATCCACCCGAATCCGCTTCTGGGGACGTCAGTGGCTGTCTTGTCCTGATGCTCACCTTATTAATCGCACTTTCAACAAGGGGATTCGATCTCGAGAATGTTGCCTATTGCCAGACGAACGGCTTACCCGGATTCGAGACAAAGTACCCCAAGTACGAAGAAATGTATTGGAAGCTACTGGCGCTTGCCCACGCGTTTTCGTACTTCCATTTCGACATTTGCGCCACGTGGGTGTACGTTTCGGGCCCCGGCGAAAAATTCTGGATTCGATCTCGCCCACGAACAACGGCCAATTCCCACATGGTCTCTGCCTCTCGTGATATCTCAGACCCGACAGCGTTTGAAAATTGGCAGCCAGACCACGCAAGCATCCAGGACTGCGACTACGAAGTGGTTGTCCTGCCTGCAGGATCGGGGATCCTGTGAGTCTTGTGTCTGTGCATCCTTACAATGTTGACGGTTATGCAAGGCTTCAGCAACCGGGCAGAGAACACACTGTCATATCCTCAAACACTGGTAGCGATGGTCGCTCCGACTTTGCTCGGACAGCAACCTGGACTGTCGGCGGATACTTTTTCTGTGCCTCCAGCATTCGTCCTGCGATGAGTGTAACGTTGCACATGGTTATGGTCCAGCATCTTCTAACGAATGCTGACCACTTTCCCATGTGGCCAATCTTCATTCGGGTGAACATGTTTGGCTTAACGTAACTTCAGGTGAGAATTCAATATACCATCCAGTACGAAACAGATCGTTGACGTATATAAATGGAGAATGCCCCAAAGCAGAGCTGGATTCACTGGCCGCTTATTGCCCAGACTTGGGCGATGCACGCGGATGGATTGATATCATCGATTTGTCCTGCATGGTAGTTCTTTTCCCCGCTCTAGACCTGCGACGATATGGCGGCACCGGTACTCCCGAAGATGAGTTATCGGAAGCCGAGTTCACGAGTGCCAAATATGTTTCGTGGCGGAAGTGGGTTGCGGGCAAGTACAGAGGTTTCGGTGCAAGTCATAAGGAGCTAGACTGGGAGCGCGATATCTTTTCGGTGACTAATTTCCGGTCGTTCAGCGCACTATGAGTTGACCATAATTTGTATAGCCTTCCTTGTTACATCTTGCCGTCACGCTCTACCACTACCACCGGCGGCGAAGCAACAAGGATTCTGAAGTTGAAGTCTTTCGCACATTCACAAGCAAAGCTTTCGCATCCGCGATTTCCGATGCTTTGTACAGCTATGATCAAAAGCTGGTGAAGCAGTTCCAGACAAAGATTGACGCTTCGGAGCCGTTGGGAAGTACCCATTTCTTTCTGTTTGAGGACAAAGAATTGTACTTCAAGGCTCTCTAAGTAGAATGTTTCGTAGTTTAACAGTGATTTAAATAAGGTTGGGGTTTAATTGTTGCGAGATTGTGATGTCAGGGTTGAAACCAGAAACCGCTGGGGCAGTACTCGCCGATATGTATTCTGTCCTGAGTTGGGTCGCGCGCTCCGCAGGCCCCGAGGACCGTAGGCACATCGCATTTCATCTCCAAATCGTGCACCCAAGCAGCCTGAGGGTGTTCATATACAGGGACAATACAAAGGAACTCATGAGGCGGGGGGCCAGGCGGTGCGGGTAGCGGGTGAGTTGCCTAGACGGTCCGATGTATTTAGTCACAAATTCGAAGTCAACTGTGTTTGATTACTCACCTCCAATGTCAAGCTCGCAGGAGTGCAATATCTCCCGTTAAACTATATACATGGCGTGCGAGAAGGATCGGAGGGATGACGGTTCGGTAGACTAAACAACAAATTGCCAAGAGGGTGAGGTGCATATCACATATTCAAACTCACAACGGTCATCCTAAAATTAGAGGACCCACGTTCAAGACCCCAAAAATCGAGATCATTAGACAGAGACCGTCAACAGTCAGGTCAAAACATCAAAGCACCCACCCTTTAACTCGCTTTTTGAACAATAAAAAGGGGTATGAGAGATATGGGATGGCAGGACTGATATTTTCCGAGCTCGTGTTTGGGTCCATGCGAACCGGGAGGAGGCCCTAAAGCAAGGTATCCGACTTAGATGTGAAAGATCACTCCGATCAACCTCAGATCAATAAGACCCCGAAAAAGGCGGTGGCTAAAGCGGAGGAAATATTTTTTTGAGGACCGGGAATGTCATAGTAACATACCCGGATGGTTCCCCGAGCAACGCAGGCCAAGGGATGGTGTCTCTGTAAAGGGCGGACATGTGCGCCATGGCTGGGACAAAGCCGTTATGTCGGGGACATCATAGTTATGTCAGAAGACATCATATAGTTTCGCAACATCTTTGACGTGGAATGACAGCTGTCACAGAAGACATCGAACGGACATTTCTTTCTTTCTTTCCCCCACCACCTCCCTCAGCCATCCGCCATTCTATATCCTCCGACTATCCCAACTCCCTATGCGAATCTCCATTCTCATGCAATCATCGGTCTATGGGACCGGTCCTCCTTTAGCCCAATGTGTAGCCACATCAAGACTCCTGGATTCGGGCCTGTGAATCAAACCCAAAGCCTTTCCTCGCTCTCAGCACTGTCCCCCTGGATCAGAAGGTGTATTTCTTACCATATAATCTCTTCCAGATTGTCTGTTGGACGTAGTTCTGAACGAAATTCCGTGTGACTGTGCTCGCTCGGACCGCATTATCCGGCGCTTTCCAATGGCGCCCATCTTCCATCCCAGCTAGCTCGCTTCAAAACCTCAATTTTTGCTTGGGCACAAGTGCTCCGACGCGACTTTTGCTCGTTCTCGTTGGTTTCTGATCTGTTTTCCTTGAATCAAGCTATATTTTCCCAGGCTGGATCTGCACCAGTCCTTCTTCCTAAACTTGCTATCCAGTAACAGGAATCCTCGATTTCTTGAAACATCGGAATTCTCAACAGCTGCTTGACTAATTGTGTTTTCATCCCTTCCCATTCTTCTCATCAATCCTCGCATCGAGCAGTGGCCGCTTGAAAAGGTTCTGAGGGACTGGGCATGTCGGAATTCGAGATGTGGAATGTGAACCGTTTTCGTGAGCCTCCTCCTCCTTAGCCGTCTTCCTCCATCTGAATGCTGGCAAAGGCCAAAACTCAATATCTTCATGTCTGTCCGCCTGTGTTCGTGCGCGCCCATGTCTTGCGGCCATAATCCCATGAAGCGGCTCTTGATGTGACGTCAATCCGCAAGCGTGGTTGGCTGGTTTCCCTCGGCGCGTCGGAATTCGAGAGGAGGAATGTGAACTGTTTTCGTGAGCCTCCTCCTCAGCCGTCGTCCTCCATCTGAATGCTGGCAAAGTTCACAAGTCGATATCTTCATGTTTGTCCGCCTGTGTCCGCGCGCGCCCATGTCTCGCCTCCATAATCCCATGAAGCGGCTCTTGATGTGACGTCAATCCGCAAGCGTGGTTGGCTGGTTTCCTTGGGGCGCGTCGGAATTCGAGATGTGGAATGTGAACCGCTCCGTGAGCTTCCTCTTCCTCAGCCGTCGTCCTCAATCTGAATGCTCGCGAAGGTCAAAACAATCCTGTCACGGTGCCCACTCAGGGAGACCAAACCCACGCTTGGAACTTTGGTCATGTGTGACCATCATGCACCTGGAACTTTGGCTGGGGGGAACGTCATCTCCCTCATCCACACTGAGGAAGCTCGCCGCTCCCAGCGTGCCGAATCCTCCACAGCATTGGTCGCCCCGATCACGGCAATCCGGTCCGACCTCGCGTAATTTGTCACACAACGCCAAGCCGACCCACAACGGTGCATCTGTCTCGACGAATTCATCGAACACCGCCTGGTGGAAGAGTGCCGCTTGCAATAAATGCAATGGTGAAGGGCATATTGCCCGTGTCTGCCCCTCCACAGCTGAGGACAATGAAGAAGTCCAGGCTCACCCTGCACTCATTGATGCAGTTGATTACTCCGACTTTGATACGGAATTTGCCTTGCGCCCAACCTCGACCCCCGATTTTGATGCATTGATTTAGAATGGTGCGGCGGCATAACATGTTGGTGTAGGGCTAGAATGCCAGTCCACAGTGTCCGCAGCATGTCAGCCATGAGGTAATCACGGAATCACAAGACAACGTATCAACTTCGGTAAGCTCCGTCGATACTCCCATCCTGTGCTTAGCTATGTTCCATCTCAAGGGAAAAAGGAAGCAAGAACAACAGCAATATATTGTGGGGATGGAGAAGTGGTACTAGCCAACTCCAGGTCATAGAGCCGACTGGAGGACGAAAATGAACCCAAAAGAGCAGCCCAGAGGAGGCATGCCATCGGCTAACCCAAAAAGGAAAAGGCGGCGAGTATTAAATGCCATTAATAAATTAGCGCGCGGTCTTCCAGTGAACGCTAATATTTGTGAAACACATCAGAGGACCAACGGCCCATCGCCTTGACCACGTCCCGGGATACACCCGCCAGAAGTAACCTGTAATTCCTCTGATACGGAAGCTATGCCCAGCTGTGCGAGGATAGCCTGCTGCGGTCCAAATTTCGTTGCAACGCGCCAGGAATTTTGGTTTGGTCAAAATGATTGTCCCCGCAGTTGATGAATAAGCGAATAACGGTGCATCGTTATCGCCACGATTGGCCATAAGGTGCATGTTGAGCGCAATACGAAAATCGATTGGCTTGGATTGAGAGACCAGTACCACTGGGGTCGTCAAGGACCGCGAATTTCGCGGTCCTCGTTCATGCAATATCACGCTTATTTTCATTGTAAAAGTTGTTTAATTTCATCGAAGTTCCGTTAAATTCATGTGAACCAAATGACTACGAAATGCCATGAATTTCTAGGAGAAAAAGTTAGATTCCACTATCACCATTCACTATCATTCAATGTGAACGACGCCTCGCACGAGCGGTTCTTAGCTTTCATGTTATGCTAATTCATGTTAAAAGAAAGAATCATTCATGCGAAAGTAGAGCGCAATGTAGTTCAATTTATCGGTAAAAGTACATTCATATCTATGTAACCGGCACCCTCTTCCCGGCTTTCCCGCCCTACGCGCTTGCCTTGCGCTTCCCCCTGGCTTTCTCTGACATCTCGTCCTCATCCTCCCCCTCATCTCCCCCATTGTGCTCGGTGTCCTCGTCGGATGCAGGCTGGAAGACGTCCTCCCCCTGTCCATCGTCGTCGTCGTCATCCGAGTCGATGGGCAGGCGGCGGCGGGGACGCGATGGGCCAGGCGTTGGCGAGATGGGGGAGATGCGAGCCGGTGGTGAAGGGGAGGTACGAGGCGATGTCGCAGCACGGGCAGCGCGTCGGGCGGCAACTTGCTTGCCACAATATGTCGACTTGTTGTTGACGCAGCTCCGGTAAGTCTTGCGATTGTCCCAGAACTGTTTCACCCGTGCGATCGATAGCCCATTGGCTCTTGAAACGGCGTGTTTCGGGGAATGCTTCCTCAATCTGTGAATTTAAGCTGAAGAATAGACCGACGTGATAGACGACGCACCGCATTATAGGCCTTCGAGAGCTTGTCAGACCGTTGTGACTTCCAATTTTCGCCCCAATTGAGGCGGGCGGACGTTGCAGCATCACGACAGTAGGTCTGCATGTGTATTTAGAAGTAGGCCACACGAGAGACGAGAAAAACACGCACCCGAAAAGAGTTCCACTGGGTCTTATCATACCCCAAATCCTATGTTGCTGTGTCTTCTGTTCCTCAGTTCTCGGTCCAGCGTTGATTGCTATTAGTGCTGGGTCTGAATGATTTTATATGGGGTACTCGTGCTCGACAAAAGTTTTGGCGCCTGGGTTTTCGGCCATTTCTGGATGACTAGACATTATTTCTGCAGTTCACGGAAGAACGCGGGTAAATTGTTGGGGGAATGAGCTGCTTATATCTTTCAACTAGACATCGACGAAGATCCGAACGATACGCCCACCACCGCATACAGCATAGATGCATTCCAATGCGGTAAGACGGCTCAGCAAAGGCTTCACAGCTCTCAGTTGAACGCTTGTAGGTAATTGGACTCGGTTCATCAAGTAATCCACTTTGAAATACATCTAAAATTGTGGCCTCTGACCGATTCCAGTCATTCCTGCAGCGCAAATACCAGGATAATCGCAGTAGCGCACGGTCTTGTCGCTGTGGTGGTTCCTTTGTTTTTCTCTCATTTCGATAGCTCATAATGGTTTATAGGACAGTGGTTTGCCCTACTATCTGGCATTTGTGGCAACCGAAAATATTGCTCCAGCTACCGAGCTTACTTTGGATTATGGCCCTGCAGAGCAAAGTGCCTGGGCTTCAAAGAAGTATCTGGAGAAGTCGAGATCAAAGAAGCTTAAGCGCAGGAAAAACCAACCTCCGTGTCAATGTGGAGCCAGTCAATGCAGGGGATGGCTTCCACTGATGTCATGAACTGGCTGTTTTATTACAGGCCTGATGGCGACAACAGAAACCTTAATATAATTTATTTGGCCGTTTCGGTTTTGAGTCTTTCGGTGTTGGAAAAGATCCCAGAAGGGCACTGACCAAGTGGACAGAAAATGGAGGAAGAAATACCCCACGGGCAGGTTTGCAGCGATTTGAGATGATGTTAGACTTGTACCAGACTGTCATCAAAACCTAACATCTGCATTGCGCTGGTTCGAGTCTAAGATGATTTCTTCTCAAGTCCCATGTAAGCCTGTGTATATACGTACACGCTCTCTTTGCATTTTGGGCGATTATCGCGAGTACTCATGGCAACAGGACGATTTTTCCAGCATCCTGTTGCCACCCATGCACGGGTTTACGGACGGATGACCGGTGCACTCTGAATGGGTCCTAGGAGCTGCTCCATCCCGCAAACACCATCGACATCGACTAGGCCCGCATATATGGGTGAGTATCATGGTAAATTCGGTTAGATGGCAGGGCAACGAAGGGTTCGGATGAACCGTAGAAATACCATTGAATGTACTCTTGGGTCACTTCCCAAAAAATGGAGCACATGAAATGGCAGCGCAAAAACAACGTCCCTTTGGGAGTCATCTTTGTGGGGAACGGACAGAATTAGGTGGTGATGGGAATATCACCAATATCACTGAGGGGCGAGTCAAATGAGACAATGAGTAACTGGAAAGCGGAGCACACATATATACATGCTCTGGATGACAGTGTCCCATTATTATCGTCAACGAAGTCAATGCCAAAGTCCGATGATCGGAGGCTTCCCTGCTGTTACTGTGCTGGGAAATCCATATCCATGTCGCCAGTTGCTACAATGCTTGCATGCCATATTGTAGAAGGTCCTAGGAACGATAGACATTACTCTCGAGGCGATCTGGTCGAAGGTCGTTCAGAATGTTCCCCACCAATCGCCTCCCCGGCTCCGACCGAAGACAGCAGAAGTGACCGTTCTACCTCCAGTGATCTCTCCATCGATGTTCCTGGTACCGCTGCTGCCGCAGGTACGCTAGATGGTTGCACAAGTAACTTATGTAAACTAACTTGCCCTGCCACAAGTAACTTGTAGCTAACTTGTGGCGGGGCAAGTTAAATTTACCCGCACAGTTCCGCACAAGTACAAGTTCCGCACAAATAAGTTAACTTAAGTTGAAATAAGTAAGTTACATGTTAATGGTTCTTTCATCCCGGTGCCTATGGGGTGCCATCCTAGCACCTAATATCACCTCAAATATGAGTCTCTTGCAGTTCTATGATGCTTTGAGGCAATGATCCATGTTGTCGTGACTAATGTTCTGCTGGGAGCAAGTTCAAGCTGGCGAAGAGATGCATTGGAGGTGTAGGACATCGAGGTTGAGTTCATTTTGCAAGATATTATTTGTATGTCAGATCTGGGCTGCATGGGTGCTTGTGTGGTGCTCGTTCTGGGTGCGGTGACTGTTTTGCCCCAAAGGTGAACTAACTTGCTTTTGACTTTGGATGATCAAGGGCATGTGGGATTTCCTTCAGTGTATGACTGCTCAAACATCAGAACTAACCTTTTCATGTCAGGTGCTCCCTGATGACAGCTGTACCTGGATTGCATCTCCGAACATGTGAAGTGCCCCAAAAATCAAATCCAGCCAATGTTCAGCTCAAAATATTACCTGACTTGATGTGCAGATGTTATTTAATCATTGAATACTCTCAGTTTGAGTCTTTGAATGTCTTGAGGCTTGCGAGATGCTAACTTGCATGAATTGATCATACAAGTTGATTTTGGCCGAGAATTGATGCCATCTGATGGCATAAGTTAGTTTGGTCGTTTAACTTGATCTAACTTGGCCCACAAGTTCGCTTAAGTTAGCTCTGGCTACCTTCAATTAACTTAGCATCTTGCAGTTCAACTCGATGAATGGAGTGTTTGAAGAGAACAGGGTTGTTTAACTTGGAGAAACAGATAAACTGGTGGTAACTGATGGCATCTAAGTTAATTTGTTCGTGTTACTTTGATCTAACTTGGCGGGCAAGTTAGTTACTCGCAGTCGACTTGTGCTACCTTCAGTTCACTTCTTAACTTATAGGTCAAGACAACAGTCGAATGGGTAGCATGTTTTGAAGGTCATTTAAGTTGAGGCGAGACGGACCTAGGGGCATTATTTGATTGGTAGCTAGCTTCTCAATACCTCCGAAATGTTTGGTAAAGTAGATTCCAAGTACTTCCCCAGACTTGACTTCGTTTAACTTGAAGAAACCGGTGAACCTGGCGGTAACTGATGCCATCTGATGGCATAAGTTAGTTTGCTTGTGTTAACTTCGTCTAACTTGGCCCGGAAGTTAGCCTAAGTTAGCTCAAGTTAACTTAAGTTAGTTTGGGCTACTTGAGTAAGCTTGTTACTTTGGAGTGTATGAAGAGAACTGGGTTGTTAAACTTGGAGAAACCGGTGAGCTTGGGGTTAACTGATGCCATCTGATGGCATAAGTTAGTTTGCCCGTGTTAGCTTCGTCTAACTTGGCCTGCAAGTTAGCTTAAGTTAGCTCAAGTTAGCTTAAGTTAGCTCAAGTTAACTTAAGTCAGCTTGGGCTTAGTTAACTTGTTACCTTGGAGTTAATGAGGAGAACTGTATTGTTTAACTTGGTGAAACAGGTGAGCTTGGGGGTAACTGATGCCATCTGATGGCATAAGTTAGTTTGCTCGTGTTAGCTTCGTCTAACTTGGCCTGCAAGTTAGCTTAAGTTAGCTCAAGTTAACTCAAGTCAGCTTGGGTTACCTTCAGTTAACTTGTTACCTTGGAGTTAATGAAGAGAACTGTATTGTTTAACTTGGCGAAACAGGTGAGCTTGGGGGTAACTGATGCCATCTGATGGCATAAGTTAGTTTGCTCGTGTTAGCTTCGTCTAACTTGGCCCGCAAGTTAGCTTAAGTTAGCTCAAGTTAACTCAAGTCAGCTTGGGTTACCTTCAGTTAACTTGTTACCCTTGGAGTTAATGAAGAGAACTGTATTGTTTAACTTGGAGAAACAGGTGAATGGGCAGTAGCTGATCATCTGACGGCAGAAGTTAATTTTTTCGTGTTACTTGTTACTTTGATCTAACTTGGCGGGCAAGTCAGTGTCAAGTTGCTTGCAGTTAATTCACTTGGGGGGAGGCCGGTGAAGTAGGGAGATGTCCCTGGAGTGCGGTTTGGGATAGGTCAAAGGAAAATGGAAGAATGATGGAGCAGTGGAGTAGGCAAAGTAGCAATATGGGTAGGTAAGATAGGAAGTGTCGTAATGTTGGCTTTTGGTACGGAAAATGAGGAACTGTAGGCCTGGATAGAAAGATGGCTCGGGCGTGCAGCATGAGATACTAGCAGGAAGGTAGGGAGTGGCTGCAGAAGGGCAACCGTGGGTATTGAGAAGCGAAGTTTCTCTCCTTTGTGCGCAAAGAAGAAGAACCCAACAGAGGCAAGAAGCACAGTTGAATGCTGAGGTGTCAGATGACCACGCGAGGCTAAGCCGATTAGCCGGAGAACACAAAGGTATACTGCTCAGAGGTGTTGATAC
This sequence comes from Mycena olivaceomarginata, assembly GCA_029378375.1. Classification (NCBI taxonomy): domain Eukaryota; kingdom Fungi; phylum Basidiomycota; class Agaricomycetes; order Agaricales; family Mycenaceae; genus Mycena; species Mycena olivaceomarginata. The sequence continues at coordinate 31,177 of JARKIC010000745.1, read as the reverse complement.
CCCTGAGAGAACACACGAGAAGAGTTATGAGCCCAGGCAAGGCAATTTGAGGTAGATGGGTCCGCCCGAGTGGCTGGTGAGTGGCAAGCTAAGATGTGGCATTGTTTTGCTCATGATCCGATACAAACCTAATTACCTAATCACCCAGCGCGTCCGTTCTCTAAGACCACTGGGGCTGCAATATCTAAAAAAATGTAAAAATGTATTTAGCCCATGTCAAGGCAAAAGCCAAGAATCCAGACAGCTAATCAATCCCTACACCCATGGCATGCAAGATTGCAATGACTCAGTCGGAAAAATGCAACATAAGCAAGGAAACTGCCTGCCAACAGTTCCAGTGTTGGCCCCAACAACACCATTGTGTGCACGACCTATGAACCATGGGTTTCGGAACTGACTTCGCCATCTGAATTCCTGTCAAAGAAAGGATAGGTAAATCATATGTACGAAAATGCACATCACCATAACCAAAAATCCAACTTTTTATAAAAGACGTCCGAGCATGCAGCTCGGAGATGTTGAATAAATATTGGAAGTGAATGCCCAAAACTCATTCAGGGCTTGTCTTGAAATGCAAAATGAACGGTTGATCTTGTACTGTACCGACGGACTTGTGCCAAGCGATCGTGGGAAGGGTGGCTGTACACCAAATCCAAATGCTTTGTCAGCATAGTGGATTCGAATCTGCGAAAATATAAGAAAGAATAAATGTAGTTAGTAGCCCAAAAAAATCAGAAGAATGAAAAGTATCAATGTAACCCTGGTATTTGCACCAGAAGAGGCTGCAAGAAATAAAAATGCCGCAAATAATGCAGCTGAGTAGCCATCCAACCATCCGTGTGAACAATTTCCACACTTCGGCCATCCGGCTCTGCCACACCGGTGCTTCACACGGTATAACTCATACTTTAAGCTTTTTTCTTCTCATGAGACACCCGAATTTCTTATAATTCAAGTTTCTGGATATCGCCCAAATAAATTGTACCAAGGATTGGGCGGCTACTTATACTTTTTCTTGGCCACAACCCGAACCAGTAGCATGAAATGGCCCTATCGAGGATGGAATCTCGGTATTCTATCACATTCGAATCAATAGCGGTCACATTTAACATCCGTATCCTGTTTTGCCTATGCCGTGCCTAAAATAAAATTGTACCAAGGATTGGACAGCTACTTTACTTTCTGCCGATCACAGCCCGAACCAGTAGCATGAAGTAGCCCTAGTGCATATTGAATCTCGGGATTCCATCACATCCGAATCAATAGTGGTCACATTCAACACCCATATCCTGTTTTTCTTGTGCCCTGCCTAAAATAAAGTTGTTAGTGTTGCTTGCAGTTAATTCAGGCTATTGGGAATTGGTTACTATTAATCTAGTAAAGAAACATGAGACACCTGCAGACGAAGGCTGTAATTTAAATGAGTACAATACTATCAACCCACCAGTACACTTGGGGGGAGGCCGATGCTGTGCATGGCATAACTCGTATGGCAGGGATCACAGTCAGCCCGCTTCCTCTGTTGTGGCTGTGCTTGTCCTGCGTACGCAAGACTTCGAATAATACCGAGGATTTGATGTTCGGCTTGATCGCCAGTCAACTGTTGAACATGAACCAGAATGGCAAGCTGAGGTGTTTTGTTCAAGTCGGTTGGTGATGATAGACGCAGAAGTAAGGGCAGAGAAGCGGAGTCTCTAACTGGGTATTGGCGCATACGGATACAGACGATCTGTCTGGAAACATCTTCTCTGGGTTCACAGGAACCAACTTGGATCTCTCAATAGGGACGTCGGATTCACCCACAGTTGTGTGTCCAACTTGAATGAAATGAAATTATATTTATCCTCCGAAATCCTCCCATAAACCCTGGTACATGATCGTTCCATTCTAAATTAGATACCTATCGAGCAATCAGACCCAAAGCGAGCGAAGAGATTATGAAGGGACCTACCGATAATGCGGAGACGCATCCCGCATGTCTGCGAACACGTCCATCTCGCCTTTGCTCTCCTCAATCTGCACCACCTTGATCGCATTCAACCGGTGATAGTTCCGGCTCATAAAGAGCGCTGTTGTGAATCTGGAGTGATGTCAGCTCGCTGCTCTCCAGCTCCCAAAAGGCGAAAGGTCGGCATACAAGAGACAGAGGCAGCCAATGGCGGTTCTGTGGCCGGGCTGGTACCGTCGGCTTGTCTTGGGGGCAATATACAAACGATGAGCACACACTAGATGGATTGATCGGTCAGTTCAAGTAGTCGTTGCAGCCTGCGTCACGAAAGAAACACACCCGCCCAGATTCCCTAGGCCGATCACCAGGTATAGATAACCAAGCGGAAAAACCAACAGTGAGCTGACAAACCAGACTGTGTACCCAATGATCCCCATGATGGCGACCCCGAGAATGTACGGCCCACTGCGTTCATGTATTTAGAAAACAATTCTGCGGCCAAATTCAGATCGATGGATGCTTACCGCATCTTGGTCTTGTCGGAAATACGTGAGAGAGCGACGGTGACGAGACACACAAAGATGTATGGCGGGGCCGACATCAACTGGACGCAAAACAGTACCCCGGGATCACGGATCTATGTACATATCATACGAGCGGGATCGTCCGCATGACAAGGAGAGGACCAAAGATAAAGGGCGGCAGCATACTTCAAAAACACTAGAGCATATAGGTACAAGTTGTAATCCCCCGCCGCCTGGCAGAAGAATTTGATCTCGAATTTCTTCGAGAGACCTGTGGAATCCTTCGCGAGGTCGACCAGATATGGGCGCTCGGCAGAAGTCAGGAATTTGGCCTTGTCCGGATACTGTGAGTGAATATTCATCAGCATCACAGTCGCAGTCGCAGTCGCAGTGGCATAGAGAGGTATTTTTGAGCACATGCACATCGGGCAGGAACCGGAAACCAAGGACAGCAATGACTACCGTAACTGGATATGGTTGAGTTGAGGTTGAATTGCGGTAACATCAGTCAGGCGGATACATACCGAGCCCCTCTAAGAATGCATTAATAATACATTGAGAACGAGTTATGGGCACAAATACCTAAGAGGAAGATCCAACTCCACCCTTTCAGGTTTCTGATTCTGAAATCACATAGTTCAACCCCGTGTGCGAGGGCATGTGTAGTGCTGAATGCACCCGTCCATCTTTTGAATCGCAAAAGCTAGAAGCCCCCGAAGGCGCCGGTCAATGTGTTTGCGCCGATGAAGAGTCCCATGCGTTGAGCGTAGAATCGGCGGGGGTACCACTGCGAAAGGTAGAACGTAGCCCCCTAAAAAGTCTCGGTATTCAAGGGAAAAATATTCAGACATTAAATTCGCACCGGAAGTAGCCCAGCCTCCGCAACACCGAGGAAGAACCGCGCGACTACGAGATGCTCGTAGCGCTTCACAGCCACCATGGACACCGCGGTTGACAATCAGATTTCAGAGTTGAGCGGTGAATATTTTGACGTACTCATGATAGACCCCCAAACGAACATGAGGAACGCGACTGGAGGAGAGATTGTCAATGTATCATGGGGGCTCCCGTGATTGAGACGTACGCCAAAGATTCGGGCGGACTTTCTTGAGCACCGTATTGCTTGGGACCTCGAAAAAGCAGTACGGCACGAAGAAGCATCAGCAGAGGCGCATACACCTGCATATCTAAAACTTAATACAATTATGTCGGTACCAAACACGATCCTGACTCGCTGGGAATGCCACCAGAATATGATAATAGCTGTGAATGGCACAGACAGATCGGTGTGAAAGCGGTGTTGAACGGCAGAAGCATGAAAACCTACCTAATTGCGCCGGATATGGCTTCGTCGGTGTCGCTTGGTGTTGCCGGCCAACTATCGGTGAGTTCCCAATCGAGATAGTTGCACGTTTTCGCACTCCATCTGATTGATCTCCCGCAGGGTATAGATGCCCTGCGCAACGATATTCCACGATTTATTCGAGTAAGTGTCGTTGCAGATGACCTTGGAGACAAAGATGAAGAGGTGGTGGCCGGAAGAGCCGCGCACGGTGGGGAAACACACTTTTAGGCGCTGCAGCAAGACAAGTGCCGCATAGGTGACGGACCGATGCAACTTTGTGGGATGGAGGGTGTGATAGATTGGGTTTGAAATGGTTTCCCGGAAGATTTACAGATAAGACAGGTAGGCGACCCGCCAAGTTAGTACAAGTTGATTTTGCAGCCCGTGGGAAAACTTAAGTTAACTTGCGGCACGCCTGCCGAAAGGGGCAAGTTCCGCACAAGTTACTTTTCATAAGTTACTTTTTACGGACTCTGTCGAGCCAGAGTCGGCTTTCATACACAGCGCCCGCACACTCGATCAGTGCACTCCACTGGTTGCGACCGCAGCTCCCGGCAATGTGTTGACGCTTGGTGGCCATAGCGCCAGCAGGTCGAGTGTCAGCTACAAGCGAGGGCTTTCGCGAATCTTCCAGGCATCCATTGTATTTTTTCTCCGCTTGAAGAATATGAATATGCTTTTAATCATTGCACGCTCTAATTCATTTACTTGACGACTACGACATGGAGCAATTGTACAAGGGTCCACAACCAGATTAAAGTGTGTCCATCCATCGAGTGAGGTCCTTCTCTGCATCGTCTACGAACCCTTTCTCGTCGCTGAATGGATTATTCTCCCAAATAGAATCTATCATGTTTCGAAGACAGATCCGGTTCATGTGCGAGAGAAGCCCTTTGGTAGGATCGAGCTCGAGCAGAATGGCGGCGGCTGGTGTTTTGTTGTCGGGATGAAGGAGTTGTTTCGCATAGCCTCCCCACCAGAACATCTCCCATACGCGTGAGCATACGTTCTCATCCAGGCAACCGAAAGAGTGGCTGACATCTGGTGGGTGGAATGCGAGGGCAGTTTTAAAGTCGGCAACCTTCCATTTGAACTGGGCAAGCTTATGGTATGCTACGACGCCCATATGCTCTCCGTCCGAGAGGGTAATCTCACTGATGGGACGCTGCATCAAACTCTGAAAAGCGGGGACCACCCAGTGGTCAAGGTTGTACTGGCGCGACAGCCTAAGCTGGATGGCGGGGGTGAAATCGGGGTGCACCGGGAGATGGGTGGTAACATATTTGACTCCGGATGGGATGCGCCACATCATGGACAGATGGAGGACCGAGCAAAAAAATTCCAAAGAGGCGGGAGTACAGTACGATTTCTCAAAATGCATTAGGTCACAATGCATAATGCTCATTCTGCATTGAAGTTGGCTGTCCACCGACTTGGTAGGCGGGGATTTTATGCATTTTTGTCATAATGCATATTGCATAAGATTTTCAGGATCTGTTATGCATTTTTGCATGTCAGGACCAGCTTGTGGATACCTTTTAGAGTGGCTGAAATGCTTTCTTTCAACTCAAATGAATATAGATTGATTATTCCATTATCCTCACTGCAAGCCATTTTTGGCTTATGTCAGAGTCTAGTGTTACATCAACTGTATCACTGTCTAGCCACTGGGTATGTAGAGCAAAAACTAATGAGGTATGGTACGCGTAGGTATAAGAGAGAGAAAAGAAGAAAGTTTGAGAGCAGTTGGGGAAAGAGATGAGATGAGTGTAAGCGAGGCAATGCGGGCGTGTGCGTGTGCGTGCGATGGGGTATGGACTATAAGGCGCATCCCATCTTCGTGGCGGTTGTTCCGACTCTCACACATTTCACATCGGAAACGGATGAAAAACTTCGCTAAACTTCAACAACAGCGGCCATCGGTGTTGTCTTGTGTCCCTGAAGGTAGCGCTGCAACTCTGCGATAGAGAATTCCGCAGGTGGAATGCCGAGTGAGAAATTGGTTGCAAGATTGCCGATAACAGCCTCCAGCGTGGTGGCGTTTACTTCGTCTTTTCCAAAGGACAGAAACCGGGATTCGGTAAAGAAGTGCATGAACAGCGACTGCGCCTGGTCTCTCGTGGCAAGTCTATAGGCGACCTTACAATCGATTCGTCCAGGGCGCAGTAAGGCCGGGTCGAGGCGGTCTATATGATTTGTCTATGAGGTAGCATAATGCTTAGAGGACAAGGATGGCAGGATAAGGAGAAACTGTACCGTGGCAAAGAAAAGCCTCCCTTCTTCGCTGCCGACACCATCAATCACATTCAAGAGTCCCGAGAGCGTGACCAGCGAGCGAGCACCATGAGCCCCTATAGCGTGACCAAGAGGACCTCGGCCACCAGCACCGTAAAGTTCGTCTCGGTCCTCCTCGTCACTCCGGGACGCGAAGGCGCAGTCAATGTCTTCGATCAGGAAGATGGCATCCTTTGGAATCAAAGATGCAGCGCGTTGAAGGAAAGAGTCATCGACACTGGGCGGGATCTGTCACCAGAAAAAAGTCAAAGGATAGCCAATAGACATACTGCCTGGAGGCCAGTGACATCAAGTAGATTTCCAGGTTTAGAGCACCTGCTAGTGCGTATATTCCTCATCAGCCAAATGAGAGTCCATTATTCAAGATTGTGTGACTCACTTTTTCCAGTCCCTGGGGGTCCATAAAGCAAATATCCTCTGTGATGCGGGATGCCTACTTCAAGATACCACTTTTCTGTCGAGATAAACTCCTTGGTGTCGCGAACGAGGTCGGCGACTACACCCTCCGGTAGAATGACCGAGCTGTGAGGTGTGAATTTGTGAGGCACAATGCAAAACCGGATGACAACAAACTTGAGTGACCGACAATTCTTGTGCTTCACAGTGTTCCAGGTCAAGGCAGGTCCATAGTGTCGCGGCTATCCTCAACAATTCAGAAGAAGAACATGAGGCATGGATGACCATACTGAGTCTGCCAGATGGATAGTTACACGGTGTTGGTTGATATCCACGTAACGTGTGTGGGCATCCTCTACAAGCTCAGAGAGTAAGTTCACATTTCGTGTATACATTCTTTTTCCAGAGTAAGTAAATAATTCAAAAGAATAAGGATAAAGCTAACGTCACGAAGATGCTGGAGATTGGCTGATACTTGCCAGATTCCGTGAAGTTTCCCTGCTCGCTATCTTGGGTACGTTTGATCTCGATCCAGTGCCCTCGCCAACGGAAGAGTTGAGGTAACCGGTAGGTTGGGACATATTCTGCGTTGCCCTTGATAGTCGGGTCAATCCACGTCTTGACGGACCACTTGCGGCGTGAGTTGGTAGCGTTGACCACGAACTCACGGGAGCTGCGCCAGACGCCTTCTTGTGTCTAAGTGAAATGTAAGCCAGAGCTCCGAGAACAGACGGAAGACGCACCAGAAATAGTATGACCCACTCGTACGCTGGATCACCCTCGTCGAATTGGGCAGTCATCGAGTATTCTTCCGGGTGGCGTGCGTTAAATCAGCAGGAATAAGAACAAGAAAACCACAGACGAAATCTGAACCGAACTATCATCCACCCAAAGAGCCTCCATCCCGTCTCAATGATCGATCCTAGTATGAGCAGCTTGATGCTTGAGCCGAGGTAGGCCTGAGAGACCATTCCAAATGCCGCCAATGCTGTTGAAAGTCCCATGAAGGAGGTGATCCATTCGAACCAGGTGCCACCTTGAAGCTGAGGATTATCGATGGGATTCAAGGACATGAAAGTATGTAAGTGTAAATTGCCGGTTCGCAACACTTTAACTAACATTGAAATGGAGAGGTCAGCGGTGATAGTGAGCTTGCCACTCCACCGATAGTGTTTTAATGGCTGTCAGGCGGTCTCAGAGCTCCTATCGGGATTCCGGAAAATGGAAGGAAGCGTATGAAGGCAGGATTCCCACATCTTGTCTGCGCTCGCTGTTCTGCGGTCCCGCATGTGTATTATACAGCATGTGTTCAACTGCCGAAAGCCACTTCACTAGCTCCGTTTCATCTTTGGCACCGTTGAGTAGTCCTCCAGTTTATGGAGAATTGGGCTAAGTACCGACATTATAATTAGGGTGTATGTAAAAAAGATTGGATCTGTTTCAGGAAGAATAAGTATCCGGGGGGTCAAAGGAAGGGCTACTTCTAGGCTACCCCAAAAATGTTATATTAGGCTGTGTGCAAAAGATTGGATCTGAGTTCCAGGAGGTAAATCGGGGTGTCACGGCTGTTGTCGACAACTCGGCATACTGTTGACCTTCCCACGGCGACAGGCTCTAATCCAATCGGTAATTTCTGCCGAAGATTCATGTACACGGTAGTGTGAGCATGTTGCAACGCAAATGGAAGTGTCAAATTATTGCTCCCACCAAAGCACCCACGTTTCCCCTAGCAACAAAACATATTTACCTCTGGCTTCGCTCGCCTGTGCATTTTTGTCGATTGAATGTGGGATAGGAGTGCTCTCTTTATACTTATTGTGTACTGTGAGACGGCTTTACGTGAGAACCACATATATATAACAGAACGGAGCGCCGGTGGTGTAATCTTTCAACTATGCATGTAGAAATAACTGACCTCAGGGAACAAATTATGCGACCCATTGCATTACTCTTAGATCTGGAAGTGATCTGGAGTGTATCTGGCAACCCTGGAAGAACCTGAAGGCACCCCTGAACTATTAGGATGACTCCCACGCCACTTGCCTCATGGCCTCAACGGCCACTTAGTACTTTCATTACCATCAATTTCTGAAAAGAGTCCGCCCATTATTCATATGTAGTCAGTACCGATCTCCATCCATACAGTAGTACAACACTTTGAAGGGCCCTGACTGTTGAATGCCCGCTCCCAAGGCATCAGTCCAGAAGGCTCGGCAGAACGAAAACCCGGGTGTCATGGCAGGGATGCAGTGCCCCAACTCTGGGATCTTGGGACGTGGTGGAATGGCGAACTTCCATTCAAAGTGATGTGTTGCCCCAGCAGCCTGGCGCAGAACCCGCATGGAGGGGTGCGAAGCTGTGTTTCTGCCGTGATTTTCCATCAGACGCCTGGGCCTCCTCATACAATATGTCATCTCTGTGTACGCAGCGAAGATCGAACTGGTGGAAGCAGAGCGTGGAATACAAGCTGCCATCCCAGGTTGGGTCTTAAGAATTCTATTTCTCCGTCAATTGCACTTACAGAACGGCTTGGCACGCAGAAAGGATTGGCAGGTGATGGCATCAAGTTTACCGGGCTGACCAATTATATACCCTAGGCGACACGTCGCCATGTCAACTCAGACTTCTTTCTGAGTTCTCTCCATCAACACTCCATTGCCTATGTCCTTGTCTCTGGTGGAGGCCTTGTCCGTGGCGGCCAAACCATTCTTACCGATCTCATCGCCTGCAGAGCATATCATTTGGTTAAGTTGTCTTCTATACTGGGCTGCAAGGGCTTATGTGGTGCTAAGTATAATCTAGGGACACGAGGCAGCAGATCCATCAGATTAATATCCCATGTGAATGGCACCACTTGTGTCAGGCTCAGGGTTAATGAGGAAAACATGCGGTGCAGGTTCCTGGGTCGTCCACGGTGGGTTCGAATGTTCCGCTATGGAACCCACAGTGGAGTTACTGTTCCACTATTGGAACCCACAGCGGAGTTAGTGGAGTTCCACTGTGGATTCCTAGACGTTCATAGAATGCCCCCACGTTCATTGAACCATAGTGGAGTTAGTGTTCCACTATGGAATCCACAGTGGAGTTAGTGGAGTTTCCACTGTGGGTTCCATGGTGGAACATTCATAGAATCAACCCACATTCATGGAACCCACCATGGAAGACCCAGGAACCTGCACTGCATGTTTTCCTCATTAACCTTGAGCCTGACAGAAGCAGTGCCATTCATATGGTATACAAGCGGTCGCCGGCGCTTCGCGCCGGCTCCCACTTGCTCAGTTTATTTGTTTGTGACTTTTTTGTAGAGCAATCTAAGAAAGTTGTTTTGAAATGCTCTGCAATCTGCAGAGTGAGAAATGTGGGTAAAGCTGAAGTAAACGGTGATTCTGATTGCGACTCTAATGATTATTACATGCGAAGCCGAGGAGGGCAAACAGTTTATAAAGTAAATAAATTGCCCCCCAAAAAAATGACCCGCAGAAAGCGCCATTTCATTTAATGAGCTAGTCATCAAGCGTTCGCAGCTCGGCATGCGAGCAGGGCTGAATATATTGATTGCTTTCGTGCATGCCGGCCGGATGAAGCCCATGCCGATTTGATCCTATACTTTCACCCGGGAAATCACGTGAGGTCACATGATTTTCACGTGCTCTCGGAACCCCGAGGCGCCGCCGCTGCGAGCGTTAGCGAGCGGCAGTGCGGCGCCGGAGGGGGACTCTGGCGTGTCTGTATGGAACTGGGTCCAAGCCGTGTCTGACCGCCCGTGGCGAAGACACGGGTGCCTAATCTTGTAGCCGTGCAGTGGTCATGCGGCGCAATTTAACCATACGGAGATATGGCTTCGGACGGACAGAAAGCTCAATTTTATAAAAAGGGTGATTAATCTGATGTGGGCAGATGACCATCTGATGTTCCCATGTCCAGCACCGGTGGTAGCAGATGGTGATCAGGCCAATCACCGTGGCCTCGGTGACTATCAAGATCTCGAAAATTTCAAATGTTGAGAAATGTAAATGTACAGTGAGCACTCTTCCAGAAGCACAAGATCCCTAATGCAAATGCTTTGACACATGCCGCAACGGGCGGTTGGTCGTCGCTGTGGGCGAGGCCCTGAGGGTCGGAGGCAGCTAACTGCTCCCTTATCCCAGTGCGGCCTACATGACTACTGCACATAAAAGTCTGATCTTATCAGCAGAAGTATTTGACTCGGCCTTGTTTGCAATGTCCATCGCCAATGCCAGTTAATAATGCCTTACTGTAATACCAAATAATTGCCCACCAACCCATTTTAAATAATTCCTTTGCGCGTAAAAATACTCAAGGATTCAGTTGCCTTTAGGCCAAGTCGCCTCAAATTTTTTCCTGTCCGGTGGATGGGCTAACCGCTACAGCTCCGGACAATCAAAGCCAACAAAAAACCTGAGTAATTATTTTGACCCTGGAGAGTGTTCCAGATGAAAGAGCTCGATTAGAGAAGTCGAACGGTACCAAGGACAACTGATTACACGAGCCGTTCCTCCGTAAAATCTTCAGCAAGGTTCACATTTTCCGAGGCCCATCTGACTCAACTTTCCGAAAAGGGTAACAGGGGTTGATCGACTAGTTTCTGGGGCGTCGAAATCGGGTCTAGTGGGAGTCCAATATAACCTCTCGCCGACTTTCAGGAAATTTAACCCAGAAGCAATCGGACACCAGGACGAACAATGTTTGGTTGACACAGAGATCCACTGCATTCCGAGGGTCCATAGACCAAGGGTTGGTCTACCCCCGTAGGTAGACATAGGAATGCAGTGATCGCCCGCTCGCCCTGCTCCACCAGGCTGCAAATTATTGCACTGTGCTCCCCGCGAGCGGGGTTTGGAATATAAATCAGTTGAGCCTGATTGAGCTGCATGGGAAATTGCTCTGGGAAGAGCCGCAGCGCTGAGCATGGAAAGTCACGTTTGATGCCCCGGACTTTGCCGACGCAGCACAAGATCCATCCACAAAGCTGTTCAGTGTAGCCTTTAGGCATTCTCTACGTTGAAAAACAGAGTATTAGTCGCAAATTTGTGTGTTCCAATTTTTTCGCCCTTTTTAATGACTGTTTTGGTGACTTGGACCGCGTTCTCGCGTATTTCAATGAGAATTTGCCTATTATACCCCGTGAAAATTCTTGAATAAATTTACAGCTACTGCTATAACATATTGTTATCTGGCAGCCCACTTTATACCAGGAAAATAGGACTGGAAACCCTCGAAACCCATGTTTTGGTGCTGCGTCGGCAAAGTCCGGGGCATCAAACGTGACTTTCCACGCTCAAATGACGCGTAGGGTTTAACACGGGCATCGGGTCCATTCGCGGGTTTGGACCCGAGGGTCTGCCGGGTCCGGGTCCGGGTTGAGATTTTCAAACCCGCCGCAAAACCGTGGACCCGCGCGGGTCAACCCGCGGGTGCTCGGCGGCCTCGGCCGACACTCGGCCGAAGCTTTCCCGACGTTGTGCGGCCGGCTAAACAGGATGCCGTGCCATACGGAGGCTGGATTTCCACATGCCGCGCACGCAAAGTCCCAGATAAAACACAGCACAGCTGGATCTCCCAAAGAAGAAGTGGGGAGGTGAGCGATGAAATCTGATGAAGTGCCCTACATTATGCATTTGTCCTGGGGGCAAAGTGGTTTGTGGTTGAATATTTTGCGAGGAAATCAATGTTGAGACACATCATACACCCCGATATGCCAGAATTTGGATGCCCAGAAATCTTGTCCTCGAACACAGGCTGGGGGTTTGGGGGCCAGGAATCGCTGCAGTTGGGTGCGCCAAAGAAGGGAAACAAAGAGCCTTTGCGCAACGGAGCAAAAAAGTCCGGATGGTGAACAACAGACAGAACAGAGCTCCATTTTGGGTCCAATATTGAGTTGTTAAGCGGTGCGAACAATACCAGACATTATGGAAGTAAGATGATCGGGGTTCGGTATAATTGAGAGCAGGCATTAGAGCTTGGAAGAGAACATATTTCATTATCCAGTGCGGCAGAGGTTGCGTAGCCGTGGGAAAACATATTGAGGGATGAGCCGCAAGTGAGCAGAAAGCGGAAAGAGGTGAAATGCAACAGTGGATACTCGCCGGTTTATATGAAAATTCCCTACGTGGCCGCAGTACTACTATGACACTCTAGTCATGATGATATATCAGTGGAGCAGGCAGCACAACTTCTTGACCCTTTAGACAAGCATAATGTTCCAAAGGCTGTTGCCCTCATTCAACGTTTACACAACTTACAAGACCTTGCTTTGCCTTCCAGCGAGAGTGAAAAAAGTAACTTGTGGCAGCTAACTTTAACTTTGATCGCCCCTTCGGCTTGGCGGGGCTAACTTTATGGTACTTTACGGTACTTTTCCCACGCTTGGCGAAACTAACTTGTTGACATGGACAGCTAACTTGTACGGTTCTGACAAGACAATGCAAGGACCCAGCAAATGCTTCCCAACACCTCAAGAGTATTCTGACCAATAGTAATTATTGTTCTCACTAGTCATTGTAAGACTTTCATCGTTGTTGATGTTCGCCATGCCCGTTGCATCGGTTTGACACTTTCCCTCTGATGGGTAGCCGACCCGTTCTGTCAAGGAGTTCAGAAGAACATTTGATGGGACGGCAACGGGATGGTTTTCTGACATGACGGCCGTCGAAACAGCAGCCGTTAACGGGCTGACGGTTTGACAGTAGATGTCCCCTAAATTTCATAAGTTTTGAAGAGTTTCTTGTGGAAATGAGGTTCCACGATTACTATCAAACTCAGTGGGTGCTATCTGGAAGTATATATTAGCCAGTACCAAGCCAACACAGTATTTCCAAGTTCCAAATGTGAATAACTTGATGGTGCTTTTCAACACTTTCGTAGCATCATGTTGAAATTTGAACTGCTAAGGCCATTCGGTGGCATGGGGTTCAAATGCGAATTAAACCGTTCAATAGTGAAGCACTGGGGTCAAAATGGCAGTACGAAGCATGTGACTCAAAATGCCATTCAAACCTTAAATATGCTAACTGCTCCCTTATATGGGGATGAACCAAAGTTATACAAACGAAACCTCGTCATTTCGTTAAAGAAACGGTAGATTGATTTTCCGAAAGTGTGGGAACGAATTAGCCCAAAGCGGACTTTATGTAAAGGCTTCGGACACACGTAATTTATAAAGAGGGTGATATTGTCTGCGGCATCGCCGTCCACAAAACCCGCAATGCTTATTGCAATGCTTATTTTATTTTCGAGCAAATGATGCCTCATCCCTATTTTCCATTCATTCTGATTCCTCCCTTACATATAAATGCTTCCCAAATCCTTCTAGTTAGCTCGTACAATCAACTCTATTTCTGAGGGAGAAGGAAAGAATTGTTCGGAGAGTCGGGTAGGATTTGAATAATGGCGTTGACCGCCCTGGGCGGGGGCGTGGAGGGCGGTGAGACGGTGTTTGCGGACTTTGAGGTGGAAAGACGTGGAAGGAAAGCCACTTTGGCTGGGTCCACACATTGAAAGGATCCGTTTCTGGAAGTTGGCGTACTAGGGCCGCCTCTCCTGACATGGTTACTTCTCAATGCCGCTTGCGGTTGTTTATCAAGTACTCATAAGGTTGGTTGCACCAAACAAATCCCCGACCCTTCAAGTCCTTAGCTTCGGAGCAAGTCCACGCAGCTCCGGGCCGGCGAGCCGGATCCTTCGCTGAAGGGGCTTGCTTCCAGCTCCGTCAAACAAAGGCCTCAGACATCACTTTATAACTTGTAACGACTTCAATTCTTGCTCGAATCCTTGACTGTAAGCTGCTAATGCAAGTTGATATGTGTAGGTTGGTCAGGGCTATTTTATCGCCATGGTCTAAGCAGTCATTAGCCTTCAATGTCCATATTGATGGTCGCTTCGTCATTTTTGAGAAACCGACCACTGGAAGTCTAGGATGTGTCCAGATCAATGCTGATCAGCGGCGGAAATTGGTCATATACTTCCTCCTAATGTCAAGAAATATTATCCCGACGATTTTAGGTGCCCTTGCAGTCGAACCCTGGACCGCGCGAGGTCGCGAGTGCGTGTGGTCACACCCTGTCACACGCATCACCTCAGACTCGACACGTCTGTAACTCACTCGTAAGACGATTCATATACTTTGACAACAGATTGCAATAACCACTGGGTGTTCAATTCCCCTTACATTTTAAACAGCGTGACTGTATTTGGGCCGGTTATTCAATTCCAACGTTGGGGCGTATTTTGCGGCGCTTTGAACGGGAACGGGTAAGGAATGAATGCGGGCAGCTGTGCGCAAGGCGTGTAAAGAGATGACGATTTTCTGTGAGATTCAACACGTCCGGCCAAATGATGCAGACTTTAACGGGCGAGACTAGGTGGTGCGGCCTAAGGATACTAAAGGTGGCGCATATGGTACATGAATGAATTAGTGAAGAAAAAATTACATTGTTTGATCAAAAAAATTGATTACAGCTGGTTGCGGAACATAAGGTGCGGAGTGTTTTTTTTTTTGCAACATTTTGCTTAGAAGACTCACCACAACCTCAATTCTTGTCAGAATCCTTCGGGAGTAGGTGCGCTTGACTCATGCTGAAAATCTGCAGGGGACCAAGTACTAGCTTTTCTGATGTAATTATGGAATGAAATTTCTCTCGAAAAATTGTGGTTTCCATTAGAACAGCTGCACCTCAATGAATACTGGGCCAATTGGCTTAATTCTTGGACATGTTATCCTTCGGTACTCGACAATGTCGTTCCGTGCAGTCACCAACCCAGATCCAGCACGCATCCAGGGGGCAACTGAACGTCTCTGCCACCTCTGGAACGTCCTCAGAAGGTGAGTTTACAAAGTTTCCTTTGCCGTGAAAGAGGGCTCGGCACCAGCCAAGCGGAGTTGGAAAGCGACTCACTGGGAGCGATCGGAGACCCGATCGGGCGATGACCGGGTCAGCGGTGATCGATCGGCGTAACAGCACGTCCATTTATTTCAAACCGCGGCGTCTACATTCTCTGACTCTTTCTTTGCCTCCAAATTTCGTGGACGTCTTTTCCTTCGTACTATGTCGTCGACCACTACAACCCCACCACCGTCACTGTCAACCACCAAGCGTGGCGCAAGGGCCGAATCGGCGGCATCGGCCGCGAAAAAGCACCACGTCTGCCCCGTGTGCGAGTAAGGATGGACACGGGTCGCGGGTACACCCGCGGGTTTGTACCCGCGGGTGTGGACGGGTACGGGTACGGGTCGCGATTTTGGACCCGTGCTCAACCCGCATACCCGACCCGTGTACCCGCGGTTTTTTGAACTCTAAAATGTTTATTTTTCCCGCACATAAGTAGGCAGAAAATCCAACCTTCACAGGATGTTGCTCCAACTTGAAGGCTTTGTGAGCTGCCAGTCCTATTCACAGTGCTTTAGCGTCGAGCGAGTGCGTGTGGGAGCGGGACAAGTCGAGTTTCTCCGATTGCGTCAGAAATGGCAGCCGTAGAGGGAAGATGTTAACCAGGGTTCACAGGCTTTGCACAAACAGACGATCACGTGCAGCGTGTCGCGTCAAGAATTTAACGTGTTATTTTGGGGTAGCAGATAAACGCGTGCCAGCAGGCGGCGACGTGAGATACATCACGGTAAGCAGGCCTAGAAATGTCTGTTACCCATTTGATGGCGGACTGGAATGTCCTTTTTTCTGGGGGCCTGAGTTTCGCCTTTTGTTTTTGCGGGGAAAAATTGTCTTTGGCCATCCAAAAGGGCATCAAGACACAGTTCAAGCGCCGTTGACGGACAGTTCAGTATGCGACGCTTGTGCATATCAAGATGCAGACTGCCGATGTGCAACGGCTAGTATCGGCTATCTCTCTCTCCCTGGAGCTCGCAACACGCGGCGCGCCTCGACACACGCCTCGGACATTATATCCAAGGTGTCTTGCTTGCACAATTGCTGTCCTGCTTGTGCAACTGCCTCCCCTTACACACAGACACCCGCCTATCTTCCTCTCTCTCATCTCATACTTTTCGAAATGCCAGCTGTCCTGAATTCTTTGCCTTCTCAGCATGCAAGTTTTGAGGCTTTCAGGTAAATGTTCCCTCTCTCTCTCATCGCACGGAGTGCGCAGTGCTTTTCTGTTGTCTTGCTTTCCTTTCCCCCTCCTCCTCCTCCCGTATATGCTCTATTCACCATTCATTCACGCCACGCCACGCAACTCACCGGATGGGTTGGGTTGTGCGCGCCCACCGCGATTATATTTCCCTTTCTTTACGTTTTGGCCGGCTTTCAATTTGTTTTCCTGGCCCAAGGCGTCAAAACCGATGCTCTCGATGTTATCAAGTCGGCCATAATCGCACGAGCTGCCCCACTCTGCATTCAATGCAGTAACAAGTACTGTATCCTCATTTATCAAGTTGGTACACTTCCATTTGATTTCAAATGTCGTAGAATACTAATATTGCGTGCCATATCATTTTTGACTGTAGTATGGCTCAGTTCCATTTCCGAGTCCCAATTAGGAACTTAAAGCTACTGCCCTAATTAGGAAAGTGAGATTTGATTTAACCACAGTTAATGCTACTCCTTATGGACAAAAGTGATGGACGGTGGGTTTTTTGAGCATATCTCCGCAACCAGTAAACATTTTTGCCTCAAACCGGACATCAAACGAATCCCCCGACCTAGACGCATATTTCTAGCACACTGATGGAATCAAAGAGTGCTGATCTGCCGTCAACACGGCATAAAAGCTTAAAACCACAATTTCCAACTCGGCCCATAATTTTTTTTCGGGGAACATTAGAAGGCCAGATTGTAGTCCTTGATGATACGCATCAGTCCGCAACTTAGCCCATGATGTGATTTCTTGTCGTTGGCGAGCTATGAGACCTATAAAATGCCCCTTTTTGCTGCTTTTGGCCAAATACGCTAAGTGTTCCCTTACCCCTGCCGAATACAGCCGGGATTGTTTTTATCGACGACCTACGAGAACGTGACTATGGAGACCTACTTTTCCATGGGCGATTACCGGATGATAGCGGGCGGGATTCTCAGCAGAACTTTCTCTTCCGATTCACTGTTGCTGCATTACGAAATTGATCTATTGAAGGGTTTTGGAACACAGGCTGTTAATTTGTCAAATGTTTGCAACAGCTGATTTATTTGGAATAGTGTCTCTTTACAGCGCATCAACTGGCCGACCAGGGTTCGAGTGGTGCTGGGGAAACACTTTCCAGAGGATTGGCACCACTGCGTATGGTGGGAGTCGCACGCTGAACAAAAAGTTCGGTCATTGGGGCGAAAAGGTATGCGGGGAGAAAGATAAGTCGATAATCAAAATGCACTCGATGGTTCAGGCTAAAACTTGTCACAGGTGTGCCATCAGACCCAGAGCTCTGTGTGTGGCGTGAGTGGAAATATATGGGGTGCAGAGCATTGAATAAATCTGGAAGTTGTATCTTACAACTATTTGCAGTACCTAAGGCGCGAACGGAAAATTACCGTTTTGGGTAGATTTCAATCCTCGCGACCGATTTCCTCAGATTGAGCTGAAACATGGCTAGATAATTCGGGCTAATTCATACGCAATTAGTGATAGAGAGGGATTTTTGAAAATATTATATTTTGTATCTTCTAGCATTTGAGGCTTGCATCAGCGTAAATTAGCGCTAGTTAGTTCAGTTCTTGTCAGATCGAGCTAAACACTTGATAAAACCCCAATAATTTTCAACATCAACCTGCACAGTCTATTGATATAATTCGTGCCCAACGGAAGGGGGTGCGAGGCCGCAAAGCGGCCGAGCAGCCGCTTGTCACCCTCTTTATAAAATTATCGCCTTCTGTCTGTCCGAAGCCTTTTCAAACTCCGCAGTCTCCGATCTAACCCATCCGCCGCGGCCAACTTCGATATTGATCTTACCTTATTGGAAGCAGCGCCTCACGTCGATACATCGGTGCGCCCTAGTCATACCCTCGACTTTATTGGAGTCGCTATTGCAGATTCGTGGAAGGCTTTATTCCCCGTGCGTCGCCTCGCGTCGTTTTAATCCCAACAACCTGATGCTCACTGATTGGTACATAGACAAAGACCCGTGCGTCCCTTTCCCGCGTCTGGTTCACAGCTGATGTGGGTACACAGCCAAACAGGCGAAAAACTCTGGTACCGCGACAACCCCGAGGCCACCTCCTCCTCCGTGCGTGTCTTGCTACCTTGATTACTAGTATCAAGTGCTAAAGTGTTATTTAAATAACGCTCGCAGGGCTCCAAAGCGCACAAATCAAAACCCAAGCCGAAAAAACTCCTTCCGGCGAGGTTTCGGAACCTCTTCGACAACACGATGGTCGTATGCGTCGAGTATCACGATTTGGAGGATTCAGATGAGCGGGAGATATTCCGGGTATGTTTGGTATGGTTTGGGTTTTTTGTCCACATGACGCCCGATTTCGCGTCTTTTGTTTCAGGGAGGCGGGCAGAAGGAGCAGGCGCTGGCGAGTGAGGTGGGGTCCCCTCTGCCGTTTTTACTCTAGTAGAGGGAGAGACCCTTTCATCTCGCGTTAGGGTCCTCCCTCTTTCCCCTTTTCCACTACACGCTTTCGCTTCCGTCGTATCCGTGCTCTCTCTTCGGGCGGGAGGAACGTCTTCTTGGGGCGCAGCCGTTCCGTATCTCGCTTGCCTGCCATTCCTTTACGCGGAATGGATGGAAGAAGAAGGTGCGCGAAGGGAAGGTACGAACGGTTCTCGCCCTGTTCTTGTCATTTTTGTTTGCATCGTTATACGCTGTTTCTCTTCCTTTCTTCTGTTGCTGACACGTCCGTAGCGCGTCCAACTCGGCGTCGCCCTCACGCCCGCCGAGAAGCTCAAGGTCATCACGACCCCGCGCGCGACGTTCGTGCGCAAGCTGCAGGACGAGTTCCTCAACAAGAACGATGCGGGCCTGGGCGGTGATGTGCTCGCGTGGGATCGGACGAGGGGGCGTGATTTTCGGTGCGTTGGCCTCCATAACTTACCGCCCGTTAAAAGGTAGTAGGAGGACATGATGACCAGTGTACGAATGTACCGAGAGGGGAAACGGAGTGGAAAAAAATGGGGAGGGGAGAGGGCGAAGAGGCGTGCCTTTGCGCTCCATTCTCATTCTCATGCACCATCCCTCGCTCCGCTGGTACCGCTCGCTGACCAGCCGCTTAAAGGTGTCTCGCGCAGACGATTCAATGTATTTCGGACTCGCCAAAGACGACGTCGATGCGAGCCACAGAAAAATGGCTCTCAGTCCCCGCGAAGCTGAACCCCGCCTTCGCTGCCTCCATCGAGAACACATACCGCGTCTACAAGAAGCTCGTTGGCGAGCAGCGCCACAGCGAGCACTTTACCAAGATCGCGCCCGTTGAGTTCATCATGATTGGCATCCTCGTCCACCGACACAAAGCGCGCCTCGGCCTTGAGGGCCTCGCAAAGGCGGTGAGCGCCATGCGCGCGGATGTACGGACGAAGCACGAGGATATCCGGAACAATGGGAAGATGTATAAGACGATGGTGGCATTTATTGGTCGGTATAACGGGGACGTGACGCAGGGGGGAGGTGTGGGCGAAGGACGCGGTGGATGGGCCGACTGCGGATGGGGCAAGTGGAAGTAAGACAGGGGCGAAGAGGAAAGCGGCGAGGGCGCCGGCGGAGGACGAGGATTCGGACGACGACTACGCGCCGAGGAAGAGGGAGCGTGCGAGTCCGAAGAAGGCCATCGCACTTCCTACGCCTCCGCCCTCTTCCACGTCCGCCCCAGCACCGACGTCCACGGGGCCGCCGAGTACCCCGGTACCAGGGTTAGACGTCGTGCGCCAGGCGAAAGAGCGGCTGGCGAAACGACTTGCCGGGCTCGTTTCCGCCTCTACCGCTGACGCTCAGTTGCCGACGCCCAATCCGATGCCGATGCCGTTCGGGTCGTACAACATCAACAACCCTAACCCCAGCCCCAACGATTCGACGGCATTCCAGACATACGCGCATCCGCAGCAGCCGATCCATCAGACGCAGGCTGCGGCGGGGCGGGAGGCGGCATCACGGGCGTTCGGGAACAGCGCCGAGGGGTAAAATAAAAGCATTATGGATAGGAGACAGGGCAGTCTGCGCGGTTAGTATCTGCAGTACATACCACATTGTATACTTGGACAGAATGTTACCACTATCTATGTACAACACGGCAAGTTATGTTACACTAAGTTGTCCGCCCGTCTCCAAGAAGTCGCATCACGCAGAGCCCACGGGGAGAGAGATTGCGGGGCGGGGGAGCTTGTTGAGAATAAACTGGTTGAAGAAGGAGTGAGCGTACTTAAAACACGGACCGCATGGTCACGACAACATACCAGTAACCATATGAACAGCGTGCAACGACTAAGTATAAGCCTCACAACAGCGCACATCGGCAAGGGAAATCAATGGATGGGATGTAGCATCGCTGTCGACACCCATAGGCGAAAAGAACCTGCGCGAGCGACTGATGAGGCGACAGCGACGGCGGGGAGAGCGGCAGCGGCGGAAATAGTAGCAAGGTCACAGGAGTGACGATGGCCCATTAATATTTGTCCGTCGTGTGCACTATACAATTGATTCCATGCTCCCCAAGATCTGAAAAGGCGCCGCTTGGGCAAACTTGCCGCGTATCAAAGGAATGCCTAAGGAAGTCGAAGAAAACCTCACCAGATCGCGGGACATGTTTCTCTGGGGCGGAAAAACATCTGGAAAATCCCCCAGGTCTGTGGTAGTCTGTGGCAGACCATACAGACCGTACAGACCCACAGACTTTCCCCCTGTCTGTACCAGACATGGCCAGACAGGGCACCTTAATTCGAACCCTTTCGAAATTCAATAAATTGTCAATCAGTTGATCTCGGTTTGATCTCGGCACGGTTATCCCAATCAAGTCACTGTCTTTGATGCCGCAACCCACAAAGGCACAAACGAAATTACTCGCTGTCATCAAAAGTGACCGATACCTTGATCTCATGGGATGAAATACATAGCTGCTTGGAACTCTTTGTCTCCAACAAGATCATGTCAGCGTGGTCGTACGAGAACAAGAAAAAAAAATCATTATAGTGAACATCAGGAAAAACCTCCCTTAGTAACTTGACATGATTCCTGTGCAATTATTTTGTTTCAAGATAATTTATGAACATCTCGGAGAATTTGAGATGATTTCGCGAACATCCATCAACATTTGATCACAAAACCAAACAGATGGCTGGAGAGGTGTCAGAAGGAGTATCAATGAATTTCAACCAAGGGTCTGAATGTGCTCCCTGCCAGGCGCTCATTCTTCCAATGGACGCACTCACTGGTCCGTCGAGACACATTGACAAGGCCCTGCGCATTCATCGAGTCCATACAAAGCTCAGGAAGAAATCGGAGTTCATTTCCGTCCATTCTGTCATCTGCGGGGCGGTCCTATTACCGTACTTGACAAACCTGGTGATAGTCTGGCTAGGTGGATGCACCCCCGAACATGCGCTCAGAAATTTGACCCCCGGCAAACCACGTTGTGGAATATTTGCTGAATTTTTGCGCATATTTTACCTCTTCTCAGTGCAGAATTGGAATGAGTGTTCATTTTCTGGTTGAACCATAGTGAGGCCAGGTGCAAGCACAACAACACTGCTTTGCTTCAAAAGGAAATTCAGATTCGCATCTGCGCTGCGCAAGCTCACTGGGTTCTGGCACATTTGATCATGATCGTCGCTTGATTTTCATTTTATCAGCAACGTTCCTCAAGGGAAAACTGAAGAGTTGGGCACTCATAAACCAACTCAAGGCCACACAAAGATTTCTACCTGAGAGACTTCTGCGTACGTGAGGTACCAAGCTGCAAGAAGCCAGAACCTGCGCGAGGGATTCCTGAGTCCGTAGAGGTGTGATGTACACGCCTGGAATAATCGTAACCAGGTAAATTGAGGTGGGATACACACAATGTGCGCTCGAGATCGAGCACACAAGGCAGCACAGCATGGAACTGAAATCAGCGAAGTTGTGCTGAAACATCAGGGGCGGGATGTGGAAACCCACTGTATACTCAACTCAGTGGTTCTGAAGTACAGCACGGAGGAGAGGCTGAAAATAAGTAGCCGGTGTATGGCACACATTACCATAGTCTGCAAAAAGTTTTTGCAAGTTCTCATTCACAACCAATGTGCAACTTGACCAATCCACTTGAAAATATGGTCAACTTGCCTGGATTGGGCGCCACTTACCTTTGAGCAACGAGCCCTTCAGCACAGTGCCTGGCAATTACTATGACTGGAAAACTATTACATTGGGCACCGGGAGCATCGATCCCTTCGGTCCGGCGAATGCTGCAATCAACAGGTACCAGAGTAGCTTGGAGGATTTACATCAGCGACTCCTTTTTGTCGAAAGCTGGCCCGCAGTGGGGGGTAAGTCATTGTCTCGGGCGAGAGCTGGGCCGTTTCTCACCACTTTCTTTTCGTTGTTGTGTTCCAGGGCTCAACGACCACCGACCTGCGACAAGAATCCAGATAAAAGGCCATTTCCTCAGCGCATCAGAAATGAATGGCGGCAAGCAATTCAGATTACATACCACGCTGACCCAGCCAGTCCCAACGGCTAGCCGATAGTTGACGCCACATTGGGGGACCGGCCATCCCCATCGGCGTGGGGATGGCCGCGTATTCACTTGAACACAATAAATCAATCAGCGCTTTGTTCAAGATTGAATGAGGCGAAACATGGGAAACTGGCTGATCGAAATCTTCATTGGGGTTAGCTACGCCCCTCAGATTCGGTAGAAGCCAAAAACGGGGAGAGAATTAGCGGAATAATGACGTGCCTCGGCTGATTCATTGAACGATACGGGTACAGAATGCCTTGGAATAACTCAATCAGAGATCTTCTTTGAAAAGAGGAGGGAGAGAAGGAAGGACAGGTCACCGGGATGTTCCTTGGGGTTAGCTACGCCTCTCAAATCCTCGGCAACGCAGAAATGCAGAGAAAACGAAGGAAAGAATCACTTGCCAGCTAAACTATTTTGGTGCAGTATATGGATCGGAAAATTTTTCACATGCGACTGTCTGCGATGATGGCCTGGTCAGTTAAAATTCGGTTAGGTAGCGCCGAGTCATCGTATAGGGATCATGCCAAGATTCCAGAGAAATGACCGAAGAGCAACGCAACGTTGTGAGTGCACATTAAATAGTGCCCTGTGGACCTATCAGCAGTGACGTAGTAGAAAACATCGGCGATCAAGGAGAAATTGACTGTACAGATGGGCCTCCGAACATGACAGTCAAAGGAGTTTTCCAAGAATTAATTGTGGGGGCAGAAAATGTCACCCATCTTTAGGATCGCTTGTTTTTTCATCTGGCAAATATAATCAGTGAATCGTTCCAAAATGTGGAGAGAGAGAAAGCGGCTTCAAGAGTCATCAGTGGCGAGCTGCTCAATCCATGCGATTGATGGCATCTTGAACGTGCCGGACCGCGGCGAAAAGCAAAGAAGCGTCTGTTATAACGTCCTAAGGGGACAGTCATCCCCACTGGGTGGCCTAATGATCACTTGGAAAGAATGAACCAATCAGTGATTTGTTCAAGATCGAATGAGAGCAATGACGAGAGACTGATTGAATCCTCCTTGGGGTTAGCTACGCCCCTCAGATTCGAGATACGCTCTGATAAACCGAGAACAGCAACAACCAATAAAACATGAACTTGCCTGTGCCAATTGTTTACGAACGTGATGACGAGGTCATGTACCTGGAAAATAAATCAGGGATCTTCGTTCAAGGAAGGAACTTCAAAGAAGTGGAGACAAGTCAACGAAATCTTGTGTTACGCCCCTCAGATCCATGAAATGCCGAAATGGAGAGAAAACGAAAGCATTACTTGCTGGGGTGACTGATCGGATGCGGGGAGAGGGTCATGGATGGGAATGCCACTCCGATTGGGCGTTGGGTGGGGGGCATCGCTGAGGAATGATGCCCTGCGGGATGTCAGTCCGAATAACCACGTTGGCGGAGCTCATCTGGGCAAATATCAGTGCGGTGGCCGAGGGGATCACCAGGCATACCTCTAATCCTTGGGTTGGAAAACAACCTGGCCAATGTGACCAGAGGGGCCGTCCTAAACTGGGGACGCGAAAGCCGCGTAGCTCGATCGAGGCACCGAGCCATTATTCTCTAACAAACAAAGCCTCGCGTCCAGGAGTGCAATACTCAAGGATTGGGGGGTGCGGTAGTGGCTTTGTAATGGAATAAGAGGCAGTCTCGGATGGGACAATTAACCATGGTTTCAGTCGGCCCTTTATACGAACTCGGGATCCAACCGGGGCCGAAACCCCGGCGGTGGGTCCGGGGACCCGGGATCCCCAATCATGTACCTGGTTCCGCGCGCCGGGTTGTATTTTCCAAGGGCAATTCCGAGCTAATGATGCTGCGACTTGGGACTCGGGCCGAGGTCTAGGGCATGCAAAGTCCCTAAATTGTCCTTTATCCTAAATAGAATAGTGTGAGCCGGTGAGGGAGAGGAGTTTGTGATTTTTTTTGACAGACGCTGTTTGAATCGGTCCGACATTCCGGCAACTTCCCATTCGTCCATATTGCCGTTGACGCGTTTGAAAGTATAATCAACATGCATCGAGAGAATGTGGTGGATGAACATCGAAATTTGGGGGTGTATTGTGACAACCAGGCGGAACCCATTTTGGACATTGCCGTGTGAACATACCGGTCTGTCTTTAGCAGCGAGACTTCCTTCGTATTGACGTGATGATGTATGCCTGTGAATGTTAAGTTATGGACAATTACAGTAAAACACAATTTGAGAGTGAATTACCTTCCCATCCCATCCCAAAAGGATGGTCCTTCTTCTTTTGTTCGACGATCCCGCACTTTGCGGTTGTCCATGAATGCGGGACTGCTTGCCGCCACTTTTGCTTTTTCCAATTTCTGACAGATGTCTTCTGCCGCCCCACCAACAGCTATGTCAATCCAAGCGATATTGACTAGTGAAGAAGCATAAGGGTAAGCATTTGTTCTGCAGATGTGGTTTCACCTATTTGGATGTAAATACTTTTCGCTTGCGCATATTCTGATTTTGCTAAATGGACTTCTGCCTGATTCTGTATAATAGCGTGATGCACAGTGCCTCCTGACATGCCACAAATAGCAATGATCTTTTAGCCCTGTGGAGTTGGGCAATGCTAGCTCTGTGATCACCAAGGGATAGGGAGCACAAGGCTTCAATCTGCCGTGCTCTAGCTTCATCATATAAATTTGCTGACAGTTTGCATAGTGTTTGTGCTTCACGAGCATGCACCTGAGAATCACAATAATCTCCGATTTCCCACTTGAGGATAGCAGTGGTATTTAAAATTGCACACTGCTCCGTGGAATCTCCACACAACCTCGCAAATTCGAGGGCCTTGTGAAAAATTTGTAGAGCCTGAGTCGGATCCAGTTGGCGGTTGTTTCCTGCAGCACAGTAAAATCTAGCTGCTGTCGTCGGGGGCTTTATCAGATGGAGAATAATGGAAGAAATATTTGGAGACGCACCAGCAAGATGAGTATCATTGACATGTTTCAAATGAGTCAATGCTTGAGCAATCAGCTGTTCTGGCCTGAAAGTGCGGTTCTGTGTGTGTGTCAACAATATTGTGTTTCAAACCATTCATTAAAAGTGGGCAGCCCTACATCCACCTGTGCAACTCAAGGAAGGCGTCCAAGCTATCGTGAATTATGTCTCATCTTAGATTACTCTAGTGTTACTACAACTTTGTTTTTTCAAACATGGAGTTATATTTTGGCTTGTAAGAAACCCGAGGTCTCGGTGTAAGGAAGGGATCCAATTCCTTGGTTTCACGCCGTTCAATTTAGTGCCCATGATCTCAAACCAAGAAAAAAAACGGACCATGCCCGAGATGCCGGAGCCATCAGTTCAGTAATTCTGTTCTACTGATGTCGCCGCTATATTATTTTGGTGGAGATAGAATCAAAGCTACATTTCCAAACCGGCTCAAGGAAGGAACAAAATGGGAGCCATCATAGGTGAAAATCTTCGAATTGTTTCGTCCCTGATACCGCATGCTATATTCCTGCAACCTCACCCACCGTGAAAAAAACTAATTCAAGGGGAATCCGGGGTTCAACTCGCCGCTGCTTCCGCCTCCAGGAGATATCTTTTGGACTCGGAGGCCGCATCCAGGGTAATTAGATAGGGGTATGCCGAGGTTAGTTATCACTCGAAACTTCTGAACATCAATTTACGCTGCGTCAAAACATTCGTTTCTTGGTCGGCAGCCATTTCGGATATGTGCCAGCAATCAGCATGTCTCTCCCACCCAATCTATTCTCTATCCTCCGCAGCATTGATTGGTGCCACTGCCGCCCGTTTCTAACCAAATGGGGGGAGTTTCCGAGCCATTGTCTCGGAAAGAAGTAGTTGAATTTCATACCACGCTACCCGAGCTGTTGAATCGCTGCACGAGCGCCTCGGATGGAAGAGCAGAATGCCGGTAACAGCGACCACTCTGTTCAACCGCGATTACTGAAGTGGAGACCGCGAGGTTATTCTTGAAACAGATACAGTATAGTAGGGTTCCTTGGATAGTGATACATCCTTGGGTATTCATTTTTTTAAAGCTCCCCAGCGTCCTCCCAGGTCGAAATTCCTTTGTACAGTATGTGCAGCACAGTTCGAAATCCTTCTCGCCGCAAAAAACTATGAAGTCACTTCTGAGTAGGAACAAAGGTTGATGGCAGATTAAATTAGACCCCTTTGAGGACTGAAATCACCCAAAAATCACCCTGGAAGGAATCAAGGTCGCAATCTATGTATATTATATTGCAATTTGCCCGGAACTCTCCGAGCTGGCAGAATGAGAGAAAGAAAGACGATCCAATTGAGGAGATTCGCTGGTGGACCGTCGAGTACCCAACTTCGCATCTACGCGAGCTATTACTCGTTATCGCATACAGTAATCGGAAGTTCGACTTACAGGCACATAACCCAGAGTAAGTTCAGCAAAGAGCTGTAAAAGTAAATCGGAGAACTTCGGACATCAATTCCGGCATCAACCTCAGATACGGGCCCAGATACGGAGATGGATACGACCCCAGATACGAGGCCCCTCTGAACTTTGAGCCCGCCTATTCTATAGCAAATAATAATAATACATCCGTATCGAAATAGACTGCTCCCTGATGATCAGCAATGGTCCCAATGGCCGAACGTCAGAACGGGCAGGTAAGGCACCCGGCAAACACCACAACCGAAAACGACGCCTCCGAGAGTACAAAAACAACATACAAGAGAGAAGGACTGTGACACCCAGAGATAAACACAGAAAATATTCCAAAGGCAAAGCAGAGGAAATATTTTAGGAGCACGCGAGGCCAACGACAATAAAACGAAGACGAGCATAGACAAGAAACCACAGACAGAATGAAAGTAAGAGAAAATGACTGCAAGGCATCACAACGTAAGACACAATTAGTGGACATGATGGCAATCCCTTCTTCGAAGGTCCCAAAAATCGCGTACTCGGGCCCCCCGGGTGAAGGCGAGCTCCCGGATCTCGTTGATCCCTCCGATTCTGAGGGTTAGCGATGATGAGATGGATGTAGACAACGACGAGGTCAGAAATAATTTGCACACTTTATGTTGGCTGATTTACTGCTACAGCTTGTCTCCATCCCTCTGTCGGACTGTCCCACACCGCGGTAAATCTAAGACCCAGACTCGCAGTACCACCTCTGCCGGCAAGCGCAAGCAGACCTCGGACTCTGCCGGTGCCCCGGCCGCCAAAAAGCTCAATCGTCGGGCCAGCGTTGAGGAGATTGAAGACGAGGATGCTCCACCTATCGTAAGTAATTGTTCTTTCCATTTGATTTGATTTGCGGTTTTGAGGAGTCGTCGCAAGCGGAAGCAGACCTCGGGCTCTGCCCGTGCGCTAGGTACCAACAAGACCAGCCCACTGTTGAAGAGGAAGATGAGGATGGAACCCCCACTAAGCCGGGAACGGTAAGTATTTCTAACCTGTAGTGTTATTTCGTTGCGTTGACTGGCCCGTTTAAATTTTTACTAGACCCGCAATTCGATCCACCTCTTCTATGAGGTCGTTACCCAGAACTCAGCTGGTCGTGATGGTACTCCCGGGGACAAGCACTACAAGTCTTTCCACGGAAATAGTCAGATCATCACGATTTCCAAAGCCTCGCGCGCTAACCTCGGCAGTGAGTAGTTCCCTATTTAAATATTTCCCAGCTTGAATGTGGCATGCACAGAACTTATTCGCCACTTGAAAATAACTTCCCAGTGATGTATCGTCTGTACTCGGCGCTTCATACCCTACCCAACCCCCGACGGAGGAACAGATCAAGTTGGCGCAAGTTGCTATTCCTGTCGACGATGCTGAAGCTCAAGCCTGGCAGTTAGGGCCCGAGCTTGAGTGTGCAATTTAGTGGGAAGCAATGATGTGACCCTGATTACTCACATGGATCGGCGACTTCTCCGCCGACAGAGGGAAACCCTAACTGAAGAAATGCCCCTCCAAAGATTTGGGTACTGAACAATTTCGTTCAAATCGGCAGTCACGCGTCACGCACCCCCCTGTCGATCACGAACTTTGGTCGAGGTCACGCGTCACTCGGGCCTCTGTCGAACCTCCAAGTGGTCACACAGGCCCCATATTGCCTAAAAAAAAAAAAAAAAGGGCAAAAAAGACAAAAATTTCAGTTCAAATGCCGAAATTCTCGAGGTGTCACGCAAAAGTTCGGCGGATGCCGAAATGTCGAATAGGTAAAATGGGTCACGCGTCACACCCCATGTCGATTTGAATGAAATTGTCCAGTATCCCCGCCATAAGCTTTACCAAGGGATCATCGGGCGCATTGGACGGGACGTATACGCATGGTGCGCCGCCCCAGGGTATATCTCGGGTCACGGATATCGATGGCGAGGCCAGCAATATCATTTGTGGATAGCAACATCAAGATCCTCTTGTGCTCGGTTATCCTCTGCTTGCTAATGGCTGCTGAACGTTTGGAGTTGCTGAGCTGAAAGCGGTTCAGAAAGATTGTTCTTGAAAATCTCCGAAAATTTACCTTGGTGGTGAGTTCTAAGCATTTCTGGGCCATTCCAGCCATCTCAGCCAACTGTTGCTGTGCTGTAAGATATGCCCAAGGAGTATGTGGTAGGTGCTCTTTGGCCTGGGAAACAAAATGCTGAAATTCCAGGGATTCGGGTAATAGCTGACATTTGTAGCACGGATCGCCTCTGTTGGTTTGACCTTGACAATTTTCTGAACGAAAGAAAATTACATTTCCGGGTGCAAAGCCAACAGGTTCCCATGCAAGAGCTCGAACACCATGCTGTAAAAATGGGTAGGTCATCCAGTAGGATCCCGGAGTCCATTTAATTCCTATGCCCGGACAGTTCCTAGAAGGTTGGCCTGCGGTTGTAACAGAAAGAGGCTGAATCGGTGCTGCAAAATAACCGAGATGTTGACTAGCCATAGGCGGTCCAGGGTTCCAAACTCCAGTCCCTGTAACTGTGGAAGAACCAGAAACTTGAGCCGACGAGCTTGCGGGAGCCTGCAGAACCACCTCAGTAGTTTGAACTTCAGAATTTAGTTGATAGCTAACCCGTGAATCATGATGATGTCCACCCGTCTGCCGGCACAGTGCACTCGCTCTATGTGAAAGGAACCTATACCTATTTGCTCCAACATTCAAGGTAACCGCTGTTCCACACAAATCACAGACAACTTTGTGCCTTCCATCCGATAATATCCTCGTAACCACTTGACCAGGCGGATCGAATACTGCTACTCGGTACTGACAAAAGTGACCGTTAATTTGCTTACTACAGCAGAAACTCGTGCAATATTCTGGGTCTGACCACCTAGAAATGTTTATATTCTCGCCCTTCATATCCAATTTGGCATCAAAAATCATGTGTATACCCTCTGTGGATCGATTGTTTTGAGTCCACTTGATTTTTGCTACATGTGTCCAAAATTGAGGTGTATGGCTCAGTCTGTGGGCATAGATAGAGCTTTCTGTTGTTGGGGCTATTACTTAAGATATGCTGAACATAGCCCATGACTTGGAACTCGAGGAAAGTGAATGGATATCCATATACACAGTGTTCGCCCGAAGACCTAAGGCTTACAGCTATTTGCGGAACTTATGTAAGGCGCGGACTGTTTTTTTTTTTTTTGCAACATTTTGCTTAGAACAGTCACCACGACCTCAATTCTTGTCAGAATCCTTCGGGAGTAGGTGCGTTCGACTCGCACTGAAAATCTGCAGGGGACCAAGTACCGGCTTTTTTGATGTAATTATGTAATGAAATTTCCCCCGAAAAAGCATGGTTTCCATTAGAACAGCTGCACCACAATGAATACTGGGCCAATTGACCTAAGTATTGGATATGTTATGTATCAGAACTATTACCAGGGGACCATCAGGTTTACAGATATAAATCCACTCAAATCTGTATGGTAGGCTTCTACTTATGTTAGTACACAAATATGGTCTTTGGTAACGTGAGGACCAAATCACAATGAGTTAGGATAACACTCGAAGAAATACGCCATCCCCTGGTACTAGTTTCGATACATGACATATCCAAGAACTAAGTCAATTGGACCAGTATTCATTGTGGTGCAGCTGTTCT
>JARKIC010000744.1:0-202400 GCA_029378375.1 Mycena olivaceomarginata | reverse complement strand
CATGTTTCCCAATGGGGACATGACACATATGACGTACTACTTCCGTCGGGCGGAGGTAGGCCTCTTAGGGATTTACGTTCATACAACATAAATACCCTAAGAGGCCTTTTACTTACGTAATTTGGGCGGACCTCCCTTAGGTGTGGCAGGCATGGTAACATGCGTAATAACCTTCACAGCCCTCGCAATGCGCACCGAACCGACCCACTCCTAGCTATCTCCATCTCTGCGCTTATATTACCCCCAAAGTCCCGTCCGGATTATATAGAGAGTTTGCGCAGAGCCACCAGTCTAACTGGTGGCTGCTCTCTTCGGCGCGCAGGGCAGTCGTTCAGCGTGAACTAGCCACCATGCAATCCTCTCCACAGGGGCTATATATGGTGGCTAGAACACCCCGAGAGATGTGCTGGCGGCAGAGAAAAAATTGCCACCAGCTGATCTGGTGGCTCTGCGCAAACTCTCTTATGCCGACCTCGGTGGACTATCTTCGGAATGGAATGGTCGCTCCTGACGCCGCCGGCGCTGTCTCTGTCAATTCCACCCACATAGCGGGTTAGTCAAAACATTTCCAATGATACCACGGCCTCGACCGGTACCTGATGCAATATTGTTCAAGACTTGAACACTCAAATTGTGTGGGTGCCGGATCATTCTTGTCTTTCCTTCCCTGGATGTCCGTAGAGACGAGATAACGCTGCTTTTGGTTTCCCGTTAGTCGCAGCCACGATCTAAATCAAATCACTGACAGTCATGCGACTCTGAAAACGCCGTCAACTCAGTTTCGACCTTCCACCGACCCACCTGGCCCACTTGAACGCACTGTTTGAGATTCCGTTCAGTCCTCGTTTTTTCAGGCCTCAATATTGTTTACGATGAAGACTTTGTGGCCAATGGACATTGGTTGTAGGTTACTGGCAAACTTCTCGCCGGCCTAGACCTCTTTCGGTACCACTAGGCTTTATTTTTTCTGCATTTGGAAATTTACCCGAATCAACTTAGCCCAGTTTTAGTTTCTGTGGCTTGGACAAGCAGTACGTGCAACCCGTCGAATGCCATCTCATCCATCCTGTTTTCTGCTGGCACCATCAGTGCACACTGGGGCACCCTTCAAGTTACCTGAATGAGGCGCGGTTTGATCGGGTTATTTTGTTCCTACCGCTGTTTTCGTGGGTGGGAATGGAGCCTTCTAATTTCGTTCGAGATGTTGGTCTGTTCACTCATTCTGCGCTCAACTTAGACGAAATTGGTGAACTGCTGCGAAACCGTTAGTGTCATATCAGATCATCCAGCACGACCCCAGCTCAGCTCTTACGGGCAGGACCAAGACTTCGAGAAACCCTGTCCGCGGGTCGCCATGCCAGCTCTAGAGGAGAAGGGTTTTTTTTTTTTTTTTTTCACGGTACTTACTGAACATGAGTTGAAGATTTGAACAGATTTGGATTTATTTCCTTTACTCGTTGTTAAGGAAATTAAACCTTACCAGGGGCAATCGAGACTATTTTGGACTGGACCCCAACGATCAATCCTACCGAGGGCTTCCGTCGGCATCTGGGCCTGAAACCCTGCCTGTCGACCTTAGAAGGGTCAGGCTCAAACCCTAGTCTTTGAACCAACTTAGACTTGGAACGCCGACGGGAACCTCCGGAATCGATATCTATGTTGGGCAATTTGCTTGAATGAGCATAGCCCAGCCACTGCTGCGTCCGACATGGGGTTTCAGCCTCTGCGTCTTGCACCAAGCATCTACCGAGCGTAACACAGATGACCGTCAAAATCCTCCATTCCGGCATTACTGTTTCGTTTCGACACCCAGGTTTTTGATGTGTTCAAAAATCGCTAGAATTCAAAAGGAACATTTTCGGTCATCTCGGTGAGTGAAAATTTCAAAGATAGTGAACCTTTGGTCGAAACGAAACAGTACCCGGGAAATACACAGTTCATTCAGTGTGGAGTCGCTGTCTCCAAATTTCTGGTCGCAGGTAGCTCAAGTTAATTGCCTCTGCCGTTGCTCTGCCACGCGCGATGAAATTCATAAATGGTTATGCGCTTGTGCCTGATCTACTCTGCATACCGTTCCTGTATCTCTTTTTCCTAGAGACGCCGCGGGTTGCTAAGGGCAGTCCAGGTCCAGCCCCGCACGACGAAGCAGCTGGATACCAAAAAGGCACGGTTACCGTCAATTTCAATTTTACGAAGCTGTTGATATAACTGAATCTCTGAAAATGAATGGTTACCATAATTCCGTTCCATGAAGCTTGTGCTTCAGATATCGGGCTCAGGTAAGGATGGATTCCCGACGCGCGCCGTGATACAAATTTATGACAGAGGATCCCGGTCCTTGGAATCGAGGGGTTACCGCAGCGCTCTGCATTCCTATCTTTGACGCAGCTGTTGCTGTAAACTCAATGGGGGGCTCGGGAGCGAACTTCATTGTGTTAATTGACGTAGCGCTCGCACCATTATGCATACGCCTGACATACGTGGGCTGAGACGTGTTGGATATGTGGGTGGGTGTGGCTACAGAGATCTCTCCGCTGATATCTAACTCCTCTCAGGATCAAAGCTTGACGCCAGTTACAGATCTCCGAAACAACCGCACGTCACGAACAGACTTGAGCGGGTAGTGCCCGGGAGGCTAAGTATATCAGTATATACAGGCACAACGCCGCGGCGCCAGGATATGTGTTATGTATGACTCCTGAAAACGGTAACAACCATCTTTTGTCAGGATTTCGGACTCCGGAAAAAACACATTCAATAAAACGCGGGACCGCTCTAGACTGCCACTGTACACGGATCAGAGATGGCATGGCTCTTCGGACAGTGCAAGCTGTTTGTACCTGACTCGGTGGCAGCAATTTATCGCACACCTAGGCAGAGCTCCACTGATACTTACAGGTGAACGACTTATCGCATGTCCCGAATCAACCCGGAACATCCATGACGATACACCATGGCCGAGGACAGTTTCCCACGTTATAAATGCTAGCCGACGAAAAAACTCTTCCGACCCCATATGTCGGTCTCCGTGATGGTGGCCGCACAGTTTGATCCCGTGGGTGGATCGGGATGATTGCCCGCGGGGGCATTTCGGTGATTCTGCATTTTCGGCGAACAAAGTCAAAGCTTAAGAAGCTTTTGAATGATTTTGCACCACCAAAATGGCCGATGTATTCAATAAACTGCGTAGTAAAAATAAACTGCGTAGTAGAGTGTACTAGTCTGGTCAAAGACGATATAAGTCACGAATTAAAAAATTAATATCTAAAAAGCAGACGAGAGTCTTGGGAGGGTCCTAATAAAGAAAGTGTGGTAGTATGTGCAGCCTGGGTAGAAGGTGGCATATCTAGGAAGTGGCGATGGGGAAGTAGAAATACAGTGGTTAAAGGAGTGAAGGGTTCATAGATAGATGGGATACAGTTAAGATAACTCTTTTTTGTTCTTGTCCTGGGCGGAGAAGAGGGTGTTACAGCGGCGAGCCGGATATAGTGGCGTCCGCAATAAAATATGATCCAGGTCTATCCGGGTGTGGAATAGCATTAAAAGGGTGGGGATCTGGAGCAACCGAGGGCGATGAGATAAGTTCCTTGCGTAGGGAATAACGAGCGGCGCACCATCGATGCGATTATATCATTTCCGAATAGGAAGCAGCTCGACAACGCGGCTTGCCTTAACGGCGGCACCCCGTTTGCCGAAATATCTCTCGGTCATGAAGGACCAGTGTAGGCTCCTGGTCCACAGTCAGCGTGATCCATGCTGCAGGTCGGAACTTCTTACCCCACGATCCAGTTTGCCAGACCGTCGACATAGATGTCGACGTCCGCGTCGATCTTGGGGCCCCACGACGGGAGCTGGGCACGATCCTCGTTGAAGCGATCGATGGACTGCTTGCACATCTCGCCAACAAAGTCGACGGCAGACTGCAGGTCAAGGCCCTGCTCGTGCATCACAACAGGGATCATATTGTGCGTGTCACCCTGGAAATAACGATCGTGAGTAAATCTAGACAAAGAGGCGGCCGAACGCAGTACCTTAGACTGTTCGACGTTGTACGAGAAGATATCCTGCGCCACCAAGATAAGTTAACACGAGGACTTACACACACCCCGAGGGAAATGAAGGACATACGTTGGACCACGTTACGAGGTCATTCGCGGCTTCACCCAGACTCGCGATGAGCGGGTGCTCCATAACCTCGTCGGGGATGTCAAGATTGTTCGCGTACCTATGAGAAGAGGTTAATTACTCCGTGTCACTGGTATAGCAGACGAAGGCATACTCGATCAGCACGAAAGATGGCTTGCACCCTGTCAATATACGTCAGACAGAGTGAATTGTCGGACTGCACGGAACACTCACCAGAAGTGTCCCGACGGAGGGCGATGTAGGATTCGAGATCAGGTATCACTCCCGCGGCACGATCCTGAGCTTGTTGGGTGACGCTCTGGAAGAAGAAATCGAAGGTCTCGATGAACTATCAAAGGGTTAGTCGCGGGTGCCGGTCTGCACGAAGGAAGCGTACTCTTTGCTGAGCGCCCGGCGACGCGGTCAAGACCATCCGCTTGTAGAAACTAGGGGAAAATAAGCTCTCACGTCAATGGGCGAGGAGAACATACACACTCTCTCGTCATCTTCCCCACCCGAGCAGGTGATCGGTCGGTGTGAGGGTGATAGAGCGCGTTCAGCACGACGTCCGCGGTCGTCTTGGTAGACCTGTCGTCCATATCGTCCGAAAGGTTGTCGAGGTGGAAAAGGTAGGTCAAAAAGTCGTTGCAGACACGCAGCTGGGGGCAGCCGGCATCCGGGTAGCACATCGCTGAGAGGGTTCCACATTTGAGCGCGTGGAACTTGTCGCGAACTTTGCCTTGCAGGTTGTCACCCTTGAAGAGCCACTTTTTGGTTTCGGTGGTGACCTGCTAAAATTGAGACGCAGGCACACGAGTACGGAAGGTGGGTTACATACCTGCTTGCGATGTCTGCTCGTGTGGATAGCAAAAGTGCAGTGCGAGACGAGGTCGGGAAGAACGAATTTTGTGGGGGCCATGATAGCTGTAGAGTAGGACGTCATGGTGAAAGAAGGGGGCGAAGGGCGAGACGGGGGGATAGAAGGAAAGGTGGAAAGCGAAAGAGAATTTAAGGAAGGCGAGGTGAAGAGGAAGAGGGACGGAAGTAAAGACGCGTCGGATGAGAAATAGGAGTCATTGCTGTTTGGTTTATAAAGCGCCGCGCCTCCCAAGTGATCGATTCGATCGGCAACCCGCCACACCCAAAATGAATAAGGTTTTGAAGCTGCTCGCGTAACTGCGGTTTCCGCATACAGCACAACTTCGGTGTTCGGTGCCCAATTCGGATCTCCTGGGATACAAAATGTCACATGCCGTGACGGAACAGTGGAACAGGAGCGCAAAAAATTGTCAGCGAAACGCCGGCCAGCAAAGTGGGGTTGCGAGAGTGCCGAAAGGCGCGCACAATGGAGTGTCGTAAAACCGCCTTTCGGCGACAGTGTCACCGTCGCTCCAGCAGGCGGCCTTCAGGGTTGGCTGGTCGCACGTATGTTTTCGGACATAGCTGGCAATCGAGTCAACGCGCCCGGCGCCAATGGCCGAATGGGTCTTTTGGCGCAAACTGAAAAGTTTCAGGTTGTCTGCCCTGCCGAGCCAGCCTGTTACTACGACCACATATTCCCGCACAAACTTCAAGTACGCACAGCCAGCAGAGTTGATGATGCCATAGCCATAGTCACTGTCTTGCGGGGGCGAAACCAGGACTTGTCAACTATGTATCAGAGAGATGATGCGTCCAAGCCGGTCTGACGGATCGCTTTTGCCTCCGTTTTCTCACGGCAATTTACACGGAGGTATCGGTGAATTTCAAATCACAATCCTTACCGCCACCCGCCACGCGTCTCGGTAAACATACCCATTAGTCTGCGGTCGCGGATCCGGAATCCTGCTCGAAAGCGAACTAAATCAATTTCTCAAGCTCGAATCGCGCTCTTTTCGGGTGGCTCCTGAGAATACGGGTTAGTTTATTCGGGCCACCCGTTCGAGGAACCTATTCCAACTAAGGCCAGGTCCTAAAAGAAATTCCTAGCTGTAAACGGACCCAACATTAGCGCATGCCAGCGTCAACCACAATCTACCACGATGCGGATGCATCCATTATGATCCGGGCGGTTAAATTCCAGCAACGTCGTTTAACGGTTTTTTTTTCTCGCACTTGCTTGTGATAAAATGTTTTACCGTCCCTTGAAATAAACCGTATGTATTGTATTATATGCTGATTGGAATGGAATGATGACGCGCCGGCAGATATATGTCGTGTCCATCGACCAATGACTAGATGTTGGCATGGTCGGAAACCCACAGCCCAAGTGATATGAGCTGCGGGAGGCCACAGATCGGGTCCGAGAGCGGGAGTCAATCTCCAAATTGAAAAGCAGTGTATAAATAACGGAAACTCAGTTGAATTTTGAGCACAATGAACATGATACAGGAGGAGAGAAAAAGTTGGCTTACCGACACTAGTACCGGAGCAACTAAAGGGGGCGGGTCGTCTCAGGGCAGCGGGCTTGGACTCCTGGAGAGCGTGAGATCGCCGAAATCTGGCGGGCAACTTGGACGAGCGGGGCGGGACGGGCAATTGCAAAGAACCAGGTACACGACATTGACAACCGCCATTGCTCGGATGACTCGGGGAGAGGAGAAACCCTGGAAAAACCTAAAACATAGCGTCAAGTAAAGACATATCCATCTACCACAGTCTGTTTTCCGTGTCGCGATGAGCGTAGCCCATGGCAGTGCCAGAGCCATAAATATCCAAGACAAGTAACGGGTGTCGCAGTAGCTTTGATCAATTTTCGTTGATTAACAACACTGGTGGGTGCCAGCAAAGTAGCAGACTGGTGATTTTACAGGCACCAGATACAACAGTATAGTGACTTGTCATTGACGGAGACCAAGTTGTCGAATACGCCAGAGCATTCTACTCAGAGTCTTTGATTTGGAGGTTTGACAACGGCGCGGCTGAAACCCAGCCACCAACTCAACCACACCCAGACGTGTTCTGAAGAGCGAGTTGAAAGACTCTAGTCGTGAGCTCAGCTACGGGGCTATGGACTCCTCTGAGTCTGGGCAAAGTCCAGGCACTCTAATGTACAACTTCAAGTTGCAGCGCCTGTACATTCAGATACTTCCTGGGCCCCGGCTTTCCTTCTCAGCCGCTCGAAAGTCGATAGGTCGTGGGCGATTCGCAGGAAGAGTTTAGCCTGTTGTGGTTCAAGTTCAAGTTTCCAAGTGGTGTGTGATCCACGTGATCGGCGCCTACTCCTGTTTGGTACAGCTCTGGCTCTGAGCTTTTATTGCGAGGCGTCGCCCAAATCCCACCTACAGCTCTCTCTTCATGCCACCGCGACGTTCATTTGGTCCCGATGACTCTGCAATTGACGACAGCCCCGAAACCCCAGAGCAAAATCGTGTCCGCAACTTCATCGGGCGTCTTTCGTTTGGCAACTTCAGCCAGCGTCGGCCAAGCTTCGCGTCCGCGCTTGAGAAATAGTGGCGAAGATGGGGGTGCTGAGCCCGGTACCCCTCGTGCCGAAAGACCTCCAATTCCGACTATGATGCAATCCTCTGGAGAAACATACGCGACGCCGTTACCCATCTTATCCATGGTTGTACTCTCGATCGTAAGCTATTCTAACAATCGTGTAGCCACCAGTTGATGAATGTCCAAAAGACCATGCTCGGTGAATTTTTATCCGCCAACGTTTCGACGCCATTCGTCCTATTCATGGTCAAAGGTCTGCTATCGCATTTGTTACTACTTCCGACAGTGGTCTGATGAGACACCAGGTTTTGGGCGAATTGACGGACGACGCAGATATCGCCTTCTGGACGGGAATACTCGGTAATTGTTGTTTCCGGCGACCCTCACAATACCTGACGCAAAGAAAGTGTCCACATTTTTCCTCACTCAGTTTTTGACGGCAATCCTATGGGTACGTAATTCCTTCCCAATATTCGACGCGTCGTTTATGAAAATTTCAGGCAACTGTCGCGGACAAGCACGGCCGTCGTTTTGTGCTCGTAGTTTCGCTGCTGGGCAGTGCTGTGACATGCGTAGTCTTCGGCACCTGCACTACCCTCGAAGAAGCGATATGTGTCCGCCTTCTGCAGGGTGTCTTCGCCGGCGCAGTTGGAGTGGCCCGTGGTTCGGTCTCGTTCGTTACGGATCCCACTAATGAAGGCAGAGCTTATGCTATTTTGGGGTGCGCTATCGCGTCGAAGCTAGGTAAAATACTGACGCGCGCTCTCTCAGGTTCTGCTGGGGCATGGGTGGTGTGGCTGGTGCCATAGTGGGAGGCTCTTGTGAGTCTTTCTCATCACAAAATTTACTCTGCTCTAATCTCGGCTCTAGTCGAACGACCAGCCGTGAAGTGGCCTGGGCTCTTCGAGGACACAATATTCGTCAACTATCCGTATCTCCTGCCCTGCGCCGTCGCGGCGTCCGTAACCTTGATAGGTATTTTGCTTCTGGCCATGGCAGAAATAGCGCTGATGGAGTTTCGTTTTAGGGTCAATTCTGGGCTGTTTCCTGGGTCCCGACGGTGGGCCCCGAGAAGGCAGCATTCGCCTCATCGAGAAAGCCCGATCATGATGCCCACCCTCCTATTCCTGAGGAAGAATCTCGTCCCCCGACTCCGGTCTTTGACGAAGACGAGCGTGCTTCCCTGGCTGGCACCATTCGCAAGAAGTTCTCGGGATACTTTGCAAAGCGTGTCCCCGATGCTCCCTCGCCCAATGCTTCGCCCAGCCCACACCAACCAGTGAGGCTCGACAGGACACGAACCTTTTCCCGGACGAGTCGTGCGAATGGCTCTGCCTATGGATACACGGGCAGTTACCGTAATAGGCTGGCCAGCAATGCCACCACCACGAACCTCAGTGCCCGTAGGGGTAGCATGGCCAGCTCAGTGCGGAGGCGCCGGAGCAGCAATGTGGACGGCCACCGGCCGTCGACCACCGGTGACCTCAATTTCGCTCAGAGACTGCTCATGGCCAACGAAAACGCCGTGACCAACATCGCCGATCTCTGGGTTGCGGCTGCTATGAATGTGGATAACGAGGATCCTTTCGAGAGCGACACGGAGATGGGGTCTGATGGAGAACGCGACTCTGCTGACGTTTTTGGAGATGAAGACTTCGATGATAACGACCTCCTCACTCCCTCCCCGGGGAATCGCGCGTCAAGAGCTCCTACCACGGCTTCACCTAATTTCCGGGCATCCTCTCGGCGTCCTTCATCCGGGGTTCCCACACGCCCGCTTAGAATTGGTTCTCCGAGACGTCCCTCCATTCCAATTCGTCAACCCTCGTTCTCCCAACCTTTGGATGGAACACCGACATCCCGCCGGTTCTCTACTGGGGTCCCCACCATATTTGCGCATCCCGGAGTCAAGACGCCCCCGGCTGTTCTCGATGCTCAGCAATTACTGATGCGCTCTGAAGCCGAGACGGATGGCCTGGAGCCCATTTTGGAGTCGAGACGTGCGTCGTTGCACGATCCTCAGTCTGATATCGAGGCGGCACTGGAGCCTCCGCCGCCCTCATTGTTTTCGCAACTTCCGCTGCTGGTAATCATACAGTACGGACTGCTCGCGTTGCATACCACCTCGCACGACCAGGTCTTCCTGTCATACCTTGTCACGTACGTTTTCTCTTTGTTCGATCGAACTTTCGGAGGTGCTAAAAACCACTGCGACAGCGACTACGATGCCGGAGGTCTTAATCTGGACGCCGGCAATTTTGCGCAGCTCAGTGCGTCCAAATTTACACTCTGACCGCAGATTTGAACTCCCGCCCAGTTGCGCTGATGTGCCTTGCCCAAATCGCATACCAATTCTATCTCTATCCGTAAGTTCTTTGGCAGCATACTCCATAGCCATCCGCTCATGATACTCTCCGTAGGAATATCGGGTATGGTTTTTCGCGACTCGTGCATCCTGTCTCATCTGACATCGAATCTTATTAGCCCTCCAAGAGGTCGCTTCTCGCACTTGGCTATGTTCCGCATCGGATCAGCGCTCTTCGTCCCGGCCTACCTTGTCGTAACGTTGCTCCGTCCCTTCGCCAGCGCCTCAGCCGATGGCAATCTCGCCCTAATGTCCGGTATGTCCTTCTCATCGCTTGTCCATGCCGCATCCGTCTTGACCTCGTCGGTGCCGTAGC
Source organism: Mycena olivaceomarginata (assembly GCA_029378375.1). Classification (NCBI taxonomy): domain Eukaryota; kingdom Fungi; phylum Basidiomycota; class Agaricomycetes; order Agaricales; family Mycenaceae; genus Mycena; species Mycena olivaceomarginata. The sequence goes on along the minus strand of JARKIC010000744.1, from coordinate 192,171 downwards.
GTTGGCCATCAGCACGTAAGCCTGCTTGTTTCCCTTCCATGCCTGCAGTTATCTCGACATGTCATCTCACTCCCGTTTAACAGCGCGCTGAGATATTGTGGGAGCACCTTTGCGTACACATCCGTGTCAATCCTATTAAACTATAGTACGCGCCTCCGTTCTATTCCACTTCAACTACTAGGAGCCGCCCTGACATGTCTGTCAACTAGTGACCCCACCAAGTGCTGTTGGACTGGCCAACGGAATAGCCCAGAGTATTGTTAGTCTTGCCCGCTGCTTTGGGCCTGTAATTGGCGGTTATGTGAGTTGCCCTTCCGCGTTGGTCTTCTCCCTTCAATCCAGTCCTAATTTGTGCCTGTCCGCTCTATTCTAGCTATGGTCTATCAGCGTGCAGGACAACCCCGGCGGGTATCCATTGGGCTTCATCATTTGTGCTGGCGTGTGCGCGTTTTCCGTCCTACACAGCTTCATGATACGATAGAGATGCGCATTGACATACATGATACAGTCGCATCGGTCCATTTTAATGTTGTATATTTTATTTTCGACGATGGACAGCTCTCTATACATAGACATTTTTTTTCAGGCTTCTTGTCGTACACACGCGAACATGATCAAGGCAATTAGTCCCGACGTTCGAGGATGAGTACATACACCAATTAGTGGCGGTGTCGCCGAAGATCAACAAAAACAGTGCGCGAAGGACGGGCTACATGCTGCTACATGTACGGAAGATAGACTCGCGCGGCACCGAGCTAGCCGCGCACAGCGTGGAGTAACGGGTCCTTCTCAGGATCTGGGTATACCAGGCTCGTTAATGCCTCGCTTGCCATATTAAAAACACGCACCTCGGGTAATCACCAAAGGACCGGCCATGCATGTCGTAGAATTTCACGCCTTTGAAGTGAAACCGCCGAGCCCATTTCAAGAGCCAGGCGGGCTCGGTGAGCAGGTTAGTGAGAATGCCGGTGTTCCGCAAGCGGACCTCGTCCAGACGCGGGAGATGGGTGCTGTCGACTGAGAGCAGGACGTTTTCCAAAGGCTGGGATGGAGGACGAAAAGTTACTTAAGGCATAGTAGCGATGCAATCGAGCGCACCTTGAGGACTGCGGTATTGAACAAACGGGGCGGGACCACAATGTCGTTCTCCATGAAAGGCGCGATACATATGCGACGGAGCGTGGGATGAGATGGAGGCAGGGTAACGTATTCGGTGCTTTGTGTGAGGATGAGACTGTCAAGATTCGGTAGGAGGGGGAGGGTGGAGGGAAGCATGGGCGGGATGGTCCAGTTTGTCGTGCGGAAGGTGCGGATTTTCGCACCGTGGACGCGGAAGAAGCGGAGGTCAGTAGGGAAGATGTCGACCTCGAACCGCCGAAGGGAGGGTAGCATCTCTGAGTTGGTAAAGTAATTCAGAAGCGGATCCCAGGTTTCTGGGATCTCAACGATATGATCTACGGGATCGGGGATGAAGCCGAGGGATAGTGTTTCAAGGAACGGCAGCTCGAGGACGCCCTGGACAGGCTGGGTGTAGGAAAAGATCCATGTAAGCCGAAGAGTTTTGAGGTTTTGTGCGCGGCGACAGAGTTTAGCCAAGTCGTTCCACGCGGGAGCCTCCCCTACATTCGACCATTCGATACGTTGTAGAGACGCCGAACAGTGTTCCGCCAAGGCCTCGAGGACCGAGGGAGGGGTCTGTGTCTCTGGGAGCCAGTCCGACCCATTTTGATTGACGTAGATGACAAGACTGGTTGGCACTTGTGTTAGATGGATCGGGAAGGAGTAGAAAGTTCATACTGTTTAGTGTGTCTCAACAAACGAGGGATGAGGTCCAGCGAGGCTGTCAGCGATTCTGCGATTTGGAAATCAATCCGCTGAACTCCCAGAGCTGGATTCTGGGCTTCTTCATCCTGGGGTTCCTCAAATTTCTCCACAATTGCACGAAGCTGCGGAATGGATCGAATTCTTAGGTACTCGGGTACGATTTGAGAGGTCACCCAGCGCCACGATCGGCAAACTAAGGGGATAGTTGCGCGATCCTGCCACACTTCTGGTTCCTCCAGTGATGATGTTTGCGTTGTGTAAGGAGGGAGAAATGGATCTTCTAGATGGATGGAGCTTCTCCCATTGAGACGAATTATAAACTGTCAGGAGTAAGATATCGAGGTGAAGACCACTATTATCTCCGCCTACGGCTATTATAATACTCCATATCTCTGGAGGGAGCACAGGGAATGGTTTTGATAAAACATTGTCGCCCGAAGATGGTTCAGCCGGGAGACTCTTGACCGGGAGAGCAGTTGGTTCCGCAAGAGCCTTTCTATTCCGGAACGCAAGGAGAATCCCAACGACGTGTTTGAAGATCGCCAGTGCTGTAATTGGGGGATCAACAAGACGCGTCGAGGACAAGTGACGAGTTGCCGGCCGGCGACCAAATTACGGCATTCAAATTTCAAGCCGGTCAAACTTTCCTCTTTCTCCCGTCAGGCCAAAGAAAAGTTCGCATTCCCGAGCGGCATTCTTCAGACGGGTTTTCTGTACACGCCTCCTATCTACCGAAATCTTTTGGCAACAACTGTGGAACATTAGTCTCTTTGCACAAGTCGCGCCGACTTTCTTCCTTCTGAACAAAAAATATGAAGTCAAACTACAAGGTGCGCGCCCCTTGAACCAGTATAATGGCTACTTACCTTTTTTCAGTTCTCCAACATATGCGGCACGGTTTACAGGCAGGGAAATATCCTTTTCACGCCGGATGGCAATTCTCTACTCAGTCCGGTCGGAAATCGCGTTTCGGTTTTCGACCTCGTCAAGTATGATCCTTCGCTTTTCTCTGTCCGAGTTCTTACCGGATTTCAGCAACAAATCCTTCACCTTTCCGTTTGAGAACCGAAAAAATATATCCGCCCTGGCTCTTAGTCCGGATGCGAATGTTCTCATTTCAGTGGACGAAGGTGAGTACGCGAATTTTCCTTGCACTCGAATACTTATGTCCAGATGGTCGCGCCCTCCTCGTAAACTTCCGACGGGGTGTGATCCTTCACCACTTCAATTTTCATAAACCCGTTAACGACATAAAATTCTCTCCGGACGGCAAGTAAGTGCAAGACGAATTTCGTGGTGGTTTGAAGCCGCTGACAGGAGCGTAGGTACATTGCAGTGACGCATGGAACCCAGGCTCAGGTCTGGCGCACGCCTAATCATCTCGCTCGCGAGTTCGCGCCGTTTAACTTACATCGGACCTATACTGGCCATCACGACGAGGTCCTTAGCATCCAGTGGTCCCACGACTCAACGTGCGACTCATCCTCTCTTGCCGTTCGACCGTGTGCTCACTTACATGCTTAGGTGCTTTATTACGACTTCTCGAGATATGACTGCACGACTCTTCACCTTGAATCCTGTGGAAGGCTTCCGGCCTAAAACATTCGCTGGGCACAAGGACGCTGTGCTGGGGGCTTATTTTTCCAACGATAGCACAACGGTATGTTCCCGCGTCGTTTTTGCCTGGTTGTTATTGAATCACCTAATGTAGATATACACCGTCAGCCGCGACGGCGCAGTCTTCACGTGGAAGGCCAAGGAATCTGACTCGGACGACGATGAACCTGTCGCTTCCACGTCCAAAGACATCATCGCGAATACCCGATGGGGCGTACACAAGCGAAACTATTTCAATCAGACGGGCACAAAAGTCGTGTGCACTACATATCACGCACCTTCCAATCTGCTCGTTGTCGGGTTCTCCAGCGGTATATTCGGCCTCTGGGAAATGCCGGCCTTCTCCAATATCCATACCCTCAGCATCTCCCAAGAAAAGATCTCGTCGGTCGCGATTAACCCTTCGGGCGAATGGCTCGCATTTGGCGCGCGCAAGCTCGGCCAGCTGCTGGTCTGGGAGTGGCAGTCCGAGTCCTACATCCTCAAGCAGCAGGGCCACTTCTACGACATGAACACCCTGGCGTATGCGCCGGATGGGCAGACCATCGCCACAGGCGGAGACGACGGCAAAGTAAAAGTGTGGTCGACGCACTCCGGCTTTTGTTTCGTGACGTTCACGGAGCACACCGCGCCGATATCGTCCGTCGCGTTCGCGAAACACGGCAGCGTTTTGTTTTCCGCCTCGCTCGACGGTACGGTCCGCGCTTACGACCTCGTCCGGTATCGAAACTTCCGGACGTTCACCTCGCCGTCGCCCGTCCAATTCTCCGCCCTTGCAGTCGATCCCTCAGGCGAGGTCGTCGCCGCAGGCTCAACCGACTCGTTCGAAGTCTTCATGTGGTCCGTGCAAACGGGGAAGCTGCTCGACATCCTCACGGGCCACGAGGGCCCCGTCAGCACCCTCGCCTTCTCGCCCTCCGGCGCAAACCAGCTCGCGAGCGGCTCCTGGGACCGCACCGTGCGCGTCTGGAACGTCTTCGGCCGCTCCCGCGCGGTCGAGCCGCTTGCCCTGTCCGCGGACGTGCTCGCTGTCACCTTCCGGCCAGACGGAAAGGAGCTCGCGGCGTCGACGCTCGACGGGCAGATCACGTTCTTCGACGTCGACAGCGGGAAGCAGAGTAACCTCATCGAAGGGCGCAAGGACGTTTCTGGCGGCCGGAAGGCGGACGACCGCGTCTCGGCGGCGAACAGCACCTCGGGGAAGGCGTTCAACAGTCTGGCGTACACCGCGGACGGGCGGTGCATACTCGCGGGCGGGAACAGCAAGTATGTCGTGCTGTACGACGTGCGCGACGGGGAGGGCGTGATGGTGAAGAAGTTCCAGATCTCAGAGAACTTGTCACTCGACGGGACGGAGGAGTTTCTGGACAGCAGGAAGGTGAACGAGGCGGGGATTAATACCGACCTCATCGACAGTCACGGGAACGAGAGCGATTTGGAGGATCGGCTCGATGTCAGTCTGCCTGGCGCGAGTCGCGGCGCGGGGGATATGTCTATACGGCGGTATCGGCAAGAAGCGCGCACAAAGTGCGTGCGCTTCTCCCCAACGGGGCGCGCGTGGGCGGCGGCGTCAACAGAAGGGCTGCTTATCTACTCCCTCGACGACACCATCACCTTCGATCCCTTCGATCTGTCGATCGACCTCACACCGCAGGCCGTCCTCGACGTCCTCGCCTCGCGGGAGTACCTCGAGGCGCTCGTGATGGCGTTCCGGCTCAACGAAAAAGCGCTCATCCACCGGGTGTACGAGAGCATCCCGCGCGGCGACATCCGCCTCGTCGCGAGGCAGCTGCCTGTCGTCTACGTCCCGCTGCTGCTGCGGTTCGTCGCCGAGCACCTCGCGAAGAGCCCGCATCTCGAGTTTGATCTGCTGTGGGCGAATACCCTGCTCATGGGCCACGGGCGGCTCCTCCGCGACCGCTCGGCGGAGTATGCGAGCGTGTTCAGGGTGTTGCAGAAGGCGCTGGCGGATTTCGAGCAGTCGATATCGAGATTGTGGGTCGCCCTTCCCTTCCACGATCCTGACTGATACTTACAACCATTCTTTCCACAGATGCGACGAAAATATCTCGACGTTGTCGTACCTGCTCGATCAGACCGAAGTCAAGCACGCTACCAGCGACGTCGAGATGTTGCCTGTGTCGTAGTTCGGCCTTGCAGCCATGTAAAATTACCATACTTACTTACTTAGTCGGTCGTGCCAGATTGGTGTATGCGTTTTACGAAGTGGAAAAACAACGGTCGGAAGTACCGAAAGCCCTAAGTCGAATCCAATGCCTACGCTGAGGGCAATCTGCAAACCCGCCCTCAGGTTGCCTCAATTCCATGCCACTCCTCCTCAGGCTGCTTGACGACAGCCTTGGCCTTCTTTTCTTCCCAACTACCAGATCATTGCCCGCCTCTGTCTTTTTAACTCCAACCATCGCCTCGTTGACTGAACCGCAGCGAAGATTTATCAGACTCGGTCGCCACCCTGCAGAAAAAGAGTGCTTACATTCTCCCGCAAGCAGATCGTCCACAATGGGCGTGCTCCCCGACGTGATATACCGTGTCGACACACCCCGCGCAACGAGCGGCTGCGCGAGCAGCCTCTTGAGCTGTGCTTTCGCTGCCGCGTTCTTGAGATCCTTAGCCTTTCGTTTCTGGTTCGCCGGCTTCTCTTCGTCCGAGTCGCTGTTCGGCGCATCAGATTCCGAGCAACGTTGCCCCAAGTAAAAGCGCGCGCACCTCATAAAATCTGAATCCAGCTCAACCTCCATCGCCTCCGCCGTCTCCCTCATCCACTTCCGATCGTGGTTCGTCTTTTTAATCTTGTGGTGCGCGTTCTCGATCTGCCGCGCAAGCTGCACGCGCTCCTTGAGCTTGTCCAACATGCTGAGCTCGATGCCCATTTCCGGAATCTCGCTCTCCTCTACAAACAGACGCAGTCATTCAGTACCAAGGCAGCAAAGAAAGAAAGTCAAGAAGAAAGAATACTGACGGCGGCCGAGACTTCCGAGCAGCGCGCGCACGACGCGGCGCTCGTCGGGCGAGCACATCAGCATGCTAAACCCCTTGCGCATCGCGCGCGCCGTGCGCCCGTTCCGATGCACATAGGCGTCTGCCGAGCGCGGGATCTGGTAATGGATGACGTGGTCGACCGCCGGGATGTCGAGCCCGCGCGCAGCGATATCCGTCGCGAGCAGAACCGAGTTTGGCGTCGATTTGAATCTAGATTAGATAGAGAATGAATGGATGGATGGAATTATGGTGAGCGTTTCTGGAGCGGCGAATGCATGTGGATGGAGAAGAGGGAAAAGGCTTTACCGATCGAGGTTCTTGAGCCGCTGGCGCTGTTCGAGCTGCGAATGCAGCGGAAAGGCTTTGATATTGAGTAGTTCGGTTAACGGCATGAGGCGGCGGATCCCGTCAATCGCCGATAGGAACACGAGAGAGCGTCCGGGGTATCGCAGAAGGAAGTAGTATAGATATACATCCTGGGCCGAGTAAGAAAGGTTATTTCGCCACAGACATGGAAGGGTAAAACCTTGTCGGTGGACAGACACTCGATCTTGCTCTCTTTCAGGGTGGACACTACCCCTCCCTGCGGGCTAAGATCGATGATCTCTGGCTCGGGATCGCGAAAGTCAAGGCGGAGGAGAAGATCGTCTGTCAAAGTTGAGAAGAGAGAAAACGGGAGAACCGTTTGGGCTTACCGAGGGTCGAAGCCGGCGCCTCACGTCTGTGATACTTGCCGGCGGTTTGGGGGCGAGAACGTCGTTTAACGTTGCGCTGCAGATCCTTGCTAAGGGTCGCCGAGAACACGAACGTCTGCAGACCATCCCGAACAGGCTCGTCTTCTTCCTCAGCGTTTGGCTCAATCTGATCCGCCCTGGAAAGAGAAGATGAACGATAGACGTGATACATTTACAATTCGCCGCACTTGGATTCTCGCAGCGTGAGGCGCAGAATGTTCTCCAATTCTGCGAAATGCCCGGCCTCTATCATGCGGTCCGCCTCGTCAAGCACCAGGAATTTGAGATTCTTGATTTGCTTGGCCAAGTCATCGTCCTGCAAACGAGGTCAGTTCAGCATCGCTCAGTGAATATAGAAAAATAACGCACGTCCTCCATGATGTCCCAAAGTCGTCCAGGAGTGGCAACCAGCACGTCCACGCCGCGGTCCAAGATGCGGCGCTGTTTCTGGGCCGACATGCCACCAACGATGGCCGCTACGCTCACCAATGGCGGGGAACGAGGTCCATCCGCCTTCTTGGCGTCGGGCTCCACTACATTCAGGCATGCATTGAGATGCGATGAAACCTGCAGTGCCAGCTCGCGAGTGGGAGCCAGGATCAAAGCTCCCAACTTCCGCTTTGCTTTGGAGGGCCGAGCATCGGAAAGAAGTCGATGGAGGATGGGGAGCCCATACGCCAGAGTTTTGCCTGAGCCCTTGATAAAGTGTTACGCATGAAAATCTGAGGAGAGAACGGTGCTTACGGTCTGTGCAACGCCGACGACGTCCCGACCAGACGCGGCAAATGGAAAAGCGGCTGCTTGAATTGGTGTTGGCGACAGAAATTCTTTGGAGTGGAGTACTCTGAGCAATTGGGGGTGGAACGCGTATGTGTGCCAGTTGGGCAGTAAATTGACCGCTGTGAACCCAATAAATAAAAGTCCTCAGATGGAATAAATGTACTTGCAATCGAAGGGCTCTGGCTCTGGAACCACAGCATCATCTGGCGAGGCGTCAGATACATCGTCCTCAGGGTCCTCATCGTTGGCTTCTTCAACAGGCTCCGAGTTGACAACCTATTCAAAGGTCTATCTTATTTTGGCAAGAACGATATCCAAGAAACACTGACGTTGAAAGTAACGACTCTCCCGGCCTCGGTGTCTTTGTAAACGACTTCCACGTCGTCCACCTCCTCAAGTTCGAGAATACCATCGTCGCCGCCCGCCCCGGTTTCGACTGGCCGCTTAACAACTTTCCAGGGGAGGGCATCGGCCGTGGTATGGCCCGTTTTAGAACGCTTGCGCGCCGAAGAGCCATTCTGGAGTCTTCGTTTTGAACCAGCGAGCACCGGTGGGTCTTGTCGGGCCATGATACCAGAAGCTAAGTTTTGCTCGTCGTCGTCCAAAAAAATCCGTCGATCAAGGCTGCAGACAACCAACGCCAAAAAATCCTTTTGGAAACTCCGTCTCCCTTCAGGTTCAATCTTCCTGGTTCTGAATCTTTGTTGCTTCGTCGTGCAAGACTTCTCTGGTGGATCACTATGTGAAGGACTTGCTCGTTTCCGAGTGGATCGATTCGTTCTGTCGCGACTCGAGTCAGAACGAATTCAATGCGAATATAGAATCTCAAGATGCGGTCAATATTCTCGCCCCGGCCTTGTTTAGCAGCCCTCTTATCGACAGAAACCCCTTTCTTATGTATTCTTTGATATTTCATTGGGGTGAGGCTTTCCCTTCTAGTTGAGAGATCCAGACCAAACATACACGCCAGGGCTCTATGCCGTCCCTGCGTATGGCGATGAATGGTACGAAAAGCGCCTGCTGAAGCCTCCTCGTCGGAAATCCAACGACTACGAGATCACAAAGAAGGTCCAAGAGCACCACCGCAAGGTCTACAACGATGCGCCCTACTCCGACTTTCAGCGTGGTTTCCACCCCGAAAAATGGGATCCCTCTGCGTGGATGGCCCTCGCATGCGAACTCGATGCCGAGTATGTCCTTCTCACCTCGAAACACCATGACGGGTACTGCCTCTGGCCCACCTCGACGACCGGCTACCACACCGCTCGGGACGTCGTCGGCAACTTCAAAGCCGCTGCTCTCAGCGCAGGCCGCAAGTTCGGCCTGTACTATTCGTGGTGGGAGTTCCGCCACGAGGTCAACAAAGGCACGCCCGACGGAGAGGCGTACCTCCGGCGCATGGTGGCTCAGGTGAAGGAGCTATGCGACGCATACGGGCCAGAAATATGGTGGTTCGATGGCCACTGGGCTTTCAGGACGCAGCACGCCGTCGACGCTATCAACGAAGCCATTGCTTATATTGTCTCGCGGACGCCGAATGCCCAGATCAACGACCGTACAGGTGCGACGCCGGAGCTTGAAGCGGACAAGAAGAAGAGCCAGGATTTCATGCCGCCTCGCTGCACTTTCCGGGTCTACAGGGACCGTGCCATGCCTGAGGTCGCGCCGAACGTTTCGTGGGAGCACATCGGGACTGTCGGCACGAGTTGGGGGAGGGACAAGACGCAGAAAGTGGAGGATTACAAGAGTGGCGAACAACTATGGGACATTGAACAGAAGGTGGAGACCCTGGGAGGAAGGGTGTGTTGGAATCTGGGACCGGATGTGGATGGGTCTCTGGATGAGATGGAGGTTGCCTCTCTGAGGGAGGTTGCCCAGCTCAGACGCAAGAGCCATACCGTCTAATTCTAATATTCGACTGTTCCCGCACTGGCATGTACTAGATGCCAATACGAAGTGGAACTTGCTACTCCAATAAATTACATAGCGATCAAGTACATACATATGCCCTAGGGCCTGGTCCCAGCGAAAAAGTCGCACAAAAGTTGATTCGACAAAATCCCCGAGGCGCAAAACATGGCGTTTCGCGAGCCACCGCAAGTGAACAGATCAGGACTCGGAGCAAAGCGCCGAGGAGTCGCTAGTGTGCACACCGTGTACTTGCGAAGCGTGAAGACTTGGAGGCGATGATGGTCGAACAGACGAAAATTATACGTTCGCTTTGAATACACTGAATGCGTTCTAATTTACTTGTTGTAATTGTCGAGCGGCGCGTCCTTCTCGATCACCTTCCAGATCCCGTCGATCTTCGCATTTGCCGCCTCGCCCACCGAGCCGCGCTTGAACCAGGACAGCGTCTCCGCAATCTGTGCGTGCGAGCTCGCCCCGAAAATCACCGCATCGCCGAGTTTGGAGTCAACGACCGAGTCAAACGCCACCCAGCGGTACGCCAGCTCCGCCCTGCTGCACCCGACCTCCTTGGCCGTCTCCTCCCACAGCTCAAGCGCCGTGTAATACGACGGCTTGTTGTAGAGCCCGTCGTACAGCGGACGCAGCATGTGGCCCGGGGCGAAGCGGCCCTCCTGGGTGCCGTCGCGCAGCTGCTGCACGGACTTGGTGAGCAGGCCGCCGGCGATGGGGCTGTAGACGTAGAAGGCGATGCCGAGCTTGCGGAGCGTGGGGACGAGCTCGGTCTCTGCGCGGCGCGCCACGGCGCTGTAGTTGGCCTGGTAGACCGTGGGGAGGGGGTAGCCCTTCTCCTTGGCGATGTCGTAGACACGCTGCACGTCCTCGACCTTGAAGTTGCTCAGGCCGAAGCGCTTGAAGTAGCCCGCCTTGTACGCGTCGTTGATGCCCTTGAGCTGATCCTCGAGGTCGACCGAGGCGTCGGGTGCGTGGATGTAGTAGATGTCGACCTGCGTTGATTGTCAGTTGGGAAGTGCGCACGAGCTCAGTTGACTTACGCTTAGTCTGTTGTTTACCGCGGGGGTCTGATCGTAGTAAAAGCTTATTACCTAATTGATGGCCGCGTGATGTGCCTCATTTTCGTGTTTCCCCCGTATACGCGGTACAAATACGCGCTATTTTGACTCCAAGAACATATTATCAAGTAATAGATGCTCCTGCATTTTTCTCCGATTTTTTACAACCAAGTCTTGACTGATTTTGGGCCTCGGCCGAAGTTTGAACCATCAATCACGTGGCAATCGCAAGCCAAAACAGCGTGTTCTAATGAGTGCATTACACCTCTTATTTGAAAATTGTTGGGTGGACAAATGCTAGCAGTATAACACAAGAGGTCATCCCCCAAGGATCTTGTCAAAATCTGTGTTTCCCATGTGGCAGCAAGAAAATCGGAATCTGCTTACCTAAAATTACATAATAAGCTTTTACTGCGATCCAACCCCCGCGGTAAACAGCAGACTTCAACAAGCGAGGTACGAGCTCAAAACTGTTGAAGCGTCTGCCTAGGGGAGACTAACTTACGCTGTCACCGAGGCGCTCGACCGTCTCCTTGGCGTGCTGCAGGATGTTCTCGCCGGTGCTGATGCCGGGAACGAACCCACCAGGCGTCTTGCTGTCGATAGTGAACCGCTTCGAGGCGCCAGTCTTCCCCAACCACTCCTCCGAGGCACCATAAAGACGCGCCGTGTCTATGGTGTCGCAACCGCCGTCCTCCAGCAACTTGTACACCTTCTCGATGCTCTCTTCCGTGGCGAAGGCATCGCTCATGCCGGGACCAATAGGGGCGCCGCCAAAGACGGTCTTGACAGAGGTGCGAGCCATTATAGTGAGAGAAGTCGAATCGCAATTATCGCGTAGAGTCTATGAGACATTATATGACCGTCGGATACGTTTCCGAGCTGACAATCGGCTTGTAATCAACTTGAGGTCGACGCGTCGCCACGATGCCGAGCTGTGTCGCAGGAATTTGTAAGAGGATTGGGCTCACGGCCCCGGCGGGAAGCGATCCGAGGAATAAGAGTTGTCAGGCGGGCCCGCGATTACTATAAAGGGACTGCAGGATTTGTCTAAGCTGGTTTGTAATGTAATGTGAAGATGTTTGCAGGTTGCTTGATGCGAGCTCAGGATAGGCGTGGTACGAGGCACAAGTGGAGGCTTGGTCACTGGTGGAGGTTGTAGTTAAGACCACGATATTGATGGGATCATAATATCATCTTGTCGATATTGTCCGATTTTTGCCGAAATTTGCTGTACATACGTGCTGCCTGGTCAAGCGGGAAAGTCGCCCAAAAGATTGATTCGACCAAAGGGTTTGCTGCGAAGATGAAAGCCCATAGATATTCCGAACAACATCCGAGAGCAATCCCCGAGGCACATGGTCTTTTTCGCGAGCCGCCAGACATGGAGGATGCAAGTGAGCATATCTGGACTTCAATCAACGCGCCGGGGAGGCGCTGATAGAGCGCACATCGTCTACTTGCAAAGCGAGGACTGGGAGGAGATGGTGGTCGAACAAGATTTGGACGTTCGCTTCGAATACACTGAATGCATTCTAATTTACTTGTTGTAGGTGTCGAGCGGCGCGTCCTTCTCGATCACCTTCCAGATCCCGTCGATCTTCGCATTTGCCGCCTCCCCCACCGAACCGCGCTTGAACCAGGACAGCGTCTCCGCAATCTGTGCATGCGAGCTCGCCCCGAAAACCACCGCATCACCGAGTGTGGGGTCAACGACCGAGTCAAACGCCACCCAGCGGTACGCCAGCTCCGCCCTGTTGCATCCGACCTCCTTGGCCGTCTCCTCCCACAGCTCGAGCGCCGTGTAATACGACGGCTTGTTGTAGAGCCCGTCGAACAGCGGACGCAGCATGTGGCCCGGGGCAAGGCGGCCCTCCTGGGTGCCGTCGCGCAGCTGCTGCACGGACTTGGTGAGCAAGCCGCCAGCGATGGGGCTGTAGACGTAGAAGGCGATGCCGAGCTTGCGGAGAGTTGGGATGAGCTCGGTCTCTGCGCGGCGCGCCACGGCGCTGTAGTTGGCCTGGTAGACCGTGGGGAGGGGGTACCCCTTCTCCTTGGCGATGTCGTAGACGCGCTGCACGTCCTCGGCCTTGAAGTTGCTCAGGCCGAAGCGCTTGAAGTAGCCCGCCTTGTACGCGTCGTTGATACCCTTGAGCTGATCCTCGAGGTCGACCGAGGCGTCGGGTGCGTGGATGTAGTAGATGTCGACCTGCGTTGATTGTCAGTTGGGAAGTGCGCACGAGCTCAGTTGACTTACGCTGCCACCGAGGCGCTCGACCGTCTCCTTGGCGTGCTGCAGGATGTTTTCGCCGGTGCTGATGCCGGGAACGAACCCACCCGGCGTCTTGCTGTCGATAGTGAACCGCTTCGAGGCGCCAGTCTTCCCCAACCACTCCTCCGAGGCACCATACAGACGCGCAGTGTCTATGGTGTCGCAACCGCCGTCCTCCAGCAATTTGTACACCTTCTCAATGCTCTCTTCCGTGACGAAGGCATCGGTCAGACCCATGCCGGACCCAATGCCGGAACCAATAGGGGCGCCGCCAAAGACGATCTTGACAGAGGTGCGAGCCATTATAGTGAGAGAGAAGTCGAATCGCAATTAGCCGCTTTGCGCTGCAGCCATCCGTGCCACTGGATCCACCCGCCAAAAATGCCCACGAATGTCTTCTGGAGCCATCAGAGCCTGATTTTGGTGGGTGGCAAATCAGCCATTGCGTGGCTCGGATGGCTAACACTCTATTATCGCATAGAGTCTGCGTGATATGCGAAGAGACTTTATATGACCGTCGGATACGTTTCCGAGCTGGGAATTGGGCGCACGGGAGGCGATCCGAGTAATAAGACATTCTTGAGTTGCCAGGCGGGCCGCGATTCCTACGAAGGGCGCAAGATTTGCCGAAGCTGGTTTGCAAGCTATTTCGAAGATATCTGCGGGTTGATGAGTTCAGGATAGGCGAGGTACGAGGCAGCCTGCAGTGACTGGATGCAGCAAACGCGATATTGATGGGATCATAGTTCCCACTGGCACGTGATCCTGTCGCATCCGCGAGAGAAAAGGCTGACAGTGAGAAAGAATAACAAGGGGAAGCTCCGACAGTGTGGGGTCACGAAGGATTTTCCGGTCTGCTGCAGCAATTACTCCGCCCCACACAAGTAAGGTTCAACCAATACGATTAAATCATTGATTCTCCGCTAGTTAATCCTCAGTAATCCAGCCCCCGACTCACCACCTCTTTGCACGTCGGCCGTAGCAGGATGGTGTGCTCAAACTGCGCCGTCTTGCTTCCGATCTGCCACGTTCTCTCCGTTAGCAGGGCAGCACAGGACACTGGTGAAAGCGGGTCGCTCACCTGATCGTACAACGGCGGGTAGTCACTCACGAACCCTTGCGCAACGAGATGGTTAAGCTGTACGAGCGTTAACACGGTTTACGCTACAGCGAAACAAACACGCACCGCAAGCAAATACTTGCTCTCCCCCAGCCGGTCCAGATACCGCCTGCAGAACGGCAGCGTCCCAAAGTTTTTGTTGATCGTCTTGAGCAGCGACTTTGCCGACGTGAGCCGCAGGGGCACGTTCGGCACGTCGTAGATCCGCGCATAGTGCGAGCAGTCGCCGTTCTCGACTAGCCGCCCGCGCCCCGTCGTCCCGAACGTCTCGATCGCAAAGTAGTCGCCCTCCTCCATCTTGGTCTGGTCCGCCGTCTTGAACAGCGGGACCGACTTTCCGGTGGAGCCGCCGTGGATTTGGTACGGCGTGATCGTGTGCCCGCAGAGGTTTTCTATCGGTTTTACTGCGCGAGTGTGAGTGGTCCAAAAATGAGAGTTATGGACGGACGCACCGGGATACACCTTCCCCCCGATCTCGACCTCGTAGGACTCCATCGTCTCCTGAATGAACCCGCCAAGCTCACCTAATCGGACGTCGATGCCAGCTTCCTATACGGAGAAAAAGATGAGAACAATCAGCAAGGCACGCAGGCACAGGGGCGGGCTCTACTGACGCGGATACCAGTGTCGGTCGCGGCCTTGACGGCGGCGAGGAGATTGTCGTAGTTCGGGTCCCACGAGAGCGTGAACGCCG
Organism: Mycena olivaceomarginata; assembly: GCA_029378375.1. Classification (NCBI taxonomy): domain Eukaryota; kingdom Fungi; phylum Basidiomycota; class Agaricomycetes; order Agaricales; family Mycenaceae; genus Mycena; species Mycena olivaceomarginata. Next base: position 177,149 of record JARKIC010000744.1, on the reverse strand, counting down.
AGTCGAGGATGCGCCCCTTTATGTGCACGCCAATGTCCACCTTCAGGACGTCGCCCATCTGCAGCACTGGCAGACATTCAGCCCAGTCCAGTTAATTAAAAATAACGCGCACCAGTGGTATCGCCCGCATTGGGGGAAAAGTGTGCGGCGCAGTTGTTGAGGTTGACGCCGGTGGGGAAGCCCACGCCGGCGTCGAGCCCGTCGCCCTCCGCGAGCGCACGCGTTCCCGCCTCGATGTTCTCACAGATCTCGGTCAAAGTCATCCCCGGGCGGATAGTCTTGCGCGCATGGGCGCGCACGAGCCGGTGCACCTCCGCGCCCTTGCGGATGCTCTGGTACGTTGTCTCCGGATCATCGTTGAGCTGCTTCTCGATGTAGCGCTTCTCCTCCGAGGTCGTGCGCCAGGCGTTGCTGCACGCCAGAAGCTCAATGTGAGGTTAAAGCTTGAGGAGCGGAGCGGGACGCACTCGTCCTTGTAGTGCTGGATCTCGCCCTCGGGATAGACGCCGTCGGGAAAGAACTTGGAGAGACCGATGCGCGGGGGGTCGCTCTGCTCAGGCCTTTTCTTCTTTGGTTTCTTCTTCTTCTTTTTCTTTTTTGCATCGCCTGTTAGACCGCCTTCCGCTGGTCCAAGTCAGCCTTCAACTTACTGGTTTGGGTTAGGAATAGACTACCAGGCACTGGGTCGTCTTCTACATCGTTGGCGTCATCGTTGTCGGCGTCAGGGTCGTTGTCAGCCAGGATGTCTGGCGGGGTGGGGATTGTGATCATGGTGCGCAAAGGCAAAGGTGACCGTCGAAGCGTAGGCAAGCATCATCGTCACCTGATCCCGACCCGCTAATCAATCCGTGAGCACCGAGCGGGCCGCCCTCCTCCTCTGATGGCGGCGGGCGCTGCGCTGGCTGTCGATGTCAGCCATATAAATTCGGCGACGGGGAGGAGATTTCGAGACCCAGTCAATTTAGAGACTGTTGTTGCGCGCAAATTGTACTCGGGTGTAAGAGAATTCCTAGGATGCTGGGAGAGCTCTTGACTCTGGAGTGCCAAGCGATATTGATGGCATCATAATTCGAGCTTCACGTGATCTTGTCGCGTCGCGTCCCAAAAATTGTTGTCCTCCTACCTCGACATCTTCTCTCTTCCTTGATCATTTTTCGAGTCCCGTCTACCCGTTTCTCTGCTCCAAAAGCTCAGTTGCATTGCCTCCCTTCTTGTGTACCGCAGCTGGGCACCCATCTGCCGCGGTTTCATTAATATCGATTCGCTACGGACGTCGCCCTCCCTTTGTCCCGGTAAACAGACGTTCCAGCGAAGTGTCCGCAGAGCGACATCCTCCACCGCCAACCTCTCCTCCAGATTTCCGTCCCCAGCCGCTGCCTTTTCGTCCATCGGATCGCGACGGCCGTCCCACAACCGTCACCATGTCTGACATGGCCCACCACAAAACCCTATAGGTCCCAGCTGGCCAGGGTGCCTGTCGCTCCTTAATCATATGGCTGGTATCTACTACGATGCGTCCCTAGGCAAGTATGCACGTACGGTATGTGGCGTGACAACGATAATCGCGCCAGTTTCATGTGCAAGTGGCGGGCGTTGCAATTCAAGTTCCGTCACTTCCAACCCGTCTTCACCACCGGCAGCCCTGTTTACCCTGGCGACATGTGCTTTCAGAAGCTCGTTAGGTAGACTTATTCCATATTTTCAGCGAAATTAGACTTGGCGCTATGGACTCAGGATCCGGATGTATTCTTAGGTATCCCTCGCGCGATCGACTGCCATTTGCGGACTTATAACACTCGTCTCCTAGACCGCATTCGCTGGCTGATCTGCGTCGCCAGCGCTACCTTAAAAACTAGCATTATTTCCGGTGCCCTGGCCAACTTTCAATTTGTTGCTCGTCCAAAGTACCCACACATTCAAGCATCCTGGCACGAGTGCGTTCGAGTCTGGGAAATATAGACTTGCTAACCGCCGGTAATCATAATTTGGTTTTTGATGGCGGTTCCTGCGCGTTCCTCGATTTCCCTTGCCCTTGCCGGGGTTTTTTTTTCTCGGAGCAGCGTAAGCGCAGAGGGTCAAATGTTTCCAGTGTCCAGTTTGTCTACGTGGAATCAGTTTTCCTGTCCAAGAATAAGCGCAGAAGAAGTTCCGAAGCGTTTTTTTTTTGCTTCCGCTCGGCGATCAATTGCGATCGCCCATATATTTAAACCCCGACTCGATGTCGTCTGCCAAGTAAACACGTTGCTGCAGCTAGTCACTCATTTTCTTTCTTTCCACCACCATGAATCTTTTCCGACATCGAAGTCTCGAACAGCCCAAGACCTCCCCGACATCCTCACCCTCGAAGCGCTCCTCTAAGGCACCCCTTCGGTCGCAAAGCGACAGCGGAAGTGCCAGTCTATCCACAGCACCCGCAGCAGCACCGGAATCGCCGTCCAAACGCACCCCGCTGGGTATCGCGAACGTCGCGAACATATTCATCAAAATGCGCCGGGCAAGCGAACGCGCGAAGCCGTGGCACATCGAGTCGTCGTCGGGCGAGGAACCGCAGTCGCATCTGGACGTGTTGGAGGCCGTGACGAGCACGGCGCGCGAACCCCTGCACCACACGGACACCTTCATATGTGATGGGGCGGTCAACGTTGTGCAGCTTCTGAGAGCCACGCGCAATTCGTTGATGGAGTTAGCCGAGTTTATAGGCGCGAACGCCCTGGTCGAAGAAAAGTCAGTCTCGTCAGCTGGCTCCGTCGCGTCGGCTTATACTTTGCAGGTGGAACTGCACGATATGTGGGCCTAAACACAGGCCCAACGGGACCTTCAAAGTTCAAGTATGTTGACCCCTATTGCATCTCGGTGCGCTAAGTAAAGGCTATTAGATATCATACACTGCCTCTGCGACGCGTTCGGATCGTGCAGATCCACATAAGCCCGTAGCGCTGGATAAGGTCAAGGGCGTTCCCGGTCTCATGACCGTCGTAAAGCGCATCGCAGAATCATGACCGGCGCTCCCCTTCCAATATGCCCTCGGGCACACAACCAACTTGTACCACCAGTCATTGTACACTATTCGCAGCATTCCCAGGACTAGTAACGTACTGCTACCCTTACTCCGCCTCACTCCCTCTTCGTTCGTACTGCTACTTATCTCAAACGGTTAAACCAGACTCGATGTTACCCTACGATATGAGTCCGAATTGCAAAATAGTCCGCTCCTTGTTACGATACGTCTGCATTCGAATCCGAAGTAGTCCCTATATTCTTCTGTTGTGACTCGGACAACCGGCTTCAGAGGAGTGTTGTACAGCTGGATCGTGTACTGGTAATATTGTTAAAACCAAGCACAGGGCGTTGGACTGATAGCAAATTCCAATAGAGGTTGCGCAAAAGCCGCATGTGGCTTTTGGTGGCGCAACGTCCTTCCATGCGGCTTTTTTAGTTTTTGGCTCAAGTGGTCTGGGATGCGCTCATAAGCCATTCTGGTAATGTGGGGGAGGAATGCAGGGTATCTCCGCAGGCGGCTTTGTGCAGCCGCATGCGGCTTTGCGCAACCTCTATTTACTTCTCCTTGTCGGCAAATTGTGGAGAGACGAAACGATGTCCGAGGGCTGAATTTACCGCACACGCCTTTTCACCGGGAAGGTGATTTTGTTGAGACTGCCATCGAATAGTGAGAACTCACCTATAAAAAGATTACTTCCGCCCGACGCCCTTCGTGCCTTTCGCAGATCAGCACAATTCAGGCCACAGTTCCGATCTTGAAGTTGTCTTGGAGTATTCAAAGGAGGATGAGTGGCCAGACCCGGGTAAATTCAATATCCCAAAGATGAGATATTAACGTATTTAACCGTCGCCGTCTCGCAAAATCAGAGGCAGGTACCGTACTTCGGTTCGGCCTCCACAAGTATTCATCCGGATTGAACGTCGATAAGATCGCGCCGTTCCTGAGCCCGATGTCGGGACTAGGTACGTTCCGCGTCCAAGATCAGCGGGAAAAAATTATGCCGTGCCTCGTTGGATCGAGCTCCTCGACGGCCAGGGCTGCTGCCAGTGCGAACCGTTGTCCCAATTGCTCTGGACACCAGGCGGGACGTCGACCAAGACTTTGAAAGCTCTCAGACGGCTCATTTGCTGATTTGGTCGCAGCTCGGCCGAAAATAGTGCAATATTAGATGAAAACGGGTTCCTGCTAGTGGTCCCGATGGCTGGAGGTTTCCGAATTGTGCGAAGTTCGTATTGCAATCGGAGATTTACCAGTGTGGAATGAGACAGGGACATGTGGACAACGAGGCAGGGTGTGCCAAAATAAATAAGCCGCAACGGTGAGACAAGGCTGGTGCCCTTGAGCCCTTGAACGCTTTGGTCGCACTCAAGTCAAGGTTGAGTACGTTGAGTCAAGGAGTCCAGATTCGGCAAACAAACTGATGGGATCAGACGCGCGCTTCAAGTTGCCTGCAACCACGACGCTCACCCGCTCGCACCTGTATACGTAGTCTCTCTCGTGTTCGCCCTGTCTTCCCTTCCTCCGATCCGGGAAAAAGGAAGTGTATAGTCATTGTGGTCCCTAAAAGGAACGTCGCCACTTCGGTCGAATCGGTCCTCCTTTCTATGGTTATTTTTGTCCCACACATGGAAGGAAGGAAGGAAGGAAGGTGTATTCCGGCGCGGTCCCGTTAAGAAACAGCCGGGGCCCGTACCACACACATGCGTCACTTGTATGCTACGGATATTCTTTCCCTTTCACCATTTCACAACCTGAGTACCCATTCAACAATCGCCCCAGCTAGGTCGGTAATAAAAACGAGAAAAAATACCGGTGGGTCAACAGAGAAGCGTTCAGAGCCCCAGGGCGGCCTGGTGTCCAGAATCAAATATGTGGATAGTATATGTCCTATAGTATTATCCCAATGTGCTATATGCGTAACCTGCAGGTCTAAATACCGGTGTGGTAGAGTAATGTGTGAGGACGTCGTATGTATATTTTGCTAGCCGTTGTAAGATGTCGAAATTCCCAGTCTGCATTAGGTATCGTATTAAATTGTCGGTGGATCGCCAGCTCCGAGGTATGGTGGGTAGGATTGAGAAGATGTCGGTAAGGAAAGCACGCCTAAGGTCCACAAGTACGATCTCGGTGCATCCTAACAGCGCGTGTCCTTCGCTTTCCACATCAAGGAGGCACAGTCTGCACAATCTCGCGTGCCTGGGGACAGCAGGTCTTAGGCGCTCCTGATATCGCAGTACTTCAATCCCCAGGCCGTGGGACGAGAGGAGGATGTGGGTCAGGGCTTTGCGGTGGGCAGGGACTGGGACACGGAGGTATAGGCGTAGTTTCATGGCAGGGGAATTCAGGGATCTGTCTGCGATGCGCTCGACCTGCCCTTGGATAAGTGGGAGACGTCCTGCCATGCTCGCAATTTGGGACATGATCCAGGTTGAGCAGGAGTCATTCAGGCGGCGTTTGAGAACGATGAGGCCGTTGGGGCTAAGCGAGCTCATAGGCATGAGGACGGGGATGGGTAGGTGGGACAGCACATAGTACAGGTCTGTAAGCCAGCATGGCCGACTGTCTATTGTGAGTTGTACGGAGTCTCGGTAAGTGACGCCCGCAAGATGATTCCGCGGGAGGGACATAAGATGGGTGAGATAGCCGATGGTGAGGGACAGTCGCCTATAGTGTAAGGGGATAATACCAGTTTCAGAGAAAAGGACTGTGAGAACAGACCGTCTGTTGAGGCCAAGGAGACGACGGAGGAATTCGTTCTGGACGTCTTCGAGTTTTGAGACGTGGGCGTGGGTGACGTCCAGGCAAACTTCACATCCGAAGGTGAGGTGAGGGTCGATACGTGTCAGATAGAGCTGAACTCCCTGAGGGGGTGGCAGGCAGCTGACACTATCCTTCACGGCAAAGGTCATGTTCGCGACGGCACGAGCTTTCGACACTTTCTTTGCATAATGAGTGAAGAAGATATCCCTCTTGATGCTTGTGAAGAGAATGCCCACGAACTTGTACAGCTTGACAATAGATATGACTGTATCGCCGACGCGGATGGTGGGGATGAGACGTGGTACTGGCCCGAAGATCACCCACTTCGTCTTCAAGACGCTGACGACCATGAAGTTTTCTTTGCACCATGCGAAGAACGAGTCAATTTTCCGCTGGAGACCAGCGGGCGTCGTGGAGAAAAGGACAACGTCATCCGCCTGCTCCAGGTGGGAGACCGCAATTCCGTCCAAGATTATATCGTCGGCGTCCTTCGCGAATCTAGTAGCGAGATCGGCGAAGTAGACGTTCCACAGAACGGGGGAAGCGGTGTCACCCGTAAGGACGCCTATGAGCGACTTGAAGGCATCTGTCACTTCAGAGCCCTGTCTCACCACGTACGACATCCTGGTGTATAACATCCGTAACCAATTGAATAATGGGCCCGATACCCCCGCCGCATATAGCTTCATCCAGAGGGTAGGTAGATTGGTCGTGGGGAAGGCGTTCGTGAGGTCAATGAAGGCGACGTAGAGAGGTTTATTGAGTGCCCAGGATTTGTCGATGGCGCAGCAGAGTATGAAGCTGTTATTGTGAGTCCGATATTTCTCCCTAAAACCGTTCTGGGAGTCGGGCAGGAACTCATATGCTTCCACCCATGCACGGATCCGCATATCAATCAGCAGTGTCAAGCATTTGAGAAGGCAGCATTCCAGCCCCACTAGTCTGTAACTCTCGGGGTCGTCAGCAGGTTTCCCTGGCTTGAGGATTCCAAGGAGGATGGTGGTGAACCAGTCCTGGGGTGCCGTCCTGTTCTGTATGCAGTAATTGAAGAGCTTAAGGAGTGCCTCGTTCGGGATCGACTGTATTTTGAGGTATGAGACGTGGTCAATTCCGTGAGCACTCTTTGAGCTTCGGTCACGCAGCTTCCGCTTTAACGCTTCAATGTTGGTGAGGACCCAAGGTCTGGAGAAGAAGTGGTCGGGCGTGTGGTCCACAGTAGCGGGCGGGATCGAATCAGACATGAGGTTCCTCAGATGTTTGAGATCGGTGTCGAAGTGGATGGGCATAGTAGGGAGTGGGTTAAGCCGGGTAGCGAAAACATCTCGAAGTTGGGCCGCGGTGACTTGAACATGTCGTCGTTTCGCGTCCGTGAGATCGTGGATGACATCCCACCATTCGCGGATATTTTCAGTGTTAAGCAGTCGGTTGAGGTTCTCTGCCTGAGCCCACCGGACACTAGAAGATTAGATGAGGGAGGTTATCTTGGGCAGGGATCACTACGTACACGACACGGTTCCGATGGGCGTCAGGCTTATCTGCAACGGCGAGCTGCGCGACGGTGACTGTTGTATGTACCTGAGGGGCAGGCGGGTCCACCTTCTCGAGAGCTGTCCATACCCTGGGCACCGTTGCTGAAGCGCCGACATGGAGGCGAGTTTCGGAAGGGGGAGGGACAGAGGCGATAACCTCCACTACGTCCCGCTTGGGGTCCAGGCAGGTTGCCATAGTGATTGTGTGAGCCTCCCTGTATGCACTCGAGTCTCTTGGGCTGTCCATGAGTGTGAACACAGTCTGTGCCGTCCTGGCCTGCACTGCACATGCTATCAGCTCCAGGAGGTCACCGTTCGCGCAGCTCCATCCCCGGGTATGGTTGCCACCAGCTAGATAGCATATGGAACGAATGGCGTACTTGGAAGTCGTTGTTATATCAACGACCCGGGACGGGTTCGCGACCCTTAGCGCAAAGAGGATGGCGTGGAGAAGCGCCCGAGCATCAAGCTGCCTACCCGGGATACCAAAACCGCGGTTATGCACGCTATTATTGCCCCAGTACACCCCGAATGCAGCAGCGACGCCAGGTTGAGCATGGTTAACACACACACCGGCTACGACTACATGGACATGACGACGCTCTGCATCAGGAACCATCCCGTAGAGGGCCAGCGTAGACTCCTCGTCAGTTTGAGTTGTGGCGAGAGTGTCTTCCGCGAGGGCGTCACACACAGTACAGGCTGGGGGAGGGCTTGGAACACGGAGTTGGATGTTCCTCTGAGGCGCAGGATGCGGCGTTGGGGTGGGGAAGGTAATGTGGAGGGCGAGGATTGAATGATCAGACCATCTGCGAGGGACCGGAATAATCTGCAGGTCTCCCTCTTCAAGCCACAATAGGTAGTCCACAGAGAAAAGGACGTAGTTGACCATCCCTTCACCCCCCGGCTGGTGTGACGTGAAGGCACCGGGAGACGCAGCCTCATAGTGCGTACCATTCAGGATCTCCAGTCGGTTATCTTCGCAGGTATCGACTATCCACCTACCCCATGCATTCAAGACTCGATCGGTGGAGTGGCGGGGGAGCGAGGAGGAGGGGGGTGATTCATCTCTGACGCGTCCGTTAAGGTCCCTGACAGCTGCCAAGCATTTCGCACGCCGTGTCGAGCACCACACCAAGGCCTCATTGAACCTGACGGTGGGGTGAACATCAGGCCAGGTCCCCCAGGTATGGTTTGTGGAAGGGGCAATATAGCTGCCAACCAGGAAGATGTTATCGAGCTCTAGGGTGATTAGATCTGGACCTGAGATGCCCTCCAGCACCTTGAAGCGGAGAGTAGCACGGATGATCGCCGCTACTCCACCCCTGGAGCGTCTCATTGAACCACCGTTTCCTCTAGACCGGGCGACGAGGATGAAGCCGGGAGGCAAGGGAAGCGAGTGCTCCTGCTCAGGTCGCAGCCAAGTCTCTTGAAGAAACACGACATCGTTCACCATGATGAGCTTAATAGTTGGTTTCTCGCGTATCTTAATAGGGAGGTCCCCGCTGATGTTCCAAGATATAATTCTGAGTTCAGAGTACGTAACTACAAGGCTATATAGGAATTAGGGATGGCTGCATAGAAAAAGTTATTGAAGGGTAATCTACCTCTCTGCTACAGCGTTGCTACTTCCTCCGAAGAGATCTTGGAGCGCTTGCTGATTAGCGGACCCCGCACTGGAGCTGAGGCCAGCGCTGCGCTGGTGTTGTCCTGCCGTCTCTCCCCGGAAGATAGCTGTTTGGCCGGGGAGGGCTGAATATCGATTCACTAGAGCACAGAACATAGTTGCCAGCAACGGCCTCTGGGTCGGCTAAACAGCGAGTAACCCGACGAGAACCCCAGCCAGGATAAACCCCATAGATGCTAATAGCTTGTGTGTTCCCCAAGCAGTAGGACCAGTCGTACGGCATCCTCCCTAGGAGGCCATATGTCGTAGGTCGGGATGCGAGGCGGAACCCGGAACGAGTTGAAGAGGGTGTAATATCCACTCAGGTATACAACCCGGGGCATGGATACAACCCATAGTATGGTGTGAAGGAAGCGGGGCAGGGTGGAGACAATGCCTATGTCAAGCCAAGGTAGAAGCCTGAGATTAGACGAGGTAGAATCTACTGTACATGGAGATTCTACTGTGCTTATATAGGCTTCTAATAAATTAAAGCGATCACGGTCAATCGCGATCAGTTCCTGCACCGTAGCATTAAGGAGCATTAATGCTGATGCTCCTGGACTCCTCTGTGGTGGTTTCCATGGCGTCGGTGGACCTAGGAGACCCGACGTTCGGATTTCCTAGTCCTAAGTGTCATTGTATCCAGTGGTTCAAACCCTGATCGGGTTTGCAACCACTCCTGTGCTCCGTGTACGCTTCCCTGTCCTATGTGGTGCGTCTGGGGACTAGGATCCACCTGTACGGGTTCCTGGTCCCTAACGTCTTCTGTATACCGTGGTGCAGACTCCCCGAGTCTGCGGCTTTAGAATCCGAGGCCGGGTTTCAACCGTGAGAAGGTCACGTGGTGGTGTCATGAGAGTCCCGTGCCGCTAAGACGCGTCTGTATCCATACGGATGTGTCGCGCGAAAAAAGTAGAACCCGGGTGATTCATGACAATAGTCGCCTTATCACGAGACTTGAAGCGGATGCTCAGGGTATTCGGGCTGCTGTGGTCGACCTGGGTGGAGGCTATGTCATCGCTCCCAATGGTGCAGTGCTGACCCGTGTTCGCAGCCAGCTGCACGAGGTAGGTGATGGCGGAGACGGTCAAGGCATTCAGCACCTGCTTTGTCGAAGCCGATATAGTAACGGGACCGAACAGAACGTCGGGCCAGGGATTTTGGAAACCCTCCAGCCTCTGGTGTTTCCCGGCTGACCCACCAGACATAGACGCCGAGCGCTTTCCGGCGGCGAGAATCGGTTGCTCCAGCGCAATGGGCACGGTGAAGGGGTTGGGGGCGACTGAGGTCCCGAATGCGCTTGGGGCAACCGAGGGTCCCGAATGTGTTCGGGGCGACGGCTGCGTTATGGAACAGGTGGGAGGGAGCGGCCGTGGCTGAGCCTGTGTTCCCTACGACGGCCGGCAGGAACATACTGCTGGGGGCGGCGGTGATGGTAGGCAGCCTGGCTATGAGCGAGGGAGGAGCGGGTGGCGCAGACCCAAAGAGCGAAGGGATGGCTGCTCTCAGCAACGGCCACTGGGTCGGCTAAACAGCGAGTAACCCGACGAGAACCCCAACCAGGATAAACCCGATAGACGCTAGTAGCTCATGTGTTCCCCGAGCAGTAGGACCAGTTGTACGGTGTCCTCCCTAGGAGGCCGTATGTCGTAGGTCGGGATGCGAGGCGGAACCCGGAACGAGTCGAAGAGGGTGTGATATCCACTCAGGTACAAAACCCGGGGCGTGGATACAACCCGTAGTACGGTGCGAGGGAAGCGGGGCAGGGTGGAGACAATGCCTATGTCAAGCCAAGGTAGAAGCCTGAGATTAGACAAGGTAGAATCTACTGTACATGGAGATTCTACTGTGCTTATATAGGCTTCTAATAAATTAAAGTGATTGCGGTCAATCGCGATCAGTTCCTGCACCGTAGCATTAAGGAGCATTAATGCTGATGCTCCTGGACTCCTCTGTGTTGGTTTCCGTGGTTTTGGTGGACCTAGGAGACCCGACGTTCGGGTTTCCTAGTCCTAAGTGTCATCGTATCCAGTGGTTCAAACCCTGATCGGGTTTGCAACCACTCCTGTACTCTGTGTACTCTCCTGTGTCAGCCCTTGGTGCGTCCGGGGACTAGAGCCCGTCTGTATGGGTTCCTAGTCCCTAACGTCTTCTGTATTCCGTGGCGCAGACTCCCTGAGTCTGCGGCTTTAGAATCCGAGGCCGGGTTTCAACTGTGAGAAGGTCACGTGGTGGCGTCATGAGAGTCCCGTGCCGCTAAGACGCGTCTGTATCCATACAGACGCGTCGCGCAAAAAAGTAGAACCCGGGTGATTCATGACAGCTGCCGTGAACGGCCTGGTGGGTGCATGGGCAGCTGAGGCTGGCGAAGGGGCCATGGCAGAGCTTGTACGTTCCACTTCGGATACCTATGGTATCTTTGTAATTCAACTCCTATTTTACTTGCTATATATGTTGTGCCAGTACTTCCCTTCTTCATTCGCTCGCATCCCATTTTCCTAATTTCCCGACCTCGTCATTTCACGGTAGTCAGGTTTCTCGTCCCGTTCTAATAGCTCTCCAGGTTCCTGAGCTTTGTCTGCCGGAGATCCAATTCTGTAAGTACCACTACTGATTCCAAATTTACACATGCTCATTCTGCATCAAAGTTCTCTAGATACTGAATTATTTCATTCAAATCGACAGTCACGCATCATGGACCCCTCTGTCGATGTCGAATATTGGTCGATGTCACGTGTCACGAAGGCTTTTGTCGAACCTCCAACAAGCCGTCACAAGTATCCTCCTCCCCCCCGCCCCCCCCCTAGAGCGCAAAATTTCCCTAAGATTGTCGAAATTTTGGAGGGTGTCACGCAAAAAACTCGGCCGTTGTCGAAATGTCGAATAGGTAAATCCGGTCACGTGTCACCCCCCCTGTCGATTTGAATGAAATAATTCAGTATCTGAATTGTCCCATATGAACGAACTCGCTTTGCAAGCCCGACATATCGACCTACCCGTCAGACTCGAGCAAAACGCGGCCCATTCCCGGCACTCCTGATCACAAACGTAAATCCGAGAGCTTCGCGTTCCAGTATGATTCTAGTAGATCACGGCTGGCAAGCCCCGACCAGGACTTCAGCGTTCCGGACGGCGGGCTCGTAGCTTGGATGACTGTTGCTGGAGCGTGAGCTTGGTTTCCTCCTTCCTGTGTTCTAACTTTGAGATAACCATATTATTTTCAGGTGGCTCGTGTTGTTCAGCACGTTCGGGTATCTGTACTCATTTGGGGCTTACGAAAGTGAGTCCTTTACTTACCTCACTACATACCGATGCTAAATGCCCCAAAGCGTTCTACTCGTTGGAGTACCTGACCAACCACACTCCCAGTAGCATTGCGTGCATAAACCCAGTATAAACCTCTTGTTGTACTCAGCCAGCCCACAGCTGGATCGGGAGTTTTCAACTCATGATGCCCTTTGCACTAGGAATCGTTTCGGGCAAGTCATTCGACAATGGCTACTTCCATCTGATCCAAATTACCGGAGAGACCATTTTCACTTTCTCGTTCGTCTTCCATCATCTTCTTTCAAATTCCCCTCATGAATTGACTCACTAGACTTTTCATGCTTTCACTTGCAAAGCCCTTGCAATAATATCAGGTTTGTGTTGTGTCCATGATTGACGTTCGAGCTCTGAGGTTCGATCCCAGATATTTCTGAGGTGCACACGGCGATTTGACGTTGAATGGAACTGAACATTTGTGCAGCCAAGGACTCGGAATGGGAATTAGCCTCGGTTTAACTTTTGTACCGGCTTGCGGTTCGTTGTTGCCAGTTGTGTCCGAACCGCCATTAAGCACCTTCCAATTTGGGACGACCACAGCCACCCTGCCGACGGCTCACTCGGCGGAGTTTCAAATGAAGCCAAGAATCTCTAAGTCAAGCGATACCACAAACGAGCTTTACTACACATGTAAGAAGGTACAAAACGACTTGTATTAATACATTTCTATGAATTTACATAACTAATTGTATTTCGGCGGTACGTACGATACAAATTTGAAGGTCTGAGAGGTAGAATGTGGTTGCGAGCTTGATGGTGCCGGTGCCGCGCGCGATGTTTGAGGCTGGGTTGCAGCAAAGGGGTGCGCTGGCAGGTGTGCAGGGCGCAATGTCGCGGGGTGCCGTGGAAGGCGGCGCCAACATACGAGGAGGGGACGGCGGGGCTAGTAATGAAGTCAGTTAGACATGGCAGTGACAGCAAACACGTACCTAAGTTTGCGCCGCTTATCATTTGCCGCCATGGCGCTTGACTTGACCTTGCTCCCGCTGCTTGCCCCAGCGCCGTATGACCTGTCGATGGTCGACTTGCGCGGCTTGCTCCCAGTCTTCCTATTGGGCATCATTGCCTCTTGCGTCGCCTTCCAGTCGGATGAACGCGGGACATGGGTGGATGCCGGCAGGATGCCACTGTTGTCTGTCTCCAGGAGCAAGGCCTGCAGCACCGCTTGGAGATTAGCGACGGATGTGAGCTCCTTGCAGCCTGCTTTCCGGAGCCGAGCAGAGGCGACATCCATCAAAATGGCCAGTTCCGTAAGCGCAGAACGTTGGGATGGCGGCGGCGCAGATAGTAATGTGGAGGTGTGCTCAGTTGTGGGCGGTGTCGGGGAAGGGGGAGATGTGGGAAGGAATGATGAGGGCTGAGGTCCGTCGAAGACAGGCTCAAGGAGGCGCTGGACCGCGGCCATGTGTTTGCAGAAGGAGATGAGGGGGAAGTCGAGGCAATTGCAGCTGTAAGCATCTACGTCGACGTCGTACTTTCTTGAGGGCTGCGACTGCGACGCAACGAGGTATCTTGCGTCTTCTACGTGTTCGATCTGATCTTTGTGGTACTTCTCTGCGCGCTTGTGTACGTCCATCCGCTTCTTGATCTCAATATCGGGGCCCTCGAAGTTGAGGTCTTGGCGTTTCTGTTTCAAGGCATAGTATGGGACCACCCGCTCCACAAGGGTGTGAACAAGGTGGTCGACGCGACGGTTCCGTTTGCCGAGAAGAAACTTCCACTTGAGGACGTGATGCCACCTAGGCGGTGTTAGTAAACGGAGGGGGTAGGGTAAAGCACATACGCTTCGACGAGCATGTTCGTGTCACACATCTCGAAGATGCTACGTGAGCCACGGTAGACCGCCGACCACATCGCGACCACCTCGTCCTTCATCCAGGTGTCCTCGAGGTATTCAACAAACTTATCCGGCGCCGTCCGCTTGATCTGGTCCCACGTCGCGTCGAAGTCTTCCCGGTTCTCCATACGGATCCATTTCTTCAGCAGTTCCCAGAGCTCGGGCGATTGCGGGATGTGAAAGTGCTGCTGCCATGCGTGAAGCACATGCCACCAACAAAGAAGGATGAAGCTTGACCATTCATGGTTGACGCGCTTCCAGTCGACCGAGGCAATCTTGCATGCATTGATCTGTGCCCAGTCGAAGTCGGACATGATGTATCGAGGGTCGACGCCGGGGGACCGGAGGTGGTCAAGACGGAGGAAGTACAGGATGGTCTCTTGACGACCGTTCGAAGCGAGCATCCAGGCGATTGGGATTCCGTGCGCATGGTTGTCGCGCACGACAAGAGTGGTCAGTTGCATGTTCTCGTACATTGTCGTATTATGTGTAGCCCGGCGTCGAGAATTTCGCGGGTGCTGGTGGAGAGAGTGAGTGGGCGGGTCTCGTGAATCCTGCAACGCGAGGTCGCAAGGCTGCGACAGCAGACCTTGCAGCGGCGCATCGCGCACTGGGTGTTTCCTAGACGAGTGCAAGAGATGCATTTGACGCTCGGGCGGGGCGGGGGTTTCGCGGTGGCTGTCTGGGTAGAAGAGAGCGGAGTAGGACGCGGAGCGTTGTTCTGCTGGGCGGCGTTGCGAGGGTGCACACCGAGCTCCCAGAACTTGTAGCGGGGTCCATGAGCTTTGTTGAAACACTGGATGTATAATTTTAGCAAAGGGCGAGAGGAGGAAAAGGGCGAGACAAGAAAAACACGATAGAACTTACAGCAACGTAGTATTTGCCTTCGTTGGGTCCATACTGACATTGGCGAGGAGCGGGCAGAAAGTTGGTGCAAAGCGGCTCCGGACAGAGAGCGTGGCGGGCGTTGATCATCATGGCGTGGTGGTTCGTGAAGAGAGGCATCGCGTTGGGCGGGGTATCGTAAAGGAAAAGGTTGGGGCGGCGGTGGTGGGAGAGGAAGAGGAAGGGATGGATGTTTGTTTGGTATGCGGCTCACCACGGCTTCTAGTTCAAGCTCCGCCAGGTGAGCCGCCGGCAGGGTGGCTGTGGTCGTCCCAAATTGGAAGGTGCTTAATGGCGGTTCGGACAGAGTGGTTGTTGCCTTCTCCCGATCCCATTTTTCCTGATCTTTCATCAGGTATTTCGTCCCATCACTTCGCCAAACGTCGCGCTCTCGCAACCGGCAGCAGCTGGCGCCACAATATTTCCCATCAGTAAGTTCATCGTCGAATAACAACGTCGGACGGAGACCTAATTAGTTCATCTAGTGATCAAGTAAGTTGATTTTTGCCCGGGTGTTTTATAGCCAGCTAATTGCACGACAGCCATCTTATTCCCAAGGTTGGGTTCGCTGCAGCCGTGCGTGCGTCGGGGTACGTTGTGCTTGGATGCCTCGTAATCGGAAATGCCATGATGCGCACTCGCCCCCGCCCTGCGCATACCATCCCCGATATCAAAAGTTTCTTCACCGATGGTGCTTACCTGTTTCTCGGTCGCTGGGTGAGATCTTGCGCCGGCTCTCACGCCGAATTTTATCATCTCATTCACCAACAGAACACTGTTGTCGACTGCTGGAGTGTATATGCCTCGCAGGTTTCTCACCGTGAAGGCCGAATCTCGCAACTGAGTCCAATTTTTTAGTCATCTACATGCAACTTTTCTCTGTACAGCATTCCGTCGGAAGCAGTCTTGCTTTCTACTCGATTGCGATTATGAACCGGACAAGCGCAATCGGACGTGTGGCCGGCAACTACTTGGCCGATATCTATGGCCCCTTCTATCTGCAAGTGGCACAACCCTCATCACCGCGGGCACAATATTTGCGGTCGGAGTGTCAGTGCTGGTTAAGTTCCACTTTGTTGGTAACATTCATATCTCAGGCATAGTTCCCAGACACGATTCTCGTCAGCGTTCTTTACGGGATATTCTCCGGAGCATGTGCGACAATTCCCCATTCATGCCAAGTCGGACGCTTAATTTTGGAAAGTATCTATAATAGGGCTTGCGCTGTCGATTGCTTCCCTCGCATCATTGGCCCGAACGCCCGACGAAGTTGGGTATGTGCGACATTTTGTTTTATCTACGACACTCACCGCTGCCACTGTCTATCTGTAGTGCCCGAACAGGGATTGCACTTGCTCTAGGCAGTTTTGGACCGCTCGGTTCCGCCCCAATTCAAGAGGCG
This sequence comes from Mycena olivaceomarginata, assembly GCA_029378375.1. NCBI lineage: Eukaryota > Fungi > Basidiomycota > Agaricomycetes > Agaricales > Mycenaceae > Mycena > Mycena olivaceomarginata. Next base: position 160,742 of record JARKIC010000744.1, on the reverse strand, counting down.
CTTCTCACCTCAAGCTTCCTGTGGATGCGGCCTATCGCCTTCTCTGGGGGTAATTCTCTTCCCTCCTGCAAATGTGGTTGCTGATTTTCTTTAGGCTATTGTGGCTGCTTCGGCGGTTGTTTCCTTGGCACGAGTGTTCTGGCTGGAAGGCGCTCTTAGACACATTAGAAGGGAGCGCGGTGCCAAGTTGTACCTATAGCAATATCTAGACTTAATTATTCTTTGGGTTCAGGTTGAATTTATTCGCTCATTAGAGGGGTGTATCGGCGACGCTCCGTTTGGATGATCTTAGCGAGCGACACTGCGGAAGACTCCAAGCTCAGTTTGAGCTGCCCAGTCCCGAGTTTGCGTGTGCGACGGATTCGGAGTCGGTTCATCTAAGTCCACTAATGACACGACTTTAATCTTGTGCTCAAATGATGAATTCAGGGGTTTACAGCCGAGTTTACAGCTTTCTCGAGGCCGCCGGAAATGCGTTGATTGCGGCGCATGTCATCCGCGCCTAGTCCGCGCCGCAGTTCCCGCAGTTCAACTGATCACGTGCATTTATAGTTCAACCAGTCATTATCATCAATGCAATATCGGATTCTGATAAGTATCCGTGGCCAATCATCTCCAGCTAAAATACATCTTCGGGCTGTTAAGGTTCTGCTGTAGCAGATTGGCGCTGATTCCGTTTGGATTCCGTGCAATTCCATGCTGCCCCTCTGTGCTGCATGGGATTGTACAGCTTTTACAGCTCGCACGCTGCAGTCATGCTGCCACCGGCGAGGCCAAGTCCGGCCAAGTCCGGCCAAGGCCTGCGGAGTAATTTAGAATCAGGAGATCCGAATGCTGTATTCGGCCATTTTTGGATTCCGCTCCAATGACGTGCACAGCTTCGGGCTTCGGCGTCTTGGGTTAGGTATTTAATGGACAACAATGCAGGGCTTCTCCGCACTGCTCCCACCGCACACAATCCCCATCACCCACACCACTTATCATGACTGCCACCAATGAAAGCTTTGGCAAATTGTATCCCAAGCGGATTCAATTCCACAGTGCGTAAAATCAAATTGTGGAGCGCCATTCTTTCTTACCAATTTTGGGACGTACAGTTGACGCAGTGACAGCCCTCCCCCTACCCAAGCGCTCTCCGAAGGTCCCTACCGCCTATGTCAGCGTCAAAATCTCCGATATCAAAGATCACTTGAAGACGGGCGTGGTCAAGGGGCAGAACCCCACTTGGCAGCAGAACCTGTCGCCGTAAGTCGGCCCTCAAATATTACCTTGAATTCGGGAACTCACAAATATCCACAGGACAAGAATCAACGAGAATTCGGAGGTCGTCTTCGAGGTGAAGCACCGCTCGATCTGGCCGAAGCCGTCCACGTCGCGGGTGGCGGTGACGGATCCATACCCGCTGAGTACCCTTCTTGAAATGCAAGGCGGAAACACCTTCAAAACAAGTGCGTATTAGTTTGGAGCTCAGAACGCGTCATATCTAACAAGGGTCTTATAGACATTGAATTACCCCTCCATGCCGCGATAACGACGGGCGCAAGTGGAAAGCAAATGGCGGGGAGTCTATCAGTGAACATCCGAGAACTCACCTCGATCGAGACGGCGAAACTCTGCTGCGAAATGGCGGAGAGAAAGTCGAGTGAGCTCCAGGGAATAGACAGCCAAAATGGACCAATTCTGCCGCAAATTCAGACAACCCCGCCAGAACATTTAACAGTATAGGGAATCTTCTTGATCGTCTTCGGTGGCTGGGCGTGTTTTTTTCTGGAAATTTGTATCATATCTGCCATATCATATCATATTATATCATACTGTACATACTCGTGTATCTTGATCTTCTGTGTAACATGTATTGGGTTTCGGGTTGAATGATCGACTTAGGTTTTAAAGTGACTCGCACTAGAAATAAGACAATCAACCAATCTTGTACCTATTTTTGACTCTGACTCGGCTTCACTTCGAAGCACCGGGGGCAGCCAATCAGGGGTATGAAAACCATATGCCTTAAAGGCATGTGGCTCGCAGTTGGAAAGAAGCCCAGAAAGGCGCCACTATCAAACAAAGGGGCTTCTTTCTAACTGCGAGCCACATGCCTTTAAGGCATATGGTTTTCATGTGCCTGGTTGGCCACCCCCGGTGATTCATTGCATGCTCCGGCAATTCGAGTATTTGTCGCGCCAATCCCACAAAATCTGCCCTCCAGAAAAAATTTCTCTCAAGGATGGTTGATCTTGCACCGTTTTCTTTACTTGAGTCGGGTTACACACAGCGTCCAGCTGGGACTGTAGATAAATCTGACTGCCGTGCCGTCGACCTGGTTGCCTGCACGGAAGGCGAGTAAAATCAAAGCAGATAAGATATTCAAAACCCACGGTCCATTGGTTGGTCAGAGATTTCAACCGTCGTACTATGGCGCCAAGTAAGCTGCATTCTCGGAGCGTATAAAAATTTACCCAAAATGGCTGGGTCGCACCGAGGAAGCCAACGCCCGTTGGCGAGATAAAACGAGAGCCAGCTCGAGATAAAACAAACGACCGGCTCTAAGGTTTGTTGACCACTGCATGGAGGCACGGGAAAGCTGACCGACGCAAAACGTGTTAAATTGTTAAATAAACGACAATGGTGCCACACAAGCTGAAAGAGTATGCATCAAAGAAAATCAGGCAAAGGAGTCAAACCATGAGTCGGTGTCTGGACTCTACTCCATGACAGCCCAGGCGTATGAGGATTTCTTCATATTTTGCGGCAACTCCGTGTTCTGTATACATATGCATATTCCCTTGCTCAGTTGCCACTCAGGAAATGAATTCGAACCGGAAGAGACAATTGCCCTAGAGCCTGCGCTGGCTTAATGTCTCTATCTAATAGACACTTCATCACTTGTAACTCGTAGTATAAGTACCTCGCTGAATATGGGTTGTGGTTGATGATCAAGATCTGATGGCACAAAAAGGGGCGAAGCTTCCGCGGCGTGAGAACACTTCGTAAAAGTCAACAGTAATGTTCCATTTATTTGCTGGAGGACGCCGCTGAGTATAGGACATTGGCTGCCGTGTTCTTCCTCTTTTCTCCTCCTTCCCTGAAGTTCTTTTGCTCAACCACCTAGTCCATCTCCAATCATCCTAGAAGATGCCACGAACGTTCGCCAAACGTTCACTCCGACTTCCACCCTTTCGGGTAAATACCGTAACGAAGCTAATTAAAGAGAACCTGGGACGGCCACTCGTGCCCGGCGCAGTTGGGGCATTTTCACTCTTGACCTCATCTTCCTCCCTACCCAATCCCTAACACGGTTCTTCTCTACGACGCTGGGCCTAAAGGTACGGTTTCAACGCGTTCGAATGGCCCTGCTCTAGAAACTGGGAGGCGGCTTAGGCTGACTTGCGCCCGAATCGTACTTATGAGCTGGAAAAGAATCTTGACAATACTGGAAACCTTTGAGTCGGACGCCAAGCCATGACTCCATGACAGGCAGATACCGAGCGCTCGCTGTCAGGCACCAATGTAGCAATCTAACGTCGACTCTGGCTCTTTCCTCCTGCGTTCACAATCGGACTCCAGCCTGTCCCCTCTTCTCCCAGAACCCCGCTCTTCGGTGATTTCTCATCTCGCGGCCAACTTCCACCAAAATCTCGCTTGAAATATGTCAGTCATTATTCCATTCACGCGTCGTAATACATAAATAATGGCCTGAATGCAGTGAACAGAAACAGATAAGCAGGAAGTGTAGCGTGTAAGGTAAGGTGGTGAATGTGGTGCACAGTGTACGCAAAGTGGGCGGGGGGGAGGGTGGGGAGGGACGAGTGATCTCTACGGCTCTTGAACGCCCTGGACTCCCCTCGAGCAGTCGACTATGCTCGGCGCCACCCGGCCTCCTCGCTCATCTCGAGCACCGGACTGAACATTTTTCCATTCCCCTCGTCTTCCGCACCCCGGGGCTTGTGCACGCGAAGGAGATAGAAGAAGCTGTCCTCGACGACAAGGAGGCTCTTCAGTACGCCATTGATATTCCAGGCAATGCTCGCGACGACAAAGCCCGCCGCTGCGTCGAGCACGTAGTGGTTGGCCGTCGAGACAATCGCCACGAGGATGAGCGTCGGGTACGACATCCCAAGAACCCATTTGCCCACAGTGAGCAAGCGCGAGTGCGAATACGACGGTAGGGTTGCAATGGTGAGTCCGATAACGAAGCTGTAGCCGAAGTGCAGCGAAGGCATGGCCGCCAGCTGATTGCAGAACTTGTTCGTGGTCCACACCTGCTCATGATTTTGGTCAGTGCTCCGATCAAGTCGTTCCTATAGACATAATTACGCTAGCGACTTCGCCGGTGTGGACGGTGTCCACGAAGTTGAAACCATCGGTCGAGGGGAGGAGCCGCGGCGGCATGCACGGCCACAGGGTAAAGACAACAAAGGCCATCAAGTTGGAGACCGCGAGTGTACGGCGGCGGGCTTCAAACAAGGGCTGGGGCGCAGCGGCATACAACCACGCCAGGAAGGTAATCGTGCCAGGTATGTGAATGAAGCTGTAGATCCGGTTCAAGGCGCCCAGCAAAGCCGGTCGTGCGAGAACGTAACCTTGGACGGCGGGCTCGACGAAAACGCCGAGCTTCTGCTCGAGGTGGATGAGAGACAGGGCATGCTAACCGAGAAATCAGAAGTGGACGGTGGATTCGGTTCAAAAACGCTTACCTCGCGGGAAACGGCAAGCGTGTCATCTTTGAGGGTGACGGCGGTGAATGCGCGCGCGAGCTGGTAGGTCCAGTACACTAGAAGCCAGTACCAGACCTCCACCAGGAACGGGAAACGGCGGAGGATACGCGAGACGCGAGTGTGGCGCCACACTGCGGTGTTTCGAGAGCGAACGCTGCGCCCGAAGGCTACTCGATCACGATACAGCGAGTCGGATGTGGCGAGCAAAGGCTCTGTGGTAGGGGAGAGCGGAGACCAAGCATCGTTATCGCGGCGCCGGTTGAGCACGACGCCGGCGGTGAGGATGGCGAGGACGAGACTGGGTTCTGCGTATGCACCGAAGGTCATGGTAAGGTGGGGCACAAACGGAGCGTGGAACCTCACATAATCATAATAATATTAGTATTGCCGTTGGTCGTGTGCGGCCGTGCATGATTGCAAGCCGAATTTGATGAGTTGTATTTGATGTCATGCCGAGAATGACGAGGTTGATCAGGGTTCAAGTAAGATGGCCTCGGCAAGGGCTTCGGGCATTTCTCTGTCGCTGACAATCTGCGCCGTCAGCGCAATTCAAAACCGACGACGACGGCTTTCACCCCGTCTCTCAGTCGGTGGTTTTCCATTTCTCACCCACCTTGAGGGCCGAGAATGTCAGTTCTCATCACGCGAAGACCTCGTTGTCTCAGCCTTTATTATTAGCCTTGGCAGTTGGCACGCAGCATGCTAAGCCCGAATCTCCCCGAGGTAGCGGATCACCGCTTGCAGTTTTTTGGGTGGCACACGCCCAATGTCTTTCCCTAGGCAAAAATGAATCCGCTGTGTCCCGCAGCAGAATGCGAAGTCTTTGAGGTCGGGAGATTGAACCGTCAAATCGAAGTAAACTATCCGTCTGTACGATAAATGCATCATGTTGAAACAGCCCTTCGGCTTTTTCTTGTTCGGTTGCGATCCGTGGTAATCAAATCTTTCTTCTCCCGAGGCGTCAGCAGCGCTGACTGAGCGGAGAAATCTGAATCGGCAAAATACCAGCAGTCCGGATCATGGCTGATAGGGATGATATTTGGTGATCCGTCAAACGCGAGCGCGAGTGGCGGATGCAGGTATGGTGGACGGAAATTCGATTCACCACAACCACTTGCATCCGTGTTGCGTGCCTCAGGCCTCAGGAGTCAGGACACCCATTCGACTTGACCTCTAATCCAGGTGGCGTAAACACGGCCCGTATGTACCTCGCTGTTGGTCTCTTGTAGACAGGCAAAATGAGCTCCTAAACTACCTCGCTACACAGACTAATTCCGATCGTTGGGGCCAGGTCTGATGGAACAAATCGTGTGAGCGCGTACATAGCTTGTGCGATTACGAATCCGTGGTGTCAGACCAAGTACAAGGAAGGCTAGGACGCAGATGAAATTGGATGTTAGGACGTGCAAACCTACTAAACGACGACGAGGTCAGTGGAGAGTGCAGCATATCAGCCAATGGTAAGTATCTGCGATTCTGGCGGGGCGATGTTGTGGCAACTTCGGTATTTCAAGGCAACTCGCAGGCCACCAAGCCGGAATTAATATCACAATGCTCAACGTGCACATGGACAATTCTGCGGGTCGCGACTGGGAGGGCAGCGTAAAACCATGTTTCAGTCAAATTTCAGTAGCACTCACCGCCGCAAATTTTTAAAGGGTCCAAAAATCCTCACACGATTTTGGTACGAACATCGTCCAAGGATCGTCTTCTATCTATCGTCTTCAACTTTCAACGTCTGACTCAAGTTGAACCCGAAGTCCAAATCGCACCGCCTCATCAATGATCGACGAGCGATCGTCGATGTTTGATCCGGCTAATCAGCCAGTGGTTGAATTAGGTTCAATCTCGCGTCTCGGTTGAATTGGCAGGTTGAATCCCACGTCCTTCATCAGCTGTCGCAGGAGAGCCTTTCAATTGATGGAAACATCAGGCCTAGGCTGAACACACTATGTAAGATGCAGTGTACAATCCTAAACCGTGAAGCGAAACGATTAGGTAATTTCACGATTATCAAGTCAACCGTAGGGGAATTTCGATGGGGTTCTGTCCTAGGGTGATAGTAATATATGTGCATTGCCTCCCTTAAAAGAGATCATGTATGTGGTGTCTCTGTGGAGAACGAGCCTCTTCTTTCTCAGGCACCCGCCACTTGAAATCATCAGGAAGCGAAACACGCCCTATTCTCGTGCAGTGATAGGTTTTTGGGGTCTGCAATTTTGATATTCGGAATCCTCGACATCAAAAACCTCCAGGCGTGCCGACTAGAGAGCATTCAGGGCCCAAGGACCGAGAACGGAGCAAGACTTTCAACAAATGCAGTAAATAATAGTTGATAAACACAATTGCATATTTACGGAGTCCAGCTGATACCTCCGGACAATTTCTCTTGCAAGTAAGGATTGTATACCAATGTCTACCATGCAACAAAGATTTGGGTGTATACGAACCTCCGGAGATGCTGGGGAGCCATCATTTCGCTTCCCGGTGCGTTTCGCTTCACGGTTTAGGACTGTATTCAGAACTCACTTCGACAACAACCTTGTCAGGATCTGAGCCACTTGAGGGTTCAGGCATATGGAAGATACTAGCCAAATAAGGACCCCCCACAGACGGTGGAATCCGAGGCAACAAATACAGCCAGAAGACGCATTCTCAAAGTTGGCTCAGCTCAGAACTTGATATTTTGGCATTGTTGCTCTTGGGACGAGAGCGGAGGTGGTCACTTCCGAAAAATTCCGACACCCATCCTCTGAGTCCGCGGGGCATCAGTTTAAATTCGATTTCGGCTCCCTGAAGTCCCTTCCGAGCATTAGAAGCTGCCTCCCATCTGACGCTCGAAACATGGCATCGCCGATACACTGTTCAACTTATTATTCAGCTTGAGAACAAATTAGAAGCATGATATTTAGACACAGATTAGTGGTTCGGTCCTTTGTATTTCTAATGCATGGGGGAGGCTCTCTTTCCGACTAAAACACTCATACCAATAAAACAAAACGCAGAAGCAACCAGAATAGCCTAACGTGACGAAAGAAAGTCAGCAACCACATTGGCTGTAGGGAAAGGAATCACCCCAGAGAAAGCGATAGGTCGTATCCACAGGAACCCTGTAGTGAGGAGTGCCCCTTGTATGGGGGCAGAACCCAGTGCCCCAAAGCTGCCTAGAGCAAGTGCAATGCCTGTTCTAGCACTAAACATGACGATGAGTAAATGTCGTGGATAAGAAAAAAAATCGCACATACCCAACTTCGTCGGGAGTCCGGGCGAGCGATGCTAGGCAAGCAATCGATAGCGCAAGCCCTGTGAAGATTTGAAGTTCAGCGTACGGCCTGTCATGGGAAGGATATTGGAGCTCACATGCGCCAGAGAATATCCCGTAAAGAACGCTAACGAGAATCAGTGTCGCAGAATTATGCCTGAGATGTGAATGTTATCAACGGTAGTGAGAATGAGCACGACTGGCACCGACACTCCCAGGACCGCGAATATTGTGCCCGCGGTGATGAGGGTTGTGCCCACTTGCAGATAGAAGGGGCCATAGATGTCGGCCAAATAGTTGGCGGCCACACGTCCGATTGCGCTTGTCCCGTTAATAATTGCAATTGAGTAGAAAGCAAGACTGCTTCCGACGGAATGCTGCACAGAGAAGAGTTGCAGGTAAATGACTAGAAAATTGGACTCAGTTACGAGATTCGACCTTCACGGCGAGCGACCTACTAGGCATATACACTCCAGCGGTCGATAACAGGGTCCTGACGATGATAATGAGATAATACACGAGGGAAAATGTGATGGATCTCACCCAAAGATCGCAAACAGATAAGCACCATCGAAGAAAGTTTTGATATCCGGCACGGCGCGCGCAGGGCGAGGGCGGGTGCGCATCAAGGCATTTCCTACTACAACGCATCCGAGCACGACGTACCCCGAGGCACGCACAGCCCCTCCGAACCCAACCTTGGGAATAAGATGGCTGTCGTGAAATTAGCTGGCTAGAAAACACCCCGGCAAATGAACCAATTTACTTGATCACTGGATGAGCGAATTAGGTCTTCGCACGATGTTGTTATTGGGATGTGAACTTACTGATGGGAAAGACTGTGCCGCCAGCTGAAGTTCCACTGAGCGCTATGCCGGTTGCAAGAGCGCGGCGCTTGGCAAAATGATGGGAGGAAATACCTTACGAAAGGTCAGGAAAAATGAGAATCGGGAGAAGGCACAAACGAACCGCAAGCCGGAACAAAAGTTAAACCGAGACCAATTCCCATTCCGAGTCCTTGGCTGCGCGAATGTTCAATTTTCATTCGACGTTTCAACTGCTCTGCACACCTCAGAAATATCTAGAATCGAGTCTCAGTGCTCGAATATCAATTATGGACACAACACAAACCTGATGATATTGCATGGGCTTCGCGAGCGAAAGCATGAAAAGCCTAGCGAGTCAATTCACGAGGGGAATTTGAAAGAAGACATGTAAGACGAACGAAAAAGTGAAAATGGTCCCTCCGGTAATTTGGAGCAGATGGAAGTGACCATTGTCGAATAACTTGCCCGAAACGATTCCGAGTGCAAAGGGCATCATGAGTTGAAAACTCCCAATCCATCTGTGAGCCGGCTGAGTACAAAAGGAGGTTTATACTGGGTTTACGCACGCAATGCTACTCGGTGTGTGGTTGGTCAGGTACTCCAACGAGTAGAAGGCTTTGGGGCGCGTATTAGCGCGTGTCTGTGCCACATAAGGCGGGTAAATACTCACTCTCGTAAACCCCAAATGAGTACAGATATCCGAACGTGCTGAACAACACGAGCCACCTGAAAATAATACGGTTATTTCAAAGTTAGAACGCAGGAGGAAACCAAGCTCACGCTCCAGCAACGGTCATCCAAGCTGTGAGCCCGCCGTCTGGAACGTTCGAGTGCTGTTCGGGGGTGGCGAGTTGTGATCTACTGCCAGTAGAATCATATTGGAACGGAAAGTTATCGTATTTTTCGTCGGAAGGGGGATGTGGACGCATTTCGTTCGATTCTGAGTGGGAGGCCGACATGGTGGGCTTGCTTGGAGGCGAAGACAGGCCAAGTGGTATGTTTTCTCCAGGCCTAGGATCTTTATTACAAGAAAGCAGTGCTTGCCAAATATCCAGATAACTTTTGATAGGCGAGGGAGAATCGGGTAAACGCAAGGTCGGTCGCAAGTAAGTCCCGATTCCAAACCGAGGTCAGCCCTGGTCAGCCACATAGTAAAAACGTGTTCGCCGGAGGCACTGGAGGGAAAACGACTTGGGATGGGCCGCGGCGAGTGGGGGCAAGGTTACAATCGCATAGAAGACGGCGTCCCAGAGTCTGTAGGTGTGGACCGGGGGAAAAAATCAAATATGTGGAGCGCAATTTCGGTGATAATCTTGAAGGGTAGCGCGAGGTGTCGGAACCAGGATGTCGGCCTCGTTCCTACAAAATTCCTCCGCGACGTGAGTCATGACGCCAGGAATGAAGTCCTTGGAAAGACAAGAGTCACAGGAGGAACAAGCCAAATGCAAGTTATGGTCGATTTTGAGACCGGGGAGGGTCTGTGCATGAAGTACGAACACGAGAGAGCCACCAGGTCGAGGTTGGTACTAGAGTCTTGGCAAAAGTCTGTTGGAGTTACGAGTTATGGGCGCGCACTGCCTCTTTGTTACCAGGTCCCCGCTGTTCATTCCTGTGCCCTGACAGACTTAATTTGTACCTTAATTACAGCAAAGTAATATATATGTAGTGTAGATAGCGAAGAATTCCCCGCGCGTTTGCAACGGGTTCACTGCTAATATGGGATTGCTCTATTGATTCCAACAAAGTCCATTGTGATCCCATCAATGGTACATTGTTTGCCGACCCGGGTGAACCAACTACGATTTGAGCGCCGAAGGACGCCTGAGCGCTGAGCGCCGGTTTCGTTTGTCTTATCTATGTTGTGGAACGGAAGATGTTCACGTCTGTGAATGCCCCCACCCTTCCTGCAGCCCGTGAAAATGGAATAACCGAACTTCAACTTGAACCAAGCTGATTTGAACCAACAAATTGCATAAATACGCGTAAAATTGTGAACACCAGCAACAAAATCTCATATCTTACAACTTGAAGGTCAGTCGCTCTAATTCAAGCCATACGCCGGCGGCGGCGACTCGCCATGCGGGCTCGACGCCATCTCAGCCAGCAGTGCGTTCTCCGCCATGAGCGCATCTATACGCGAGCGGAGCGTCTCCACGTACTTGGACGACGAGGGACCCGCGGACGCCAGAAGGGATTTTGCGTCGGAGAGGGCACTCAGGGAGCCCGTGGCAGGCGTTCCGGAGGTTTCTGGGCCCGGGCCCGGGACCGGGACCGTCGTGGTTAGACTCGGAGGCGCGATATCGATGTTCAACGTGGGGCGGAGTGCCGGGGGCGGGGGTTCGGAAACGACTTCCCGGGTAGCAGGTCCCTGGGTGGCATTTTGTGCTCCGGCGTTGAAGGCAGACGCCGCAGCCGCGCTCTGATACGAGGGTCTGTCAAACCAGTGCGGCGAGGGCGGCTGCGCTTCTGGATCAAAGCAAGGTCAACGCCACGGATATTTCAACCACAACGAGCGCACCCAAAGCAGAGAGCGCCTCCTTCCTTCGACGGCGGCGACATAGGAGCAGGAACCCCACGATGACCAGAACGAGTAGGGGTATGAGAATCGCGAACGCCATGCCGACGCGCGATATATGGGATGCGCTTGGGGCGGCGGCGGCAGAGAGAGGCGAAGACGGAGACGGAGACGGAGACGGAGAAGGGGCGGCCGACGTATACTGTATGCTCAGACTTGTCGCTGGATTCGGTTTATAACCATCAAAACGGAATGGCACCAATTAAGTAGTGCGAATCGCACCTGTTGCTGTCGGCGAGGTGCCGGCCGCCGTATTGAGCTTCGAAGCCTGGGATGAACTCGATACGGAACTAGAAGGTGTGGATTTTGAGGCCGATGATGATGATAAACTCGATGGGGGAGGAGGTGGAAGCTCTGCAGCCTGTGATGAACTTGAGGAAGCAGGAGGCGAGGTGGTGATCACGGTTGTATGAACGGTGAGGGTAGGGCTGAGAGCGGGCGCTTTTTATTGGTCCCTGTTTTGAGCCAACAACCAATACTTACCTTCCATTGTCAGTAGTCGAGCTTGAAGGTGATGCAACCAAATTATTTTGAATTATCGCGCAGTCACTGTTTGCTGACAAGGAAAAAAAAAGTTCAGTCAATGCACACCTTGTACAATGATAGAGCTAACGTACTCCCCGACTGAACAGTGAAAGCCTCCCCAGTCTCGACCGCGCCCGTGGAGTCTGTCACCTGCAGAAACACCGATGTACCTGGGAGGAAAGATGAGGGATCATTATCAAAACATGATGCACTAAATACCCACCAGCTTCGACGTTGGCAGGCCATGAGAACGTCGTCGTTGTGAGTGTACCGAGATTTTCGAGAAAACTGCCGTCAGTCGCAGCCAAAATTCTTGACGAGGCGTGACGTGAACAACCCATGCTCAATCGAATGCAATTTCAAAGCGCACCTCTATAAAGCAACATAGATATCCGCGTTTGCGATGAGTTTCTATGAACAGCCAAGAATGGGAAACGCACAAGTGTCCAGGGTTCTTCGGCGCGTGATCAGTACAGAATCTCGAACGGGAACGACAAAGGGGCACTCACGCTTCCCGCCCTCCCAGTGCAGGAGAACCGGCTCGCAGGTGAGGGCGGTTTTAGTCCTGTGATACAATAATTCGCGCATCAGTGCAAGTACTGGGCATACGCCGGGCAGGATCAGACACACAGTGGATGTACAATAAAAGACGCCAGCGTAGACGAAGAGAAAAGCGGCACAAGCAGGAATGCGACCGTGGCCTTCATGGTGATGGCGGCAGGACGCAAGAGGGTGCAGGGCTTCTGCTTCTTCTCCGATGTATATCCATCCGGATCTCAGGCCCTGGGAACCCCAGGAGCTAATAATACACGGGCCTGGGTAGCGACCGTCACTGTGGAATGGCGAGCCCAGACGGAATCAGACTTACTGCGTAATGATGATTCAGTGCGGGCTTCAGCGGTGCGAATAATAATACAGTGAGCCTTGAGTCGTCAGTTAGCAGTTGACCGCAGAACAGATGATGAACTAGAACTTCAACTGGAATTTGGCAGTGCGGCGAGATACAAAGGTCGAGGATCCCCGCTCACATCCACGGGATTTTCAACGTTGCAATCGACCTCAGTTCAATTCATGCCGCATGAGCGGCGACTCGCGAGTGCCGAGTAAGTAGTATCTTACCCCCGTTGGCATCGTGTGCCATGCCCCTTGCTAGATACGGGGGACACAATTTGAATTAGGGAATGCCGTGAGATGTTGCGGTCCAACGCAGAGATGCCAATTGGGAGGGCAGGAGATGAGAACAGCGGTGTGCGATTCTTGGAGACGGGATCAACGTTCGCTGAGTTCAACAGATCAGCGCTGAGCACTGCCACCTCTAAACTCCGATCAGATCAAGTTGGTGATTAGATTAGATTACTATCAAAGGGTACCAATTTTGATGGACCTGCTGTGTGAGCGATTCGTTTCACATTGCTCTGATATTTTAAAGGAAGCGAGCTGTACATGTCAAAATCCTGCCTTGAATATGTTCAGATTGAGGCGTGCGGTTGTGGAGGATGCCGTGAGGTTCCCGAGCCGCTTGCACCATTTTCGATGGACTTGATCGAAAAAGCCTTTGCAATCAATTTTCCATTCAGTATTTTTGGCTAGGTAGTGCGGTGGAACCGGAAAATCAAACATCAGATATGAGCTGAGTCTGATACTGGTTCAAAAGTCGCAGGGGTAGAATGTGTGGATTGCTATTCAGGTGGGTCGTTTATACCTCGTTTAAGTACCAAATTCCGGGGTGCCCACTGGCAGCGGCAAGGTAGGTGTGTCTTCAAAGCCGCGTAGAGGGAGGAGGGAAGACGAGCCTTTCCGCTATGCGGATCATGGAAGCAGGAGAGGAGAGACAAGGTGTGTGTGATTTGCAGGGGATCGGCCGTCCCGGCCGACGGGCTTTGCAACGCAGAGGGTGATCGGAACGTGGGACAGCTGCAGGCCGAACCCGTACACAAAGGCAACCAAGGGTCTGATGAAAGAGACCCGAAGCGACCCAGCATGGGGCTTGAAACCGCGTTGATGTGGACGGGGGCAAGATGATGCGGCATATGCCGAGCAGATTAGATTTGTAGGAGGAGGAGGAGGATATATAATATTGGTCCCACAGTTGGAACAATATATCAATTTACTACGAGTAACTCTCGGTGCCGGCGACGGATGACGCCGCAGACTCGAGCGACCGATGGTCGACATGGAGTCCTTGTGGACTAATAAAAGAGCCACCGATCTTACGTAGAACACAGCAGGGGGGCGGAAAGACTATACAAATATAATTACTGTGTGTGACTCAAGGATCTACGCTATCAAGCTGCATGCGGCTTCTGCGGAGGCTTTAAAGCACAACCCCTCTTTTGCAATTACTGTTCACCTCCCGCCTACAGTAGTACAGCACATGTATCCTAATATGCATATCTACCATCTCATTTGTTCCCGCGGGACGTCGGGTCCAATAGATCTATATTTTTGGTGCGCACAGGTACCTAAACCGCGTTTTGCACAGGTAGTATACCCCTTTAATTTGATAGTAGTAGTCCAGCTCAGCGCTAATACTGAACAAATGAAGAGCAAGTCGAGGTAAGATAAGTCACGGTAGCAGCTGGTCTGGGGAGGAGACTAGGCCGCCGCTGTGGATCTCCGCTGGAGGTACTGCGCTCAACGATTCGATTCGATTCGGTTATAATGATACTTTTGTTTTTGCCCGCCCACTTCCCTCCCACCCATCCCATCCCATCCCGTCAGTGCTTTCCCTCTCCCCAGCCCCCAAGCTACACAAATGTAGCTTCCACCCCACACGTACTTATATAGACTCACGGCTTACACGCCCACCGTCCGCCCCCCCTCCACGCCCACCCGCGCGCGGAACCGCCACCGCCCGTTCGGGTCGTAGAACGCCTTGTCCACGACGAGGTATTCCGTGACGCGGCGCGGGACGGCGGGGACGATCTGGAGCTGTCCGCGCCGCTGTGCTTGCGATTGCGATTGGCGGGGCGCCGCGGTGGTGTTGGTGTTGGTGTAGGAGGGCGCGGGCGTGTGCAGCGCGCGCCCGGCGGGGTCGTACATCTCGACGCTCTGCACAGCGAGGTTGTTCAGTTAGATAGATAGAAAACAGCGGGGAGGAAACGGGGAGGAAGAAAACGCGAACACCCACCTGCTCGGTATCGAAGCGCACGAGCGCCTGCACGGCGACGCGGCTCCCCGTCTCGGGCATGACCTTCCCGAACTCGCCGTCGCCCGCGCGCAGCGAGAGGATGCGTGTGGGCGAGACCTCGCGGTGGAACGCCCAGCGGTAGAGCGTGTCCGGCGTGGCGCGCTCGGCGAGCGCGGTGGCCTCGGCGGTGAAGGGCGGCATGGTGAGGTCGGCGATGCGCTTGGTGTTGCCCTTCGTGATGGCCTCGTTGAGCTGGATGTACTGCTCGAGCACCTCCTGGCGCATCGGCGCGACCCACGCGTGGGACTTGAGGGACTGCGCCTGGAAGACGCGCGTCGCGTAGAGGTACAGTGAGCGGAACCAGCCGAGCTTGGGGTTCACTTCGACTCCGGGGAAGGAGTCGGCGGTGGCGATGTGGCGCATCGAGAACGCGTTCTTGCCGTCGTTGACTCTGTTTCGTTTGAACTGGCGGTACATCTCCAACACGGACGGGTACTCCTTCCGCGTCTTGAAGCGCACGGCGTACGGGATCATATGGTCTGTGCATATTAATTTCAAGTCCGCAAATAAAATAAAATAAAAACCTACCGAGGAGCGGAAGGGTAATGACTGGCGGCGTGCGTCCTTGCTTCCGCATAAAGTCTCGCTGGGTCTCTATTTGCTCGACCATCTTCATCTGGTTCTCCTCCTCGCTCAGCGACTCGTCCATTGTCGGCGGTGCGGCGGCGCGATGCGCTTCTCCCTCCCGTTTCTCCCAATTGCGCTGCTGAGCGAGCAGCATCCTGTCCCTCAGGCTAAGGGACGGTGCGGCGGGCACCGGGGCGGGTTTGGGCGGCGCGGCCTTCTTCGGCTTCTTGGCCTTTGTGGCGACGGACGCATATTGGCGCACCGACCGTTTGCACGAACCCAGCATAAGAGTTTGTCCGTGTTGTCAATTGATTTCGCAACATTTCGGCATCGCCCATCGGCCACAGCTGTACTTTGAGCGTCAAAAAAAGGTTATCAGGAGGCTATGCCGTTAGCGCTTGTTGGATTACAGCTCTTTCCACCTTCCAATCCCACTACAATTGAATCTTTCATATGGAATAAAGTTGGGATACCAGCCAAATTCAGCCCGAAGATGATTCCATATGACAGATATTCTATAGGAGCAGTAATTTAAACAGGATTCGGGAACACATCGGGACCTATTCCATATCACGGTTTTTGGCTGTGTATTGCATACGAGGTGATTCCATACGGGGGATTCGACTGTACCTGGCGGTGAAGCGTCTATCACAAGGCGACGCGTAGGCGCTTGTTGATTACAGCTCTCTTCTTTCCACCTTGTAAACCTTCCAATGCCTCTACCTCGGCTCTTCCGGTCTTCTACAAACGAATGGGTGTCTCCCCTCATCACTGTTGCTCGAGGTCTCGTCTCTGTCGGCAACTGTGTTCCATTTCCATACGTGAATACGGCGCTCTCTGCGGGACTGGCGTTACTCGAGCTAATTGAGGTGGGAAAGAGACAAGGAACAAGATTCTCTCACTTAAGTTTTGCAGACAGTAAAGCAGTCCGGGGATGATCTCAAGTACCTTGCGGAATCTGTGGTCACCACTATGAAATTATTGCGCGAAGAGGTGGACTCGCATCCGATTACGGAGAACACAAAGTTTCATAGAGTCTGCGAAGAATTTACTGGGTATGGATTCAATTCCTGGTCCAATATGCCTCTGAAAACCAGACTTCTAGGCATCTCACGCAATTATCAAAGGATCTTGAGTCGATGTCGGGTAATTGGTCCTCATCGAAATTCCGGAAATACTTGAATTCCCGGAATGTACGGGAGGAAATTGCATTGTTCACCCGCCGTGTTAACGATCTTCGAGCCAACACAACAGTACGTCTGAGGTATTCTGGGTTGGGACTGGTTAAAATTCGTGGACCTTGTAGCTCATTGCTGCCACCGGGGCCAGACTGGATGTGGCGACAGTTAAATCCATGGTCTCAGAGGTGCAACGCAGACTCGATGCACGCCCTTCAACCACCATCGGTTCGTCGGATAGCCCGAAGCAAGAACTAGCCCGCTTCGAGGAAGACGTACGTGTTCAAGCTTTTCGGGTTGATTCAACATTCTGACAATCCACCAAGTACCATGCCTTGAAATTGGGTGATATTCACTTGGAATATGGCACTGCTCGAACGGACAGCTTCCCTGAAATCGACTATGGCGGTCGCGGGATAGTACAAAGTGGTTGGACAGACTACAAAGCAACAGTCAATGGTTGCATTCGAACGGCCCGAGTCTACCAAGGCTCAAATTCCACCAAAGTCCGTACATTCATTCCATCTTTACTTGGGGCTCATTTGACCGGAACGAAAAGTTGTGGAAAGACTTTCGGTCGTTTCTGGCTGATAGCTCACTGTAAGCACAGTCACCATGCTGGCTCCGCTTTTGTACTTACTAGCTTGACAGTTCTCCGCATTTACCGCAACTATTTGGATTTTGCAGCTCTTCGAGACTACGGGCCCTCGTCTTCCATGGGGGTATGTCGTTTCCTTGATATACAGCATATTTTCTGATTTACATTCAGAATATCGGACGCTCGACGAGTACGCAGCCACACTCTCGTCTGCTCGGGACATTGTAGACTGGGAACTGAGCCTGGTATTGTCATTCGTAAATTACTCAAGTCCGTCATTGACATTCAACCTCAGGTTCTTGATTCCTCATGCTTGTTTCATGAATATCGCTATACCAATTTCCGTTTGAGGAGAAAATTTGCTATGGTTAATGCCCAGGACGGGAAACTGGTCTTCTTACACGCCGAAGACCCGAGATCTCTTCGCATACACCATCCTCCCGTTTGTCCATTTTTTCTAGCTTCAGGCACATTTCCATAACAAGCCTGTTATAGTCTCCGCCATTCACATTCATAATGTGGTTCACGGACTCTACACCTTTCTGGTTCTTGCACGGGGACCGGATCAACATGGACCCAGGATCATATATGCGGGAAGTTCTGGCAACGTGGCACCAGAGCCTGATCAACATAGACTCAGGATCACATATGCGGGAAGCTCTGGAAACCCTGGTATCTCTCCGGCGGGAAGACTGGACGGACCCCCTCAATATTCCCGAAACTTGTCTATGTCTGGGCCGTGTGTACAGTGGACAACAAATCGTGGCCACACTTGCAACTGGCACGGTCACTGTGGAACCTACATGGGCTGTGCTGCGTGCTCACATCCTCGAAGAGGGTGAAGAGCCGCTACCTGAGCAGTACCTTCCAACCGCAGAGGAGGAGTTGAGGGATGGCTTTACTCAGTCAGTTGGTTCGCCATATTTCCCAAGTCTTGCTCTGATTTTGAGTTCACGTACAGTTTCATTGTGCCTCTCGTCGGAAAAACGCGGAAGTGGAAGTCACTGTTGGACACCAAAGGTTATTTACTCACTGCCCAAACGTGGTTTGGGACGTCTGTGCCTGATGTACAGCTCTCGTGGATGGCTCAGGCTCAATCAATTCTCTCAAAGTATGGTCCGTCTATGGAATGCAAACCGTCCGATTTGCGCGTCCGTAAGCCCATCACATATCGTCAATGTGCTTAAATTCACGCCTTTGAAGCCACGTACACTTATCTCTTTTTGACATGGGAAATGGTCTTGGCAGCCGAACTTATTCCAAGCACCGAGGAATCTTGGGCTATTGTCGACAATTTACCTGAAAACATACACGTTTTCGTTCAGGTTCCTACAATCAAGGACGCCCGCATTGAGGAGCCCCAAATCTATTGGTCAACGGAAGCCCACATTATCGATAGGGGCTGTATCCCTCCTGGGTTGCTTAAAATCCGAATGAGTTGGGAAACATATTCTAATGTAGCGCAGTGGGAAAGCCATCATTACGAGGTTGCTTCCACTGTGTTGAAGGAGCATGGCTTTGACCCTTCCACCGATTCGGCTGCTCTAAGCCTGAATCTCCCCCTACTCGAGATTCCGGACCCTCACGATTCTTCTTACCAAAGCGACTCTGGTATGTTTTGTTTATTAAATCCGGATGAATTAGCATTCATTGTAATTTAGCAGAGTCCAGCTGGCGCAGGGGGAACTGCGCCAAGGATCCCCACACACTACAAGAAGTGGATTGGTAAACCCCTGCACAGTCATTTTTGGTTATTTTGGTTCCCTCTCTTCCGGAATTCTTCCTCGTAGAAGTGACTTGTTGATTATTAATTCGAAATGATAGGCCGCAACCTCGGCATCGCCGTCAGCTACGTCCTCTCTGCCTGCCGGAAGCTGGGAGCAGCTAGACGGATACAACGGGGTTGCAGAATTCGATTCGCTGTATATACGGCCACTCACAATTTATTTATTTTTGAACACGGTTTCTCAACACGTGGCCGTGTCGTCGTGTCTTGCCTCTTGAACTAAGTAGCATGATGCCGAAAATACCGAAAGGTTGGACAGTAGTTTTTTTTGCAGCTGTAATTGTCGCCCCGATACTATAGGTGGATGTGGTGTGATAAATGAACTAGATGTGATAAATCGGTTCGCTTGAGCTCAGTTATTCTTCAATTCCCTTCGGAAGTGGACCAAATTAAAGTTACGGGTGTATCCTACTGGAATATAAAAAAGTTTGAAGAAAAAGGGTGAGAACTGAGCGAGAACGTGCCCCGAGCGCAAGATTCTCTTGATGCCAGTGAAAAATCCGATGTGCTGTTTTATACACCCAACTGATCTGCATGGGATTTGATTGGTGTATCCAATTGAGCTATAAAATGCCTTCTCACAATTTTTCTGGGCGAAATTCGGGGCGGTGTCTTGCCGCGGGACTTCCCTTTTTAAAAGCGCCATCTCCATCAACCACGAGGCCGGCAGCAGCAACGCACGAGTACCCGGCCATTTAATCCAAAACGGCAATTCCCACCATTTTCTTTGACAGGTTCTCGGGTAAAGCCTTGCTTCCCAAACCTCGCGCCGCAGGCCGAAAAAAAAATCTTTGAGGATGGAGATATGCAGATATGATTACCTATGTATGTTTGCCTGAAACTTGGAGCAAGAGGTAAAGAGTTTCCCTCTCTCTTCTTTCCCCTTCCCTTCCTTCTTTCCTTTGTGGGATTTTATTATTTTGCTTGCGAAGATATACCCACAACACCAGTAGCTAGTCGTATTTTGGTCCCAAAAATCCATCGGCCACAGCTATGCTTTGAGCGTCAAAAATGACGGCCGTGCGAAGCGTTTATCACTGGGAGGCTATGCCATTAGTGCTTGTTGGATTACAGCTCTTTCCACCTTCCAATCCCACTACCTGGCGGTAAAGCGTCTATCACAAGGCGATGTGTAGGCGCTTGTTGATTACAGCTCTCTTCTTTCCACCTTGCAAACCTTCCAATGCCCCTACCTCAGCTCTTCAGGTCTTCTACAAACGAATGGGTGTCTCCCCTCATCACCGTTGCTCGAGGTTTCGTCTCTGTCGGCAACTGCGTTCCATTTCCATACGTGAATACGGCGCTCTCTGCGGGACTAGGGTTACTGGAGCTAATGGAGGTGGGAAAGAGACAAGGAACAAGATTCTCTCACTTAAGTTTCGCAGACAGTAAGCAGTCCGGGGATGATCTCAAGTACCTTGCGGAATCTGTGGTCACTACTATGAAATTATTGCGTGAAGAGGTGGACTCGCATCCGATTACGGAGAACACAAAGTTTCATAGAGTCTGCGAAGAATTTACTGGGTATGGATTCAATCCCTGGTCCAATATGCCTCTGAAAACCAGACTTCTAGGCATCTCATGCAATTATCAAAGGATCTCGAGTCGATGTCCGGTAATTGGTCCTCATCGAAATTCCGGAAATACTTGAATTCCCGGAATGTACGGGAGGAAATTGCTTTGTTCACCCGCCGTGTTAACGATCTTCGAGCCAACACAACAGTACGTCCGAGGTATTCTTGGTTGGGACTGGTTAAAATTTGTGGACATTGTAGCTCATTGCTGCCACCGGGGCCAGAATGGATGTGGCGACAGTTAAATCCATGGTCTCAGAGGTGCAATGCAGACTCGATGCACGCCCTTCAACCACCATCGGTTCGTCGGATAGTCTGAAGCAAGAACTAGCCCGCTTCGAGGAAGATGTACGTGTTCAAGCTTTTCGGGTTGATTCAACATTCTGATGATCCACCAAGTACCATGCCTTGAAATTGGGTGACATTCACTTGGAATTTGGCACTGCTCGAACGGACAGCTTCCCTGAAATCGACTGTGGCGGTCGCGGGATGATACAAAGTGGTTGGACAGACTACAAAGCAACAGTCAATGGTTGCATTCGAACGGTCCGGGTCTACCAAGGCTCGAATTCCACCAAAGTCCGTACATTCATTCCATCTTTACTTGGGGCTCGTTTGACCGGAACAAAAAGTTGTGGAAAGGCTTTCTGTCGTTTCTGGCTGATAGCTCACCGTGAGCACAGTCACCATACTGGCTCCGTTTTTGTACTTACTAGCTTGACAGTTCTCCACACTTTCCGCAACTGTTTGGATTTTGCAGCTCTTCGAGACTAAAGGCCCTCGTCTTCCACGGGGGTATGTCATTTCCTTCATATAGCATATTTTCTGATTTACATTCAGAATATCGGACGCTCGATGAGTATGCAGCCACACTCTCGTCCGCTCGGGACATTGTAGACTGGGAACTGAGCCTGGTATTGTCATTTGTAAATTACTCAAGTCCGTCATTGACATCCAACCTCAGGCTCTTGATTCCTCATGCGTGTTTCATGAATATCACGATACCAATTTCCATTTGAGTAGAGAATTTGCCATGGTTAATGCCCAGGACGGGAAACTGGTCTTCTTACACACTGAAGACTCGGGATCTCTTCGCATATACCATCCTCCTGTTTGTCCATTTTTTCTAGCTTCAGACACATTTCCATAACAAACCTGTTATAGTCTCCACCATTCACATTCAAAATGTGGTTCACGGACTATATACATTTCCGATTCTTGCGCAGGGCCCGCCTGATCGACATGGACCCACAATCGTATATGCAGGAAGCTCTGGCAACCTGGCACCAGAGCCTGATCGGCATAGACCCAGGATCACATATGCGGGATGCTCTGGAAACCCTGGTATCTCTCCGGCGGGAAGGCTGGATGACGAGCCCCCTCAATATTCCCGAAACTTGTCTATGTCTGGGCTGTGTGTACAGTGGACAACAAATCATGGCCAAACTTGCAACCGGCACGGTCACTGTGGAACCTACATGGGCTGCGAGTGGTGTTCACATCCTCAAAGAGGGTGAAGAGCCGCTACCTAAGCAGTACCTTCCAACCACAGAGGAGGAGTTGAGGGATGGCTTTACTCAGTCAGTTGGTTCGCCATATTTCCCAAGTCTTGCTCTGATTTTGATTTCACGTACAGTTTCATTGTGCCTCTCGTCGGAAAAACGCGGAAGTGGTTGTCAATGTTGGACCAGAAGCGCTGCTATGGTTATTTTCTCACTGCCACAATGGGGTTCGGGGAGTCTGTGCCTGATGTACAGCTCTCGTGGATGGCTCAGGCTCAATCAATTCTCTCAAAGTATGGTCTGTCTGTGGAATGCAAACCATCCAATTTGCGCATCCGTAAGCCCATCACATATCGTCAATGTGCTTAAATTCACGCCTTTGAAGCCATGTGGACTTATCTCCATTTGAAATGGGAAATGGTCTTGGCAGCCGAACTTATTCCAAGCACCAAGGAATCTTGGGCTATTGTCAACAATTTACCTGAAAACATACACATTTTCGTTCAGGTTCCTACAATCAAGGACACCCGCATCGAGGAGCCCCAAATCTATTGGTCAACGGAAGCCCACATTATCGATAGGGGCTGTATCCCTCCTGGGTCACTTAAAATCCGAATGAGTTGGGAAACACAATCTACTGTGCAATTTCGTTCAATTCGGCACGGGTTGTGACCCGTGACCCAAAATACCGATTCGGCACTTCGGCAACCAACGAAGTTTGGCGTGACACCTCCAAAAATTCGGCATTCAAGACGGAAATTTTCGAAAATTCTGCCTTTTTTTGCACCTCCGAGGGAGATTTGGCCCGGATGTCACGCATTTTACATTCGGCACTGGGTGCCGTGACCCGTGACCGAAACCAAAATTCATCGCGGCACAGGGGGTGCGTGACACGTGACCGCCGAATTGAACGAAATTGCACAGTATTTGGGCGCAGTGGGAAAGCCATCATTACGAGGTTGCTTCCACTGTGTTGAAGGAGCATGGCTTTGACCCTTCCACCGATTCGGCTGCTCGAAGCCTGAATCTCCCCCTATTCGAGATTCTGGACCCTCACGATTCTTCTTACCAAAACGGCTCTGGTACGTTTCGTTTATTAAATCCGGATGAATTAGCATTCATTGTAATTTGGCAGAGTCCAGCTGGCGCAGCGGGAACCACGCCAAGGATCCTCACACACTACAAGCAGTGGATTGGTAAACACATGCACAGCCATTTTTGGTTATTTTGGTTCCCTCTCTTCCGGACTTCTTCCTCATAGAAGTGACTTGTTGATTATTAATTCGAAATGATAGGCTGCAACCTCGGCGTCAGCTACGTCCTCTCTGTCTGCCGGAAGCTGGATCAGCTAGACGGATACGACGGGGTTGCAGAATTCGATTCGCTGTATATACGGCCACTCGCAATTTATTTATTTTTGAACACGGTTTCTCAACACGTGGCCGCGTCGTCGTGTCTTGTCTCAATGATCTGAACTAAGTAGCATGATGCCGAAAATACCGAAAGGCTGGACAGTAATTTTTTTTGCAGCTGTAATTGTCGCCTCGATACTATAAGTGGATGTGGTGTGATAGATGAACTAGATGTGATAAATCGGTTCGCTTGAGCTCAGTTATTCTTCAATTCCCTTCGGAAGTGGACCAAATTAAAGTTACGGGTGTATCCTACTGGAATATAAAAAAAGTTTGAAGAAAAAGGGTGAGAACTGAGCGAGAACGTGCCCCGAGCGCAAGATTCTCTTGATACCAGTGAAAAATCCGATGTGCTGTTTTAATCAACCAACTGATCTTCATGGGATTTGGTTGGTGTATCCAATTGAGCTATAAAATGCCTGCTCACAATTTTTCTGGGTGAAATTCGGGGCGGTGTCTTGCCGCGGGATTTCCCTTTTTAAAAGCGCCATCTCCATCAACCACGAGGCCGGCAGCAGCAACGCACGAGTACCCGGCCATTCAATCCAAAACAGCAATTCCCACCATTTTCTTTGACAGGTTCTCGGGTAAAGCCTTGCTTCCCAAACCTCGCGCCGCAGGCCCGAAAAAAAATCTTTGAGGATGGAGATATGCAGATATGATTACCTATATATGTTTGCCTGAAGCTTGGAGCAAGAGGTAAAGAGTTTCCCTCTCTCTTCTTTCCCCTTCCCTTCCTTCTTTCCTTTTTGGGATTTTATTATTTTGCTTGCGAAGATATACCCACAACACCAGTAACTAGCCGTATTTTGGTCCCAAAAATCCATCGGCCACAGCTATGCTTTGAGCGTCAAAAATGACGGCCGTGCGAATCGTTTATCACTGGGAGGCTATGCCATTAGCGCTTGTTGGATTACAGCTCTTTCCACCTTCCAATCCCACTACCCGGCGGTAAAGTGTCTATCACAAGGCGATGTGTAGGCGCTTGTTGATTACAGCTCTCTTCCTTCCACCTTGCAAACCTTCCAATGCCCCTACCTCGGCTCTTCAGGTCTTCTACAAACGAATGGGTGTCTCCCCTCATCACCGTTGCTCGAGGTCTCGTCTCTGTCGGCAACTGTGTTCCATTTCCATACGTGAATATGGCGCTCTCTGCGGGACTGGCGTTACTGGAGCTAATCGAGGTGGGAAAGAGACAAGGAACAAGATTCTCTCACTTAAGTTTCGCAGACAGTAAAGCAGCCGGGGATGATCTCAAGTACCTTGCGGAATCTGTGGTCACCACTATGAAATTATTGCGCGAAGAGGTGGACTCGCATCCGATTACGGAGAACACAAAGTTTCATAGAGTCTGCGAAGAATTTGCTGGGTATGGATTCAATCCCTGGTCCACTGATATGCCTCTGAAAACCAGACTTCTAGGCATCTCACGCAATTATCAAAGGATCTCGAGTCGATGTCCGGTAATTGGTCCTCATCAAAATTCCGGAAATACTTGAATTCCCGGAATGTACGGGAGGAAATTGCTTTGTTCACCCGCCGTGTTAACGATCTTCGAGCCAACACAACAGTACGTCCGAGGTATCCTTGGTTGGGACTGGTTAAAATTCATGGACATTGTAGCTCATTGCTGCCACCGGGGCCAGAATGGATGTGGCGACAGTTAAATCCATGGTCTCAGAGGTGCAACGCAGACTCGATGCACGCCCTTCAACCACCATCGGTTCGTCGGATAGTCTGAAGCAAGAACTAGCCCGCTTCGAGGAAGACGTACGTGTTCAAGCTTTTCGGGTTGATTCAACATTCTGACGATCCACCAAGTACCATGCCTTGAAATTGGGTGATATTCACTTGGAATTTGGCACTGCTCGAACGAGCAGCTTCACTGAAATCGACTATGGTGGTCGCGGGATAGTACAAAGTGGTTGGACAGACTACGAAGCAACAGTCAATGGTTGCATTCGAACAGCCCGAGTCTACCAGGGCTCGAATTCCACCAAAGTCCGTACATTCATTCCATCTTTACTTGGGGCTCATTTGACCGGAACAAAAAGTTGTGGAAAGACTTTCTGTCGTTTCTGGCTGATAGCTCACCGTGAGCACAGCCACCATGCTGGCTCCGTTTTTGTACTTACTAGCTTGACAGTTCTCCACATTTTCCGCAACTATTTGGATTTTGCAGCTCTTCGAGACTAAAGGCCCTCGTCTTCCACGGGGGTATGTTGTTTCCTTGATATACAGCATATTTTCTGATTTACATTCTGAATATCGGACGCTCAACGAGTACGCAGCCACACTCTCATCTGCTCGGGACATTGTAGACTGGGAACTGAGCCTGGTATTGTTATTCGTAAATTACTCAAGTCTGTCATTGACATCCAACCTCAGGTTCTTGATTCCGCATGCATATTTGTTGAATATCGTGATACCAATTTCTGTTTGAGTACAGAATTTGCCATGGTTAATGCCCAGGACGGGAAACTGGTCTTCTTACACGCCGAAGACCCGGGATCTCTTCGCATAGACCATCACCACGTTTGTCCATTTTTTCTAGCTTCAGACACATTTCCATAACAAGCCTGTTATAGTCTCCGCCATTCACATCCATAATGTGGTTCACAGACTTTACTATACCTCTCCGGTTCTTGCGCGGGGGCCTGATCGACATGGACCCAGGATCATGTATGCGGGAAGTTCTGGCAACCTGGCACCGGAGCCTGATCGGCATAGACTCAGGATCACATATGCAGGAAGCTCTGGAAACCCTGGTATCTCTCCGGCGGGAAGAGTGGACGAGCCCCCTCAATATTCCCGAAGCTTGTCTATGTCTGGGCCGCAGTGTGTACAGTGGACAACGAATCGTGGCCAAACTTGCAACCAGCATGGTCACTGTGCAACGTAGATGGGCTGCGGGTGGTGGTCCCATCCTCGAAGAGGGTGAAGAGCCGCTACCTGAGCAGTACCTTCCAACCGCAGAGGAGGAGTTGAGGGATGGCTTTACTCAGTCAGTTGGTTCGCCATATTTCCCAAGTCTTGCTCTGATTTTGAGTTCACGTACAGTTTCATTGTGCCTCTCGTCGGAAAAACGCGGAAGTGGAAGTCACTGTTGGACACCAAAGGTTATTTACTCACTGCCCAAACGTGGTTTGGGACGTCTGTGCCTGATGTACAGCTCTCGTGGATGGCTCAGGCTCAATCAATTCTCTCAAAGTATGGTCCATCTATGGAATGCAAACCGTCTGATTTGCGTGTCCGTAAGCCCATCACATATCGTCAATGTGCTTAAATTCACGCCTTTGAAGCCA
The DNA here is from genome assembly GCA_029378375.1 of Mycena olivaceomarginata. Lineage (NCBI taxonomy): Eukaryota > Fungi > Basidiomycota > Agaricomycetes > Agaricales > Mycenaceae > Mycena > Mycena olivaceomarginata. The sequence goes on along the minus strand of JARKIC010000744.1, from coordinate 133,726 downwards.
CGTGCACTGTTCTCGAGTTGACATGGGAAATGGTCTTGGCAGCCGAACTTATTCCAAGCACCGAGGAATCTTCGGCTATTGTCGACAATTTACCTGAAAACATACACGTTTTTGTTCAGGTTCCTAAAATCAAGGACACCTGCATCGAGGAGCCCCAAATCTATTGGTCAACGGAAGCCCACATTATCGATAGGGGCTGTATCCCTCCTGGGTCACTTAAAATCCGAATGAGGTGGGAAACATATTCTACTTGGGCGCAGTGGGAAAGCCATCATTACGAGGTGGCTTCCACTGTGTTGAAGGATCATGGCTTTGACCCTTCCACCGATTCGGCTGCTCTAAGCCTGAATCTCCCCCTATTCGAGATTCCGGACCCTCACGATTCTTCTTACCAAAATGGCTCTGGTACGTTTCGTTTATTAAATCCGGATGAATTAGCATTCATTGTAATTTGGCAGAGTCCAGCTGGCGCAGGGGGAAGCACGCCAAGGATCCCCACACACTACAAGAAGTGGATTGGTAAACACATGCACAGTCATTTTTGGTTATTTTGGTTCCCTCTCTTCCGTACTTCTTCCTCGTAGAAGTGACTTGTTGATTATTAATTCGAAATGATAGGCCGCAACCTCGGCGTCAGCTACGTCCTCTCTGCCTGCCGGAAGCTGGAGCAGCTAGACGGATACGACGGGGTTGCAGAATTCGATTCGCTGTATATACGGCCACTCGCAATTTATTTATTTTTGTGCACGGTTTCTGAACATATCGCGTCGTGTCTTGCCTCAATGATCCTCTGGGACCTGAACTAAGTAGCGTGATGCCGAAAATACCGAAAAGTTGGACAGTACTTTTTTTGCATATTTGAGCAGCTGTAATTGTCGCCCCGATACGGACAATTAGGAGGCGGAACATTTCCCGTCGCATGTACGGGATGCGTTCTGGGTTTGCGTGCGGAGTATCGACGCGGGCGCGATGGCCATTTTGCGCATTCAACATGGACAAGGATGCCAAGGTGCAAGCAGGAGCGGGGAAGGTTAAGGGAAGTCTGTCTACAAAGGCGTATCATTCCGGTAACTTTTGGTCTTCGTTCTCGCCTCTAAGACGACAGGAAAACCACCTGGTTGTTCGAGTTCTACCATGGCATCATTTTCACCGGGCCGGCTGGTCCAAGAGGGCAGGCTTGTATGTACCGAACCTATCCGGGATATCCCATTTGCATAAGTGTTTGGCCGTGTTGATTGCGCATCATTCCGGCATCTGTCGTCGCGTCCTTTTACTTTTCACCACCACCATGCCTGTACGCCGTTCTCTTGTATACCGCTACAGCACACTCACACCCTGACAGCGCCAATCCCGCGGTCGTTCCTCCTCCTCCTCGCGGTCTGCCCCCGCCCCCGCGCAGACCCGCAGCGCAACCACCACCGCTGCCCCCGCCGGCGCCGGCTACACCCCCGCCCGCGCACCCGCCCCGCCCGCAGGCGCCCCCGCCGCCTCCGCCGCAGGCGAGAAGCAGCCCGGCATGATGGCCCAGATGGCCGCCACCGCCGGCTCAGTCGCCATCGGCAGCACCATCGGCCACGGCCTGTCGAACATGCTCTTCGGCGGGGGCGGGCAGGCCGCCGAGGCGCCGGCGCAGCAGCAGGGCGCGCAGCAGCAGTCCGGCGGCATGAGCTGTGAGATCCCGGCGAAAGGCAAGTCCTGCTTCCTGCTTGCTATGCTATGGTCCGGCGTCGCACTTGGCTAAGTTTTTTTGGGGCAGACTTCACACTGTGTCTGGAGAAGGCCGACATGCAGTCCTGCAGCTACTACCTCGAGCAGCTCAAGGCCGTGTGTACACTCCCCTTGCCCTTTTTGGCGCCCCAATTTCTGATTTCCTATTGGGTACCACAGTGCCAAGCGGCGGCAAAGCCTTACTAAACTCAAAATGGAATTGCGGTTTGCGGTTTGGGGGATTGCGTGTTGCTCATCTGTGTCCGTCTACATCACACATTTTTTCAATCAATAACAAGACGTCCCCACCTCTTTTTCCGCCGACAGCCATGAGATTACTCAGCGTGTGATTCTGCTTACACGTTGTCGTGTACGCGGACGTCGTGGCCGAAAATGTCCGAACCCGAGGTCGACGTCGACTTGCGAGGTCTGCGCATATTCACATGCCGCTGGACGGGCGTCCACTGTGCCCTGTGCGATGTGTTAGGAATAGCCTACACTGGAGTCGGCGCACCGGCTCGTATTCCGTGTCGTGCGCCCGTGCGGTTCCCCCATCCCGTGCCCCTTCATTCACCGCACCGACAACAAGCCGACGCGGTGCCGTCTGACGCTACGACACGCCTCGCCATCCCCATCCCAGCAATGGAACCTGGCCAAGTAGCTCGATGCGCGCACGGCGTTCGCTCTTCGCTCGAGGGCAGCTAATTGAGGTCCTCTTCTCCCAGATATTATCGCGTGATGGTGGCCTTTTGCATCTTTTTGGCAGACCTTTTGGGATCCTCCATCCATACGATTCCGTCGATGAGAGTTATGGATACCACAAACATGAGGAAATGTCGAGATTTTTTTTAAAAAAGCTGCGAGAGTTTCGAAGTACGATTGAATGAAATATGCACAAACAAACAAACAACCGCTCGCGACCCGATTAGGAAGGAAGGAAGGAAGGAGAAGGAAAAATGATGCCTAGCTAACGGATACTGCAACATCCATAGCTGCCGCGCCCCGGGTCTTGAAAGAAATTCCACTCCATTTCGAGAACTGCATCGCGGAGTTGGATTGGGGAGGCCGGTGGCGTTGCAAGTGATTTGAGGAAACGGAACGGGGATCTTTGATCGTGATCAGGAGCTCGGATATTTGGGTCTTTGCCAGGTGATACCATAGGTGTTCGAGCTTGAGCAAGTACGCTTGGTATTTGGGTACCATGACCTTCTGACATTTAACTCACCGTAGGCGCCGCGGACGTAAGCAGGATGCTCCTTCGGCCCGAGCTCTGTATATTTCATCTCTTCATCGCTGTTTTTAGTTGGGTAGGGCATACCCTATTGGATCGCTCACCGCAATCCTAGTGCAGACACGGGGGAATTACATTTCTTTTCATGGTTTATCCAGGCTGACCAATGATTCCAGGCGTGTTGCGCGTGGAACCGATGCATTCGAGTTGGGGTCAGCTCTTCACGAGGCGGTATTGGGGGGTTTTTTCGAATCGAATCGATGTCAAGCTGGAATTTACCTCTGCTACGTTATTCCGTCAAATATATATGCAAGAGATTGATTGGGGGCAAAGGGAAGACCTCAACTTCGCCTCATTGAGTGGGCGCCGCCGCCGGACCACAAGTACAACAGACACAGTACGTCACCAACTCATGTCTCAGCAACTCCGCCATCTTACTATCAAATTTGAACCTCGATGCGAGCAGGAGGGAAGATTACTAAGGGTTCCTATAGGGATAAATGGTGTGGCTTGGGTACAGCCGGTGTTCGGCGTCAGACTGCGGACCAAAGCGGTGTGAGCTGGACGACACTCCAAGTACGGCGTTCTCTGCCCGCGAGACCACATTCATTTCCAACATGCCGATGACAGAGCGGCTCAGTCCGACGGCGACACACTCCGGGATGACTGCGTACGGCGTTCTCTGCCCGTGAGACCATATCCATTTCCAACATGCCGATGACAGAGCGGCTCAGTCCGACACAACAGGGTTGCAAATTCTGACGTCGATAATTTGCTTCCTGCTGTTTGTTTCCAATCTGTTCATTGGGATCGAATACACGGGCTTCTTTGCGGACTCTAGGTTATGGTGTCCGTGCAAGAAATGGGTTCCTTTGGGACCCACTGTTCTACTTCCAGGCTCTGCAAGAGTCCTCTTCCTTGAGCTTCCCGCTCCTCCCTTAATATCCCAATCACACTGCGGATGCACAGTAATATGTGATTTGTACCTTCCGAGGCAGTGTTTCCACCGCTCGGTCAGATATCAAGTTTCAACGCCATTAATTGTGGAGCAGGGATATTGGAACGGGAACGGGAGTTGCTGGGAGTTTCGGCACATGGCTGTTGTGAGCGCATTATATGCGCTATTTCATAGCAGTATTATTGTACCGTCTGAACGTCTGGGGAAGGTCTTTCATCCGCTGGTCGCCCGTGGGCTCAGCGGCATCACTTGTCGAGGCGCGGGGTATTGGAATGGGCGGGGGAGTTGGAAAAGAGCTGTGATGATTATAAAAATAGAACCAGAAATACTAAATCCACTCAATCTCAGAGCGCTTATTCGGGCATTAGGCGAGGTATCCGTAACAGCGGATTTGTTTCGAGGTCAGCCACAATCGAAAAGTGCGGACTATTGGCACGGATTGGGTCAGAGTGATTAGGAAAATGAACAGATATCTACAATACAGTCGAGAATGGAAGGGAAATGTGTGGGAGCACCGCCCAGAACCAGATGCAATATTTCCATACCCTGTGAGCTAGACAATGTCGTGAATCGGTGGGACCAAAAGACGCTTGTGGAGCGATGGCTATTTCGGAGCGTAATACAGGCTCCGTTTGGGACCGCCAGAGCAGGTATAAAAGGCGTTTGGATTCGCTTGTGTTCACTCATCTCAAACCACCCATCTTGAGTATTTTCTCCTCTGCTATCATCATCATGAAGACCACCATGTCCCTCGGGCTTCTCGTCGCCGTTGCCCTTTCCACCACCGTCGGCGCCATATGCCCTGGGTTCAATTTTGCAATCGGCAATGTCATTCCTCAGGGCAACGGCATCAATCGCTGCAAGTTGAACTGTGTATAGTTAACACGTTGCTGATCTTGAGCTTGAAGGGAACGTCTATGACGACAGCTGCAACGTTGTCGATGGACTCACCACCAACCAGAACCCGTGCACTGAAGGGATCTTTGGATGCAGCCCCCCGCCCGTTATCTTCAACCGCTACACCAATACCTTCAGCGGGCTCATGTGAGTTCACTGTGCCGTTATCCTATGAAATTAATGTTGTACTCACACCAACACGGATCCAGTTACGCCTGTCGCACCGATCCCAACTCTGGTGTCTGCGGCAATGATGTTATTTCGGTCTGCGTAAGTCACCCCAGCCCTGCGGTAACTGCCCCACTTATTCATCTTTTCTTCAGTGCCGCAACGATGGAAACTGATACAGCACCGAATGTCAAGCTAGCCCAGCAGTTAGTAAGAGGAATTGAACCAAGTCGTTTTGTGGAAAAGAAATGAATGTAAATCAATGTGACTAGACTCGTAACCAGTCTGCCTTTTGACGGTAAACCTTCGTGTGAGCACTGTACCGTAGGCAGTGTGGAGATCGCCTCGGCCGTAGGTTCTTTAAAAGGATCGGCAATCTGAGTGACAGTAGAGTGAATGCCGGGGATAAAATATAGAAACTGGTCCTGAGCTGTAGGGTGTGAAAATGGGTCGAAAAAAGGGTAATAAAGATGCCGAATTGTTGTGAAAAGAGAATGAGGGTTGTGAGGCGATTTTTTGAGGTACGGGTGGCTAGGTAGCCCACTGTTGACATTTAAAAGAGTAAAGGGCGAGGACCTCCGACAGAACTGTATCGAATCGCCAAGTTGGATTGGGGAGGCCGTTAGCGTTGCAAGTAATTTGAGGAAACGGAACGGGGATCTTTGATCATGATCGGGAGCTCGGATATTTGGGTCTTGGCCACGGATGAATCGGATGGCGTATCCATAGGTGTTCGAGCGCGAGCAAGTACGCTTGGTACTTATGGGTGCCATGACCTTCGGACATTCAACCCAACCTACCGTAGGCGCCGCAGACGTTGCATTCTCCTTTTTCACGGGGGACGTCCGTCTATTTGGAGCCCTGTCAGCTCCGGGAAGGCAATTAGCAGGACAGTGCCGACTCGTTGCGGACTGACTTTGCGTTCATACATTCCCTCTGCATCCAGTCGTAATCTTCCCGCTCTTGATCTGGTATACTGTACGACACTCCCAGTCGAGATCCTCCACACGTACTTGTCATAGTTTCGTCTGGAAAAAGACGTGTTCTTCATCGATGGAAGAAAATTGTCTGAGACTTGAGAGTGGGACTCGGAGAGGCATTGATGGATCAACGTAGTATCACTCTCTGCAAGATAGGTCAGTCTGATGTCCGGGGTATGGACGGTAGTGAGAACAGTGGCTTCTAGCTCGCCAAAGGGGCCCTTCCGGGAAGATGGCGTCTCGCGTCCGCATTCGGCTCCGAGTCTTTATACCTCTTGTACTTTGTTTTGACGCCGATCGTATCCGCGCCGGTACGTGACGACGACTCATGAGTCTTTACCACCATCTCGGGTACGACTGAGGTCTCATTATATATTCGACAGCAGTCGGCGGGCCTTGCGCCATACACCGAGCATGCACATGCGCATCCGCACCACCAGCGTTTCGCGTCGCAGTCACAGGGCAGCATCATCTGGTCGTCGTCGTACCCGTTAGCGAGCCAGCATCGCATCCCCGGGGGGAGCGGGGCTTCGAGCCGCCGCCCCCACAGCAACAGCAACACCAGCCCCAGCCCTGGCACCGCGTTCAAGTTGTGTCAAACTCGATGGCGGCGGCACAACTCTTCCTTAGCGGGGGCGACCAGTATGGATACGGTCCGCTGTCGGCGCCCGCGCCGCAATATGTCGGGGGCATGGCGCCGGAGCAGCTGGGCGTGTTCTATGCAATGTCGCCGACGGGGAGCCAGGGCTTTGCTACTGCGCAGCACGGCGCGCAAGGACACAGATTCAATATTTGGGCAAGGGCCGGGGTAGCACGCGGACGCGCGGCACCTATCGCTTTCGATGGACGATCCGTGCACGGCGACGTTGCATAGGCAACCCGTCTCGCCGATGTCGCAGCTCTGCAGATCTGGGGCAACGTGGGGTAGTGCCCCCCTTGTTCCAAGCGGTCTGAAACTCCTCCCTCTGCTCTCGTTCTCGTCGAGATCCGATTCTGGCATTGCGTGAATCCTTTGTGAGTACACCACCACGCCTAGCCTTAGAGACCTTCTGTGTTTGATGCGGACGGTCGCACGCATGCATACATCTGACGTACAATTTCGCATTCAGTGTGTCTGGCCTCCGCAAAAACACAAACACAAAACGGTGCCTGTCGATTGATGTTACCTTCTGTCGTATACTCGTACAGTCACGTCGTGGATTTTTTTCTCTCCTCGTCTATTATACCTCTGTTTTTTTTTTTTTGCGAACCCGAATCTCCGTATGTGCGCGCTTCTGCTTGCTATAACAAATACGTATGCCCCGAGTTTGAAATCTAACTTCTGTTTTTTTCAAGTTACGATCCCGAACCTTCTGGTGAGATGGGCCGTTTCCAATTGTGCGGACGGAGAAAAATAGACGCCCAGGTAGGTTTAAATATGGATACAGCGGCTTCTCGGGGCAGCTTAAGCGCCCATCTCCCAGGCTTCCTCTGCCATGAGCTCTGCGCGCCCCCACGTCCCGACTGCGAACACCTGCGGCAATTGCGACAAACATCTCCGAGTAATTCATTATGGTACACCTCGATGCCACCGTTGCCTCCCCGATGAAACCACTGAGCTGAAGACGTGTGAATGTCATCTGGTACGATACTGCGTCTGTAACCCTCTTGTTTTCGGCTTTCACTCCCCTGATTCCGGTCCCAGAACGCCGAGTGCCAGAAAAACGATTGGGAAGTGCATCGTGTCGCCTGCCGAATCGCAAGAGCAAACACGGAGCGTTCACGTTCGCTTGGGGTGGAAGCACGACACCTCAGCTTCGTCGACTGGTGTAAGCACTCTAGGGAACAATTTGTTTTTCCAGCTGTATGGGCTCTCGGGGCGGGTACTGATGCCGACAGAACCGGTGAGCTCCAGATTATAGTTCTCTAGAGACTCGTGGGGTAATTGGTTGCCAGCAACGCACCTTTTCATCATGTACATCGATGTAGACGAGGAAATATCTACTACTGGCAAACCTCGATTCAAACGTCGGATCAAAACTGCCAAATGTGCCTCGGAAGCTGAGGTGAGGCAAGAGTTTGCCGCCAGGTACTCTAGCGAGTGGAAGGTCCTAGATGCCATGCCTTTGTGTGCAAGGATTTTCCTTGTAGACAATGGGCTTCCATACGGTCTGGAGATTGTCGAGCAGATGGCGGAGGGAATTGGCATCACCGAGCTCCGGTCACAGGTGTTCCCTGGTATGAAATGCGACTGGCTTGCCCTTTTGGAGGATTCCGTCGCCGCAGGCGAACCAATACCACCCGTGGAATATATCTACCGACCAAATAGTACCCGGACCGTGGACGGACTGCGACATGCCCATACGGAGAGGTGGAAAGCATCTTACGCACATCACTTCGCCTTCGCTGCCTCCAGCGCACTAGATGTGCCTCAACATCCAAATCGGATTGGTCTGCTGCCGCTGTTTGCTGATCGACCTCCCGCATTCTAATCAAATCCACAGTGACTCACTGTTTCGTTCTCCATATTGATGTGGAGGAAAAACGACCGGGGGTGTTCGGGAAAACCACGATTCGCACTGCAAAGATGGCATCGCTGGCTGAGCTTCGACCTTTGTTCCATTGCGACGTCCATGGACGGGGCTTAACGGACATGAAGGAGATACTCTTCTCCCAACCTAATGTCCTTCGAACACTCATCATTGACGATTCTCTTCCTTATGGGCGGAATATCCAGGTTGTGGGGGCGGACATGAGCAAAGTTTCCGATCCTCGCACTTTATACCCTTATTTTTCGGATTGGTTCGCAGGCATCAAGAGAATAGTCGAGAAGTAAAGTTCGTCAGCTCTTCGGCGCGGTGGCACACCTGTTAACCCGCCGTATAGGCGCCTCTGTGCTACGTATCTTTCTCTTGTTTGTTTTAACTTGCCTAGGCCCCGGACATTGAGCTAGTATGTACCTACACAGTAGTTGATCCTGTATTGTCCAAAGTGCGATTCTGAAGTTCTCGGTTTAGCTCTCATATATCAGAACCCCTGAATGCTTGCGTCGGGATGCAACATTTCCTTTTAAATAGATCGATTGGGATATGTATCTCACCCGCAGGCGGAAGGAATAAGAGAGCTGGAATGCAGATAGAGCTTTCCCACTGCTGTAGTTCAAGTTCGGACAAGTCAATGTCTTGCACGAAGCAGCCACATACCCACGGGGATTGCATTTTCGGCCCAGACAATCTGGAGTAACACAATTTGCCAATATAATTATGGGCTCGAAGTGCAAAATAAATGGAATGGACCGTCTGTCGAGTCTCTTGCATAGTCTCTTGCTGGTCATGATTCTCTGTGGGCATCCAGCGACACAGAATCATTCAAGCAGAAGGGAGTCCCGAGATCTTGGCATCGGTGTTCGAGGTTGGATGTTGATTAAGAGGAATTCCAGCAAGTTCAAGTTGGGCGAGTGTTGCAGGGGTGGGTAAATTTTCTCTTTATAAAATTATCTGTGTCTGTCTGAAGCCTTTTAAACTCCGCTTTTGAGAAAGCAGCTCCAATTGTTTGGTATATCAGTGTTAAGCTTTTAGGCGCTAATGCAACGACTTAACTGAAGTGGTGGGCCGTGAAGCGGCCCACCGCGCTCTTGTAACTACAGTACTATAAACCACGACATGCACCTAGGACATGGCCCATGTCAAACTCAATTTTTTGGGTCCCATCCAGATCTCGATGTCCCCAGTTGAAACCATTCCACTTGATGAATGCCCAACTACCCAGCCAAATTATGGTGTATTCATCAGCGACAGCAACATTTTATGTGCCAAGTGATCCGCATTCGTGCAGTGCGCTCTTGGCGGGGCAGGCCTGCACGGTACGATTGTGTCTTTGTCAAGGAGGATGCGGACCAGCCTGGCTTCCGCGGCCTTCTCACTGCATGGGTGCTGCTTTTATTTTCTTTCAAACACAATGGTGTTGTGTACTCCTGCGCCGTCGTTACCTGGTTTTCTGCTGTCGGGGAGAGCCCTTGCCCCGACCTGGGAATGTGGATGGTCAAACCAGATCTCAATGGTTGTGGGCGGCGTGTTCTCAATATTATTCACCTGGATTCCATCTTGCACGGGGCGCACCTCATATCAATCTACGATCATCCCATCACGCATACTGCTTCCTTGGATAGTTTTCGCGCATGGGAGCGGGAACGGCCACAGAGTACTTTACATTCCTGGACACTTACAACAACACTGTGGGTTATGATGAAACCATGCTTATTCGTCTCCTCAAGCAAGGTATCCAGAAGCTAGTGCTTCAGGCCGTCTATGGACAGACCACGCTGCCTGTCACCTACGCCAACTGGAAGGTTGTGGTCATCAAGCACGACAGATTGCATCGCACTTTCCACATTATGGATGGCACACTTTGTGACTGCCCCGTTGAAACGGTGCACTTGATATACGACTAGAAATAGCTTAGATTCGTGCTTGCACAAAACAACCACAAAACCACCACTACAACAATCTATTCCTCCAAAGATGTAAGTGCTTCTCTTTGTGAGTTCAGGTCCGGGCCGTAGTATGTGACCAGCGGGTTTGGAACAAACACAATTCGACTGCTAGACTTCAACAAAGCCGTTCAACAACACGCTAGCACTACGCAGCTGCCAACAACAATAACACTAGCACCTGGGATGGGCAGGGGTTTATGGGTTGGATACAAGGTGGCTGGATCGCTAGATCGAGGGCACCAGGGCAGAGTATGTAGGTTTGTGAAAATCCTCGCAATGGGATACCCAAAGACTATTGAGGCTAACAACAAAGGGACTTCAATCCTCAAGCGACAAGGCAGTCCTTAAGCCGCTGACCTATTCCTTAACCAAGAACAGGAACGTTTCCACTTTGTATTGGCAATAGACACTATAAGCGTTCAGCTAGCGACCCAACACACTACGACAGCGCTTCCGTCAATATCGGGGTGAAGGCGAAGTAACTGACAAGTTACAGTCGGTCTAGAGGTGGGGGCACCTAGTCCGTCTTCTTCTTAGTGGGCTCGAGTCAACACACAATCACCTAGCAGGCGATCCAACACACTACAAATATATCGGGGTGAAGGCAAAGCTGCTAGCGCAACTGCTAGCTGGTTCTCGAAGAGAACACCCTTGGTTTTATACGTGAAGACTCCGCGAGCCAACAACTTAGAACCTCAACTTAAGATATCGACGTGTCCAGAGTCAACAGTATTGATTCCAATAAAGCTACTACTTGTGAAGTGTGTGTACAATCTCCACTAGCAACCTGAGACCACCTGCACCAACTTCGTACAAAGTCGGGGTGTAATAATCTGAGGTTCTAGCCTGCTCTGTGCTCCCTTTTATACTACTGAGGTCCATGATACATGTGATAAACAGAATGAATAATATAAATGAGTGAAAATGATGTGATAGATATGACAGCCAATGAAACGACTGCCGTTTGGTTTTATGATGGGTCTATGCCAAGCAGAACAGCCACACTGATCCGCTAGCGTCCATTTATGGGTATTGTGAGTGATCCCTCAGCTTGCCATCAGCTGCTGGAATCGCTATCCTGACGAAGCGGAGTTGAATCCGCCGCCTGGAGTCATCTAGCATGAGTCAGAGCACCGGCTAGCAGTCCGTTTATCTGTTACTGCATATGTGGTGACCCGTGCATCCGCACCAATAGCCTGCTAGCTATTCCTCTACTGTCTACTTGTCTCTGTTTGTGACTCGCGACCGCGTCGCGACAGTCATGTGCTCGCATCTGTGTTTCGGGTCTCGGGTCGATCGCTAGTAGGGTTCCGCATACTAGCGCCCTTGCTAGAAGGCTGCTAGCGCATAGTTTTACTACCCTTCAGATCCCAGACTCGCCGCTCGCACCTCTAGCTAGCGTGCTCGCAATACCACTCTCCTGTGTCTCGCTTCCTAGGTGCTAGCACCTTGACTGTGTAGGCTTATGGTTATTTCCCCATGGTTTGTGCCTTCAGACCGTACTAGCGCGTCACACTAGTCGTATCTGATGCTACAACCGGCAGCTTGGGCTCACTCCAGTTCTCCTTTATATCACCTAGCCAGAGTCCTGAGTGCTAGTAATAACACTTCAGAAGTGCTAGCGCTTTCCCGTTGTATAAATACTGGTCCTAGGAAATCGCAAAATAGCACTAGATGCCGCGCGCTCTTGTTACGGTGTTTCACCGTTGCAGTACCCAAGGTGCAACAGAACCAGAACCCGGGGAACTTCTTCTGCAGAAATGAGCAACACACTCCAGTGAACCCCCCGGTTGCTGTTGTCCCTCCCCCGGTGGTCACCGGCAGGGCCTCTAACCCAGGGCCCGCACCCATGGACATAGATCAGGTGGTCAGCAAGAAGCCTGTTCCCTGGTGTTACCAGTGCAGAGAGGTCAGGCACATGGCCCATAACTGCACTACCTGAGGGCCCACTAATCCCCAATTCCAGGCTTTGATCTCAGAAATGATGGAAGAACACCTTGGAAAGGAGGATTTTTCCGAAGAATCCGAGTGGAGACTGTGCCCTCGGATTCTCGTATACCCCACACCTGTAACGACTTTGAACGATTCATTCTCTGTTTTGACTATCGAAGAACCCAGCGTGGAGGAAGACACAGTGGAGATGGAAGGAGAGGGAGCGAGGACTCCCTCTGTATTTGAAGAAAAGAGTGAAGGAGCCGTTTCTCCCTCTGACTCCAAGCAAAGGGGAAAGAAACCCCAAAAGCCCGAGCAGGAGAAAGCAAAATGGTGCAGACTCCCCCTCAGAAGTGCACGTCGGGTTGCAACCCGAGCATGGGCACAAGAATGGAAGGCACAGGAAATCATCACAAAATGGACTCACCCAGCCCAGAGACAAGAGGTGGACGACAAAATGGTAGAAGAAATCTGGATGGCTTACTTCCCTGACACCCTGGGCATACTGGACGACTTGAAAGAGCCACCTCAGTATATCCGGGCCACTGGGAACTCCATGATGGTTCCAATGACCCTTGAAGGGCTGAATAACCTCAAAGGTTATGCAGTGGTCGGGTTGCTGGACAGTGGGGCCACCAACAGATTTATCAGTCAACAATTCATCAATGAACACAGACTCGAGGTGGAACCCCTAGCTGTGGCGGTTCCGGTTTATAATGCAGATGGTTCCCTTAACAAGGGAGGACACACCACTCGCTTTGCATGCATGCATCTCTGAATGCAGGATCATGCTGAGATATTCTCATTTGCGGTAACAGATACCAGGAAAAGCGACGTGATAATTGGGTTCAACTGGTTGAAGCAACACAACCCAGAGATAGACAGGAAAAAGCAGACCATACGTAGTCTCTCGCAGACAGACACTTCAATATTACTTGATCTCGTACCTCGATATATTGAAGTCTGTTAGTAAGCGCGGGGGTCCGATCAGGGTAAAACCTTGTTACATAATCTGCACAGCCACGCCGCCGGATTTCGATGTTTTGTGCCTACAGGATAGATACTTAAATCAGTTTTTGCTGTAGATGAATCTATATTAGTACACTGAATGTTTCTGTCTGCTCAGATTTTTTATCTAGAGCTCGGAATCCAGGTGGATGAAGCGCCGAAGCATGACATGTGACCATCACTTGTGTTGTACTTTGAACCTCAAACAGCACTCTAAAAGTTCAAATAAATTGGAGGAGCTTTGCAATGGTGAATTAAACATTCTGTATGCTGAAATTTCTCGAAACTGTTGATGCTAGTTTCGCGGTCGCCTTTCAAAGAACGGTGTGGCTGTGCTGATTATATAACAAGCACTTACCCCAATCGGGACCCCGCGCTTAACAACAGACTAGACCATACGGTTCTCCAGATGCCCTGCCACTTGTAAACGGGCCAGGTTGTGGGAGGAATGGGAGGAAGAGGATAACACAGAAGTGGAAGATGGGGACCGCATCTTCGTTACGAAGATGTACCCCAAAGACATCTTGGACGAACGAGATACCAAACATCTCTGCACTATGGGTAGCATGGCCACCAAGCTGGTGGCCGCGGCTCATGAAGCCAAGGGAGCCAAGACCTTGGAAGAGAGTGTTCCTGCTCACTACCTCGAGGAATTTTGAGGAGTCTTTGAGAAAAAGGATTTCATCAAGCTGCCAGAGCGACGAAAATGGGATCTGGGATCATGCAATTGAACTGAAACCTGGAGCAGAACCCATGAAAGGGCGAATCATTCCCTTGTCGGTCCCGGAGCAGGCAGAGTTGGACACATTCATCAAAGAACATGTGGAAAGCAAACAGATTCGACCCTTGAAGTTGCCCTGGGTGTCCCCATTCTTCTTTGTCAAAAAGAAGGATGGGAAACTGCGGCCTGTTCAGGACTATCGGAAGTTGAACTCTCTTACCATAAAGAACCAATATCCGCTTCCGTTGATCTCGGATATCATGCACATGCTCCAAAAGGCAACCTGGTTCACTAAACTGGATGTTCAAAGGGGATACAAAAACATTCAGATCAAGGAAGGAGATGAAGAGAAAGCCATGTTCGTCACAAACCGAGGGTTGTGGGAACCGCTGGTCATGTTCTTTGGCCTTACGAATTTGCCGGCCACTTTCTAATCCATGATAAACAACATCTTCACGGATCTTATTGCGGAAGGCTGGGTTATTGTTTATCTGGACGACATTCTCATCTACTCGGAACACCTGGAAGAACATCGCATCACGGTTAAAGAAGTCTTGCAGATTCTTCAGGACAACAAATTGTTCCTGAAACCTGAGAAATGCGAGTTCAAACAGAGAGAGGTTGAGTACTTGGGAGTCATTGTCAGGGATGGGAAACTTTGAATGGACCCCATAAAGGTTGAAGGTGTCCGACAATGGGCAACCCCGAAGAACGTTAAGGACGTACAAAGCTTCCTCGGGTTCCTCAATTTCTATTGACACTTCATCAAGGGATTCAGGGATTATGCAAAGCTGTTAACCTGCCTTACTCAGAAGAATTACAAGTGGAGGTGGGGAGAATTGGAAAAGAAGGTGTTCAACCAGTTGATATTGGCCGTAACATTGGAACCTGTTCTGTACTTCCCGACGGACACTGGAGACCTCGGATTACGCAACAGGGGCATGCCTGATGCAGTGCCAGAACGGGGTGTGGGTTCCGATTGTGTTTATGTCCAAGGGGATAAACGACACCGAGCAGAACTACAACATACACGACAAAGAAATGCTGGCTATCATGCGGGCCCTCTACGAATGGCAACACTACCTTCAGGGCAGTCAGATAAAGTTCGAGATCTGGACCAATCACAAGAACCTGGAATACTTCACCACCATGAAGAAACTGAACAGGCGACAGGCTCGGTGATTGTTGGAGCTCAGCAAATACGATTTCGCGCTCATCCATAAGCCCGGGAAGCAGCATGTGAAAACCAGACATGCTTTCAAGGCAAGGCAGCCATGAGAAGGGGGAGCAGGATAATTCAAATTTTGTGCTGCTGTCAGGGGAACCCCCACTCCGGCCGCTTCGGGTGGTTTTCCTTCGGCCGCTTCGGGCGCTTCGGACGCTTTTCCATCTGGACCGGCTCCGGATACTTCGGATGGTTTTCCGCCCAGCGCCCCAGATACTTCCGCGCCCTTCTATCCGACCGCCAAACCACCCGGGACATCCGTCCGCTCTCGTTGGCACGTGCTGTGCGATCAGGCCCGCGATCATTGTAGATACCTCCGGACACGTGCTACTGGGTAGTTACCAACTAGTATATAAGGTTTCACCTAGCGTGGGAATCCTCATCCTTTCTTCTCTTCGGATTCCCCCGCTAGGTGCGTAGTATTTCCGCTCCTGTATTTTAGTACCTATATTTATTCTTCGGATTCCCCCGCTAGTTTCCGCGCCCCGCGCCGAGCTTAAGGTTGCCCTTACAGCAGAAGAAAGGATCTAAGGGATCAACCGGTCAAGATTGGGAAGTTTGGTGCAGGCACGGATTCGGACCACTACTCCAGTGCTCCATCCTCCCCCACTTCCAATCTTGACCCCTCCTCCGTTCCGATGGACCAGCCGCCTGCCCCGGACCCCGCGCAACCCGAGATCCCGAGTGTTCACGCTCCGCATCCGGATTCCGGAGCCATGGCCCGGCTCGCTGCTGTCGAAGGCTCCCTCGAGAGCATCCAAAGCACGCTCCACCAGCTATTGCTGAGCACCCAAAATCCGCCGCCTGCCCCCGCCCCTGCCGTTCCGGCTCCGGCGCCGGGTCCAGATTTCTCGGCCCCCCACCCAGCTCCAAAAACGGTCCTTCGACCGAACCCCCCGGCCGTTTTTGACGGCGACCGGACGCAAGGACGGATGTTCCTTCACTCCGTCCTCACCTATTACCGGCTGGTTCCGGAAGCTTTCATGACGGACGGGTTCGTCTCGCAGGAAAAACTCGTCCGGTTCGCCATGTCCTTCATGTCGAAGGACGCGGCTGCCCGATGGGCGGAACGGCGCGCATCCGCCGTACCATTCCCGTTCCCCACCTGGGCCCAGTTCGAGGCCGAGTTCCGGCTCTGGTTCGTCGAGGAGAACGAACAGGACCAAGCCCTCACCAAGCTTGAGTCCCGCTCGTATTTCCAGGGCTCCCGCGACATCTACCGGTATACGGACGATTTCGAGGAACTGGCCGTAACGGCCGGTTACTCGGACGCTCTCGTCCTGGTCACCAAGTATCGCTCCGGGCTCGACCCGAAGATCAATGTCGCGATCACGACGTCCGGGACCGCCCCTGACCTCACCGACTACGACGGCTGGCACGCGCGCGCCTTCCGCCAGTACGAGGCATTCGGCCGAGCCGGATCCGGAAACCCTCCGGTTCGGCTCCCGGCCGCTTTACCTCGGCCGCGTGGAACGGGAATTCTCCCGGTTGCACCCCCCGCGCGCGCTACGGTCTCGTTTGCCCCGGCTCCCGGACCCGCGCTCCCAGCGGTCATTCCAATGGACGTTGACCGGACCCGAGCGCGCGCTTTCCCACGCTCATGTTTCCGGTGCGGTGCGGCCGGACACATCGCCCGGGACTGCCCGGTTACATCCAACGTCCGGCACGCGGACGTTCTCGACGAGGTCGTTCGTCAACTCGGGGACGACCTCCTCGACGAGCTGTTCGCCCGGCTCTCCACCTCTGCCTCACTTCCGGCCGAGTCGGCGGACGGAGATGAGATGGAACCGGCGGGTTTTCCCCGCCCGGCCGAGTGAGCGGTGCGCCCTCGGTCGCGTCCCCTAATTGCTACGCCCTCCTGTATTCAGATAATGCCAATACATTTGAGTCCGAGGTAGTAGCGAGAGGTGCACCCCCCGTCCCTGTCTCCGTCCGAGTGACCGAGACTCTTCCTCCCGTCCTAAAGACGGAAACCCGCATTGCCCCCGAGCCGGGAACGAGGGCAGTGACGGAGGCCCCTGTCCCCGAGCCGGGAACGAGGACAGGCTCACTTCGGCGCGTTCGTCGCCCGAAGTGGGAACGGCGACTTCCCTGGCAGTACGTTATCGACTCTGTCGAAGGCTGAAACTCCCTGCACATCCCGTTGGACCTGCAGTCCATCGAGACCGCCGCCCGAATGTCGGTGAAGGCTCTGGTCGACTGTGGAGCAACCGGAGACTTCATCGATTTGGAGTACGTCATCTCCCGCAACCTTCCGGTCCGGCCTCTTTCGCAGCCCATCCCAGTTCTCAACGTGGACGGCAGCCCGAACCAAGCGGGCGGCATCACCGGCGTAGTCGACATGGTGGTCGACTACAAGGGGCACTCCGAGCGCATCTAGCTCGCCATGACTCGGCTCGGGAAACAGCACGTCATCCTCGGTTACTCCTGGCTCCAGAAACACAACCCGGAGATCAACTGGGAGACCAAGGAGGTTCGCATGACGCGCTGCCCGACTGGATGCCGCACCTGCCGAGAGGAGCTACGGGCTGTCCGGAAGAACGAGAAGCTCGCCGCCTTGATCCTCCGGCAGCTCCGTGAAGGTCCAACCCCTTCCATCTGCGCTGTCAACTCGGAAGAGTGGTCCGGGGACGATGGGTACGACCCGGCCGACGACGACGACCTTCCGGACCTTACCCCAGACTCGGAAGATGATGACGACGACGAGCTCGAAGAGGGTGATCGCATCCTCTACACTGTGTTCGCCCCAGTCGAAGAGATTCGCGCCGGAAGCACCATCTCGCAGCGTCTCGTGGAGGCTCACGCAAGGAATTCCGCACCGGCCGGAACCGAGGTCCCAGCCTGGGCTGCGGAGTTCGCGGACGTCTTCGCCCGGGAGTCCTTTGACTCTCTCCCGGACAGGCGGACATGGGATCATGCCATCGAACTCGTCCCGGACGCGAAACCGGCCAACTGCAAGGTCTACCCGATCTCCCCGCTCGAGCAGAAGGAGCTCGATGCCTTCATCTCGGAGGGATTGAGTACCGGCCGCATCTGCCCGTCGAAGTCTCCGATGGCATCCCCAGTCTTCTTCATTAAGAAGAAGGACGGTGCTCTCCGGTTTGTCCAGGACTACCGGGCGCTCAACGCGATGACCGTGAAGAACCGGTACCCGCTCCCTTTAATCAACGATCTCATTAACCGGTTAAAAGGAGCTTGGTTCTTCACGCAACTCGACGTCCGGTGGGGTTTCAACAACGTCCGGATCCGGGAAGGCGATGAATGGAAGGCCGCATTCTGTACGAACCGGGGGCTCTTTGAGCCGCTGGTGATGTATTTCAGCCTTACCAACTCCCCGGCCACATTCCAGACGATGATGAACGACATCTTCCAGGACCTGATTCTGTCCAGAGACGTCATGGTCTACCTGGATAACATCCTCATCGCGCATTCCGACCTCACCCGTCACCGCGAAATCGTCCGAGAGGTGCTCCGTTGGCTCCGGGAACACCGCCTTTTCCTCCGGCCGGAGAAGTGCGAGTTCGAGAAGTCCACAATCAAGTACCTCGGTGTTATCATCTCGCACAACCACGTTGAGATGGACCCCGTCAAGGTCGCCGGTGTCGCCGCTTGGCCCACACCCGAGAACAAGAAGGACATGCAGCAGTTCCTCGGCTTCACGAACTTTTACCGGAGGTTCATCCGGGCGTTCTCGGACGTCGCTCGGCCGCTTTTCAACCTGACGAAAAAGGGTGTGGCCTGGACCTGGACCGCTGCCTCAGCCGCCGCGTTCCAAGCCCTCAAGGACGCGGTGACCGCGGAGCCCGTCTTGGTCCTCCCGGACGAATCTCAGCCGTACCGGTTAGAGGCGGATAGTTCAGATCGGGCAACCGGAGCTGTTCTGTCGCAAAAGGGCACAGATGGAAAGTGGCACCCCGTCGCCTTCTACTCCAAAAGCTTGAACGACGTCCAACGGAACTACGTGATCCACGACAAGGAGATGCTTGCGATCGTTCGAGCTCTAGAGGAGTGGCGGCACTTCCTCGAAGGTGCGCAGCACCCAGTCGAGATCTGGACGGACCACAAGAATTTGGAGTACTTCCAGAAGTCCCAGAAGCTGAATCGGCGGCAGGCCAGGTGGTCCCTGTACCTGTCCCGGTTCGACTTCGCCCTGTTCCACCAGCCGGGTCGCCTCATGGGTCGCCCGGATGCGCTCTCCCGCTGCCCGGACCACGGCGCCGGATCCGAGAACTCGGACGTTACGCTTCTTCGGCCGGAGCTTTTCCGGATCCGGGCGATGGAGGGGATCGCGGTTGACGGACCCGAGATTCCTCTCCTGCGCGATGTCTGGAAGGCGTTTGCGACCGAGCCGGAACTCGAGGACCCCGTTGCGCTTGTCACTCGGGAGCTCCTCAAGAACCGGAAGGCTCCTTCTCCCCGCTCAGCCGAATGGCAGATCTCGGACGGATTGCTCCTGTTTCACGGTAAGATTGTCGTACCACGGAATAAGGACCTTCGCCGCCGGATTATGGAGCAGCACCACGACACGTGGGTCGCTGGACACGCTGGCTGCTTCAAGACGTTGGAGTTAATCTCCCGGAACTACTGGTGGCCCCAGTTGTCCCGACACGTCGGTCAGTACGTCGGCACCTGCGACGCGTGTAACCGGACAAAGGCGCTTCAGCGGCTTCCCCACGGTGAGCTTCATCCGACCGAGATTCCGGCCGAGCGCTGGGACACCGTCTCAGTGGACTTCATAGTTGAGCTTCCAGAGGCGCACAGGTTCGACGCAGTTATGGTTGTCGTTGACGTCCTCGGTAAGCGGGCCCACTTCAACGAGTGCCACACTAGCCTCGGAGCAGTCGGAGCCGCCCGGTTGTACTACCGGAACGTGTGGAGGCACCACGGAACCCCCCGGAAGTACATTTCCGACCGTGGCCCACAGTTCATCACTGAGTTCACCTGGGAGCTGTGGCGCCTCATTGGTATTGAACCCGCTACCTCCACCGCTTACCACCCGCAGACCGATGGCCAGACCGAGCGCGTCAACCAGGAGCTCGAACAGTTCGTCCGTATCTTCACGAGCTACAAACAGGACGACTGGGATGAGCTCCTACCGGCGGCCGAATTCGCCTACAACAACCACGTCCACTCCTTGACGCAGCAGGTGCCGTTTATGACGGACACCGGCCGGCTCCCTCGGATGGGGTTCGAGCCTAATGGCATGCGCTCGGCTGATGAATCGGTCAACGAGTTCCACTACCAGATTGCCGCTGGAGTGTCCGAAGCCAAGGCCGCGCTCGTCAAAGCCAAAGACGAGTTCAAGCTGTACTACGATCGCAGGCACGTGCCCGCGCCGGAGATCAAGGTAGGCGACCGAGTCTGGGTGGACGCGTCGGACATCAAAACGACGTGCCCGTCGCCCAAGTTCTCGGACAAGCGGCTCGGACCCTTCAACGTTGTACAGGTTGTGGGAAAAGGCGCGTACAAGCTCGAGCTCCCCCCGCGCTACTCCCAGCTCCACCCAGTCTTTCCGGTGGTGAAGCTTGAGCTTGCGAAGCCGGACCCGTTCCCCGGACGCCCCCGGAACGACGAGCCACCTCCTGTCCTCCGGACGGATGGAGACGAGAGGTGGGAGGTCGACGAAATCCTCGAAGCACGGGTCCGGTATGGCAGCCTCTGGTACATGGTGCGCTGGAAAGGTTATGGTCCGGAGCACAATAAGTGGGTAAAGCACTCTGACGTCTTCGCCAAGGACGCCATCGATGCCTACTACCGCCGCTATCCCAATGCTCCCCGCCGGATAGCCTCGGCCGCCTTTGACTTGCTATCCTTCCGGAGGCGCGATAGGACCATCCGCTTTATATGTCGGGACGCCGTATTCCAAGGGGGGGATGATGTCAGGGGAACCCCCACTCTGGCCGCTTCGGGTGGTTTTCCTTCGGCCGCTTCGGGCGCTTCGGACGCTTTTCCATCTGGACCGGCTCCGGATACTTCGGACGCTTTTCCGCCCAGCGCCCCAGATACTTCCACGCCCTTCTATCCGACCGCCAAACCACCCGGGACATCCGTCCGCTCTCGTTGGCACGTGCTGTGCGATCAGGCCCGCGATCATTGTAGATACCTCCGGACACGTGCTACTGGGTAGTTACCAACTAGTATATAAGGTTTCGCCTAGCGTGGGAATCCTCATCCTTTCTTCTCTTCGGATTCCCCCGCTAGGTGCGTAGTATTTCCGCTCCTGTATTTTAGTACCTATATTTATTCTTCGGATTCCCCCGCTAGTTTCCGCGCCCCGCGCCGAGCTTAAGGTTGCCCTTACAGCTGCTGCTGGATGGATGGCATGGAATTTTTGAAAGCTATGCCGGCGGTTTGGACCACACTGCAGGTGACCAATTCATGGAGGATATTAAAGCTGGGAAAGCTGACTGGGAAGATGTGATGAAGAAGGCAATAGAAGAGAAAGCAGAAGGATGGGAGGAACACGAAGACAGGTTCGTAACCCGATATCAAACAGCATATGTCCCTCTAACTGGAGATTTACAACACCGATTCTGTGGTCGCACCACGACGACTATATTTTGGGACACCCAGGGCAATTCTGAACGGCGGAATTAGTAACCTGAAACTACTATTGGCCATCTCTACTGTCGGACGCCAAACAATATGTTTCGGCTTGTCCTGTGTGCCAGAGAATGAAGCTATTCCCCTCTAAACTTCGAGGGCCCCTACACCCTAACACAATTCCAGAGAGGGTGTGGCAGAACATCTTAGTGGACTTAATCACCAAGCTACCCGTCAGCAATGGGTACGACTCTATCACAGTGATAGTAGATCGATTGGGGAAAGGAATCTGGGTGGTGCCTTGCACTGAACACTTGGGAGGAGAGGGGATGGCACACATTTACCGCGATCATGTATGGAAGGACTTTGGGTTGCCCGAGGTGGTGATCAGCGACTGAGGGACGCAATTCATGGGACACTTCATGCGGGATCTGCTAAAGCTCCTGGGCATAAAGTCGAATGCCTCAACAGCATACCATCCTCAGACCAATAGGCAGACTGAATGTGTCAACTAGAATATCGAACAGTACCTCCAAGTTTTCACCAATTTCTTGCAAGACAACTGGGCGAATTGGTTGACTCTTGTGGAATTCAACTACAACGACCAGGTTAGCAAGACCACGGGATTCAGCCCCTTCTTCATAACCATGGGGTTCCATCCACGAAAGGGAACCGAACCACACCTCGAGGTGCCGACAGAGGATGCGATGAAGTTTGCAACCCGGATGTCGAAAGTCTGAGAAGAGGCAGGGGCTGCTATGTGAGTGACACAGGAGACAATGAAGAGATTCTACAATGCCAAACGACAGGCAGATCCCGACTACAAACCCGGTGATAAGGTGTACCTATCCGGAGCGAACTTGGTCACTCACTGCCCAAAAAAGAAGTTTGAAGACCAACATTATGTTCTCTTCACAGTTGTTCACAAGGTTGGAGCCATCTCCTATGAACTTAAACTTCCCGACTCCTGGAAGGTTCACCCGGTCTTCAACACCGTATTCCTTCGACCCTGGGTTCCACCTGTAGCCGCCCATCAGCACCACAATGACCCTCCTCCCCCTGATGTAGTAGACGGGGTTGACCTCTATGAAATCACAGAAGTGCTGAAGATATGCCTCAACAAATGGCGGAAGCGCTTGCAGTACCTCATCTGATGGGAAGGTTATGGGCCCGAGGATAACACCTGGGAACCGCTGGAACACTTGGGTGATTCTACCGAATGCCTCGAAGAATTCTACGAGAAGTACCTGACAGCTCTGAAGGAGACCATGGGTGAAAGTGGGTCATCACTGGCCAGAACTTGTGGAGCAAGAAACAGTGTCAAACATGAAACCTGAGGCAGGTTTCACCTAGAGGGGGGGTGATGTCATGAACCATCTTTTCAATTCTACTTCCAGAACCCGAACAACCCAATCATTGATCAGATCAACTATCTGATCAATTGAACCAAGATACCGTTTTAGGATTCCAAATGGTTTCAATTGGTTTCCCGATTGCCTCCTCTATGTTCATATACCCCTTCATTTACATTGCATTAATCTTGTCTGTTGCTCTTGGACACAGTACCTTAATTTACAATCCCTAGAGACTTTAGTATATAAGCTGTAGTTATTTCCCTGTACTTTACACTATTCTAGTCTAAACTCCAGACTTATTCGTTGGAACTCCTCATGCTTCAGTCACCCTTGTCACCTCAGAACCTGGAATCTGCTCTGTGCTGACACTAGCCCCTAACGTCTTCTGACTGAGACCCCAACAGGTCTGCAGCTTAGAACCCAAGGCTGGGTTCAACTGTGAGAAGGTCACATGGTGGCATCATGTGAGTCCCATGCTGCTAGATGTGTCTGTATCCATACAGATGTGTCATGCGAAAAAGAGGAACCTGGGTGATTCATAACAAGACTGCTGGTTGTGGAGTGGCACTTGGTGTCAGGAGGGCGCTGCAAAGGGTGTCATGTGTGAGGGTGCAAGGCATCAGTTCAAACTTGAAAGCATCAGTTTGGTGGCAGTGAGGGTGTCAGTCTTGTGTGACAGGATGTCAGTGTGACATGTTGGCATCAAGTTGGTGTCAAGGTCAAATCAAGGCGGCGTCAATTATCATAGGCAGATTTAGATCTCAACCAAGAATGTTGTATTGACCATTGAGAACTATGTATTTCTATATTTTATATGTGCAGGAAGATGTAGACAAATTAATCATGACAGGCAACAACATGCACAACATTGCAATGCAGACGAAGATCGCAGGCACCACAATGGAAGTAGTTTTTGACATTGTTGACAATTCAGCACAAACACCTGTAAGATGAAATTACAATGAGTTTTGTGAACTGACAGTGAAGTAACAGGTAGATGCTCGAACAGAAATCAGAACCAGAAAAAAACCAGGTACACACACGAGAAACACTGTTTGGCTTGGACTCAAACTGTGGAGATCATCCCATCCAGTGCATTCAAGAAGAGGTGGGACATGCTGCCACGTATCATTTGGGAAAACAGAGGGACACACAGGGAAGCCATAAAAAAACAAAAATGGGAGTGCTCCTTCGAGCGAGCAGGATTTGCAGTGAAAGTAAACCATGCGGAAAACATATTCCCTGAAAATCAATGCATTGCAGATAGTTTTTACCAAAGTAAGGCAGAATCCAGGGTGCCAGAACAAGGATAACAAACAAAAATGGGCAGAAATGATTGAGGTGCCTACAGAGACAGGGTGGGCGGAAAAAAAGAACAGCGAACTTGAAGAAAAATGTACTTTTGTCAAAGTCCTGACATCCCATATTGGACATTTCCCCCTAGTTGAATCAGTATATGTAAGAGAAGCGACCAGAGAGCCTTGAAGAAGCCTGGTGTTTGGCTCACAATAGGAATGGTTAATTGGCAGAGAAAACATGGTGATTTGGGAGGGTGCACAATAAATAGGTGGCAATGTCCTGGGATTTTGCTTTGTTGAATCTAGATTCATTTAGCAGATGGATGCGGTCTGCCATACAAGATCAACACAACATATGGGTGCCACTGGAGACAGTTTGTTGTTACTGCAGTAATCATCAATCACTGAGTGAACCAGTATGCAACCCAACATTCCAGGAACAATATCGGCACAAATGACATGAAATGAGTCTTTCGACCAGGTACAAATGGGAGAATGACCTGTTCCTCAAGCAAGTGAAGCTGAGTACTAAGGATAATTGCAAGAAAATGAACACCATCAAGAACAGCAGGTGCTTTCCATGGTGGAACTCCAGTCTGGCAATGTAGCCTGAATACTTAGTCGCTTCCATTACAGCGAAAATTCAAACCCACACTTATACATCCTGACTTGGTTTGAATTACAGTGCAGATTTCGGACAGATTGAATGGGTGTGTGAGAAAGACAAATACGAAATGTGTCAGAACAGCCAGATCTCCCAGGTTTTAGAGTCAAAAAAGTACCATGAATGGTCCAATCTAAGCCTGCAGGTCCAGAAGAAGTTACAAGAAAAGCAAGATGGTGGGCGGTGGCAGGATGCAAGGAGGATGTGGCAGGGCTCGCAAATCAGCAGCCCGTGATTGATTGATACATCATTCCCTTCTCTTCCTCAACAACCTCCATTGCTCTGCTTTTCTTCTGGCCTCTGGAGGCTTCTGGGTGCACATTCAAACTTGCTAGTGGCTAGGGCCATGTTTTTCTGGAACTATTGAGAAACATTTACTCTGGGTTTCTTTGTTACCTGCATCGTGCAAGTGGATGCCTGTACACTTGAAGCATCTAGATTGAGCACAAACCATTCGGTGGAGTTGTGATGCATATACTGAGCCTTACCTGTTTCAACACCACCAAGTATTTTACACCACAGCCAATGTGCAGGCAGGCATTTTGAGGTCCAACAATGGTCATACCTGGGTGTGCTGTGTCAAGTCTGCCGACAAGTGGAATACAGGACCGGCAGATGGGCACAGCAATCCACCGTTGCACAAGTGGCTGGTGAAAACAACAAGGTGCTTGGAAGCTGCACCTGCCGCACAATGCTGGAAACAGTGGCACAATGCCAGGGGGCGGCATGAAGCGAGTTTGGCATGGGTGCTCAATGACATGTTCAGCGACGTCTTCTGGATCAGGGGCACATTCAAGGTGTGTTTAATGCTTTCCTTTTCCTTTTGATTATGAGTCTGATATTCAACTCATGGGTTAGATTAGCATGCAGGTCATCAGAGACTTATGGGCCAATTCTAGTGAAGGTATTTGTACTGAATTTTAATCCTTGGCAAACACGGTTGCTGACTGACATGGTGCAGGCCATTATAAGCTACACTCGGTCCCAACCTCAGGACTGCAGATTTGAAGCCCTTGAGACCTTGAGTGCACCCTGCTATGTGACCATGCATCAAATTGGATGCTACTTTAGATATCAATGATCAGGTTTAAGCTCAATGTTTCACCGCATTGGTGCTTACGGTTACCCAATTATAATTATACTGTAGTATTTCGTTCAATTCATAAGGCCTTTTTTGGCTTTTTTGGTGTGACAACCAGACCCTTTCGTAGCCGAGCCTGTTTAGGCAATTTGATCTGCCAGCAGTGCTTGGCTAAGGTCAAAATTGGCTCTGTGATGCAGTGACTTACGAATATTGGGGAAGCTTGCTTCCCCATTTACTAGTATTAGCCCTGTGAAATGCAGATGTGATGTGATGAGTTGAATCAGCGGGGATATTAGATAATTATAGTATGCTAGCACAGCAGGACAGCTCAGACCATGTTGGAATCTGCTCCGAGCTAGCTTTAACTTGGAATTCAGTCCTAACTCAGATCTCATAGACATGCAGATATTGAGATAGCATACATAGATGGACACAAATTGCAGTATAAATGGCCAGCTGTTTCTGTGGGTCTTGCCTTCTTCTCAGTGCTTGAAAACTGTGCATCTCTAGTCAAGTATGAGTTTCTGAGTCACTGTATGCTTGCTTCATCTGATTGTTGGTTGATTTCAGTTGTGTAACCACTCCACTGCCTTCTTTCTGATTATGTATGTTAAATGCATCTTGTTTTTCTCTCCTAGAGTATATATTATAGGTCTACTCCTCCAAATACCCCACAGTGGCAACACAATGCTGAATGGCAACAACCACATGACAATTGTATTATGAATAGTCCAGTACTTCAACAAATACCCAGCAACCCTACAAAAACTGTAATTGACTTGGGTACCATATCATTTGCAGCTATCTCCCAAGTTAAATCTATAGATGGTATTGCATTCCGATGATATTCACTCTAGCTAGATTGCAGAGACCAACAGAGACAGACACTACTAGAATGCTCAGAGAGGACTGTGAGCATAGAGAAAACTTATGTTTTAATCTGGAAACATATGGGTTTGTTCTTAGTGAGTATGAATTTTTTGAGCCTTACTATTGAAAGGGTACCTTTGCAAAAAATTGATCTATTGTTCACAATTGTGAGTCAAATGCTTTGAGATGAAGATGGTATGTTTATATGTCCTAGATGAGCCTTCCTATATGGTTTCTGGAGCTGACGACGAAGATGGGAGTCCAAAGGAAAATTGAGAGTCAATTTTTGATGAAATCCATCAGAAATGATGGTCTGCCAATTTGGCAGGCCATCATTTTTGCAAAGGTGGCATTTTGGAGAACATATCTGAATGAGAAAGTTCACTGCGGTGAACAGTTCACCGGTGAACTGGTGAACTCACCGGTGAACTGCTGATGTCAGTGTTGGCCATGTTTGGCTAAGGCAAGTCTACAGCCAAACACAACCATTGCCTTCTCCCTCCACCACCGCCGCCCTCGTTTAGACACTCCTGCCCAGTCCAGAATGTCCTGCACCTGTTGAAACCAGTGTATCCAATGCAAATGACCCTTTCCTGCTGGCTTTTGTGATGGTGTCTCAGCTGAATCCTGCCCCAAAACGATGACGAAGCTCTGTGAGTGTGTAGCCCCGATGGTTTGAGATGACAACATTATGCTGCCTTCGGGCAGGGCACACCTGCCATGCCACAGCTAGGGCACTTACCACTAGGATTAGATCCCCGGGCTCAGCGCACAGGGTGTGCACACACAGCACTTGTGCTCCAGCGAGTCAAGTCTCACATGCCGCATCGGATAACAAGCACCAAAGCGGCCTCCGAGTCCGCCATGTGCGCTACTCACTGGAGCATGCCGCATGCATGTGGTGCAGTGGTGCAGGACTGCATATTGACAAGATGATTTTGGGGGTCCCGCCCGCCCGATAGTACTTGCTACACACATGTATTATACCAGTCAATTAATTCATCTTCCAAAATCCCACCCATTGTCAGATTTGAGAACACCAGGTGCAGTTGCGCGCCTCGCAGCGGACATTCTTAGCAGTTCACCAGTTCACCAAGTTTACTGCTTTTGGCTAGGATTTTCTGGCATTTTGAGCTTTTCAACTCAGCAACCTCATGGCTTCCTCTACTGGCCACCAATATGCCTGAAAATATCCAAGTGAGAGATCCATATGTATAGTCTGTAAATCCCAAAATTTGCAGAAATCTGAGGTGAGACGCTCACACACAATGTCTATCAAAAATATTTTGCAAAGGTACCCCTTCAATAGTATGCAACTCAGATTTGAAGCTTCCCCTTTCATGAACAATTAGGGGACTTCACGGTAGGGCATATTTTCCTGTTTGTGAATAAATTTATTTGTTTAATTGGATGAATAAAACTATGGTTTGTGGAATAAATCCATGATCACCCCGTTTGGTTTCACAATATATTTTCATTAATTTTTCCATGTGCCAAACATGTACCTACTGATAGCATGCCTCGTGGCTTCACCTGTGACTTGCCTTTGACAGGTTTCGGTTCCCTGGCCGGTTTCGGTTTTGTGGAAGGCATCACCTCCTTGGCATTGGCGTCGGTGGGTGTGTTGATTGCTGTGTCATCCTCCGTGCCCGCCTTTGGAGCCTTAGACTTGTTCTTGGGTTTACTGGGCCTCCCCCAAGGACATCTTTCAGCTTGAGCTTTCTTCATGTTTGCCAAATGAGCCTTGAGCTCATCAATTGATTCGGGGTCGGGAGCTTCCTGCTTGCCCATGAGCGGCAATGATCAAGATGATGATGGACAGCTTACTCAAGCGGCTTGAAGTATATATTCCACAAAAATATGTTTAATTTCCACAAGCACGATTTAATCGTGCTTGTGGAATATTTTTATTTTGTAAAAATAATTGACACATCAGATGAATATTTATATTCACAAACGAGAAAATTGGTCCTACCATGAAGTCCCCTATTGTTCACATACAATATATTTTCGTAGATTTTTGGCTGTGTGACACATGACTATATGAATTGAACGAAATACTACAGGATAATCATGTGAATAGAGGAATGTTCTGTCATGTGAGTTTTTCACATGCTGTCTTCCAGCTTTCCACTCGGCACCCACTTTTCTTCCTCTCTTCAACCCTCCTCTCCCATGTATCAAGATGGCAGCAACCACCGCAGTCGGTCATACCATTACCCAAATATTGCAGATGAATATGGACCTTCCCAGCGCATTCAGGACCACTATATGAACAAAGAAATGTCGAAACTTTCCATTTCAAGCAATTTCCGGGATGAGGGAAAGGTCTCACAGGGATCTGAACATGGGAGAGTCAGCTGGCTTTGACTTCAAACAAGGAGGATCGGACTTGCCCATGCTTCCATCAGGCCATACTCCTTCATCATCATTGTAAGTGGCCCGGAGTGTCATTCCTTGCTCAACAAGCTTATCGAATTCAAAAATTACTGAGCTTGAGAGCCAGTCATTCTTGTAATGCCCGTCATCGTCATCTCCATATAAATTAAGCTGTACAGACACCAGTCGAGCAGGATGTCCAGGGTGGTTACATCGTGCCTGCAGAAGTTGGATGAAGGCAAGGTAATTGAATTGCTTATAAGGGGCAAATATGGCCAATGTACGGAGCCACGGCAGAAGTGGGGGGTCCGTGTCAAGCACTTGAACAAACAGGGCGAGATCAACACCATAGGGGACATCAATACTTAATGACTTGAGCGACTGTACAGCTTGAAAACCGTCAACAAGCTCTGTCTCATCGCCATAGAGTGGAAGCCGGAGGTGTTCGAGGGCACATGAGGACCGCGCAAGGAAAGGGAGAAGGGTCAATAATCTGTTATTATCCAGCTCCAGCCGACGCAGGTGCGGAAGGGTGAAAGAGTGAAGGCTGGAACCGTGCAAATCAGGCTTTCAAGGTGATGGGCCATAGAGACTGCAACATTCCGTGGGAGCGAACCATCAGTGATATGCGCCGTAAGTTGCAAAAGTCTGGGGTACTGATGCAATACATCCAAAACGGTGTTGAAAGTAGTGGATCCAAGATCGATGTTGGTCAACATTGGGTAGAGGTCAGAAATCAAGCCCGAGTGAGCTTCGAGTCCGAGTTCGGACAGGGCCGGAGCGTTTTGGAAGATATGGAGGGGATCATAATCCGAGGGCCCATGACGGTGAAATATGACGAGACGCCGGAGACGGGGGAAGGTAATGGAATGCTGATCAAGAAGCAGAAAGTCTTGATGGGGAAGATCGAGCTCGAGGGAATGAAGCCTTTCGCAAACCGACAAAACCAATGACATTATAGAAGGAGGGACGCCATGGTTCGGCGAGCGTATTGTCACAGAGAGCGGTCGCCCTTTCGCCCGGGCAAACCACATCTGCAATAACTCCTTTTTATGCCCTGTTCCATCGGAAAAGAAGCCATCCATATCCACAGAGGCCCAAAGCTCGGATGATGAGATGGCAATCTCCCGCCAATGGCGGCAAATCTGCGCCAGGGAGAGCGGAGGCGCGTCCGGAGATGGCCGCACACGCCCATGGCCTGGGAGGCACTCGACGAAAATGCGGGAGACAATTTCTGGGGGCAGGGTGAGAGCGGGATATACGATCTGGGCCAGCTCGCTCTCTAGTCTTCGCCTTGTTTCCTCGAGCTCGTCGAGGTATGCCTTCTGTCGTAAGATCGTCGTTCTGACTTGATCCAAGTTTGCGCGCAGCTGTTCAGGGGAAGAAGAGTCGCTTCCACCTGAGGCTGTGAAAACTCCCTGCTGGGAGAAGGAAAATGAACCGCGATAGTCGCGATGGCCGCAGCGTTCGCAGACGAAGGTCATGATTGTGGGTCGCAAAAGAGTAGTCACAGCAAAATGACAGCGTGGAGCGCCGGCTATTGTAAAATCCCCGAAGTGCCGAAAGAGCCGATTGGCTCTGATTTCGCCCAATCGTGCCTTTCCCGCTCAATGTTTATGCATTCTTCTCCAGACTCCCTCCCTAGCAATATTCTCCCTTTGATTGATTGAGTCCCTTTGGTGGGAACCGGTCTGGAGCCATCCCAATAAGGAAATTTTAATCGTTGAATCAATTGAAGTGAGAATCTAGCTGTCAGCTCTGAGTGATCCATAACGCTCACGGGCCACGGCCCATGCATTGAGATTCCTGTGACAAAACGGATGTTTGACTGAAATTTGTGGGGCGTCGATGTGGCGGCAGGTAATGCGTGATGTGACAAAATTGACGCCCCCAAAATCAGTGGGGCGTCACTTTCACCGAGCCCGCGACAGCGCGCCAGAGCTGCGACTCGGAGACTTGTGAGAAGGCAAACTTTGGTCGATGTCCGAATAGGTGGAATAGCCGTCCGAATGTAACCAGAACATAATTTCCCAGAGGACATCTGGAACGAGTTCGCTGCTGGGCATGATTTCAGGACCAGGTTGCAAGAGCGAAGAAGGTTGGTCGGCGCAGATCATTTGATGCAAGGCGCCCACAGCCCAATTAGGAAGAAGAGAAAATGTGGCCGTTGGGCATGGAATCTGGAATCATTCTATAGAAACGTAGTCAACGAGCAACTAAACGATGTATATACCATCTTGCTTGCATGTAATGTGCACTATTGGCGTCCTCGATCAGCGCCTCTGAACACTCGTCCACCTGCCTCATGTTCACGCTCAGTAAGCCACCCTCCCTCGCGCTCGGCACCCGGCGCCCCGAACGAAGCAAACGAGGTCATCTCCGGCGTCGCCTCAGGGATCGGTGTGAAGCACAGTGCGCCGTCCAGAACGGGGCTCGAGATGCGCGGCGGGCTCTGTGGAACACACTCCGGAAGTCGGTTCCCCTGTCGGCGATGTCGGTATCGGTGTTGGTGTCGACCGCTCTCCCCCCGTGCTCCTCCTCCACCTCCACGGCGCACGGGCGGGCTAGTGGGGCGCGCACGCGCACGCTTGTCCGGGCTGGCCGCCCTCGACGCCTTCTCAGGGCTGCGACTCCGGCTGCGCGCAACCCGCTCCGGCACGCGCGTGTACCTGTCCTCCTGCACGCTCGGCCACCGAAACACATCCGCGCCGCGCTCCCCCTGCGGCGTCTCCGCGGGCGACTCCGTCACCATGCGGAACCCCGGCGCGGTGCTCGCGGTGACGGACGAGAACGCGCGCGAGAGCACCCCCGCGGTGACGGAGGACGGCGCGCGAGAGAGGTTGGCGTTGGCGGCCTGGGCGTCCGCGACGAGGAGGTCCGACTCGTTCCGCGCGTGCGCCTGCCACGGGCGCCGCGCCATGCGGTCTTGCTGCCCGTCGTCCACACGCGCTCGAGTATCCCGCGCTTGATGCTCTTGTGGCGGAGGGACTCCCAGGGGACCGCGTCCGTACTGTCTGGGCGGTCGAAGAAGAGCGAGGTGCGACCCGAGGGTGTGGGCGAGGGTGCGCGGGAGCCGCGGGTGGACTTGCCGCGCGGGATGACTGTGTAGGCAGAGGTGGTGGTGGCTTCAGATGCCTCTGACTTGGTGCGGGTTGTGTAGCGTGTGGGGCGGGTCTGAGTTTGCGCGGAGCCGGGGTGCAGGAAGCCCTCTGTTTCACTGCCGCGCTCGTCATCGTCGTCGTCATCGCCTGCATCGTTGCCGTGTAAGGTGTTGATGTTGTCCCCGTCGAGCTCTTCGGCGTGTTGCTCGTCGCCAACCCACTCGCCCGTTTCATATTCTTGCTTCTCGCCGAGGCGTGGACTGGGGTGGGTCGTATTCGGGCCCTACCTCGAGCGTCCCGTAACTTTTTGCGCCCTCGCCGGCGGCCGTGCCCGTTTCTCGTGAGGCAGCCGTACACACACCACGTTGTAAGCCCGCCGATGAGGAGGCCGACGACTCCACAGATAGGGACAATGTAGATAAGGTTGCTCGCGGGTACCATAGAGATCTTGGTGTTGGAGTTGGCGGGGATGGTGGTGTTTGAGGGTGGTAGCGCGCTGATAGATATTATGGACTCGCTCGCCGAGGAGGAAATCGATGCAGTAGACGATGATATGGACGTGATGTTGAGACTATCAGATGCAGACGAAGAGCTGGCCGCCGAGTCGGATTCGAAGGAAAGCGCCAGAGTAGGAGTAGTTGTGTCTGTTGGGGCGGTCCACCAAGTGTTGGTAGGTGTAGGGGAGAATGTGGTGGGGCCTGCTGTTGTTGCAATACCGCCAGGGGGGTAGGGCCACCAGTAGTCGTAACTCGAAGACGAGGTCAGCGGGCTAGGCATCAACTGGCGGCGTAGTATTCGTTGACGTGGTGTTGCGCATAGCGTCTGAGCGAGGTCGTGGTCGCCGTGGTGGGTAGAGGTTGGGCGTCCATGCTTCAACGAGTCAGGCGTATCGCCAAAAGGAGTGAAAGAAACACCGTAGGAGAGGAAGAGTTGAGAAAGCAAAGTGTCAGGCCCGATCGCAAGTCTCGATTGGTTTGTCTGCCAGTCACTCCAGAGATTGCCAGGGATTGAAATATTGGAGACTTATGAAGCCCAAAAATACTTGAAACAGTTCCAGCCAAGTACACGAGTGAGCGCGGCTGCGAGGCTGCTGCAATGCGAGGTTTGAGTACTTGAGTATTTACTAAGTCTTCAAGGAGCTTCGATCATGACGTGACGCGTCAGTAGTCGGCTGCTAGCGGCTAGATTGGGCTAGACACCTTTAGCTTCCGACTTCCATCACCTCAAAAGCTTGACTGTGACCAAAGGTTTCTTGCTGTATTGACTTCGAGGATTGACTCTGTTCCAGCAATTCGCCACGAATTTGAATTCTCTTGAACGGTTTCCTAGTCGGCCACTCGGTACAGCCATCGATTATCGGTCAGAGCGGACTCTTGTGAAGCGGCGGCCGGTCTCTTGAATTATCAAGGCGAACAGCCGCGACGGCTCTCAAGTGCCACTGCTCCGCAGCGCTCACATCAGCACGGCCCCATCGGAGCCAGCACAGCCTGACATCGATCTCTCATATAAGTTATCTTGAGGACACCTCAGTCCGAAAACACCATGCCGAGCAACATTACTGTTCTCTTTCTCCTCGTGCTATTCTTCGTATGTCTTTCCTCAAGCGGCGTGTACGCGTTCGGCGCGGGCAACATCCCCTCGTACGCATATTGCTATTGATGCTTACAGTGGCGACTAATTAATCTGCACATTTACAGCTTCGCTTATATGGAAGGGCGGGCATTCAGACACGGAGACATTGTACGCCATTTCCAGCACTATTCGCGCTTCTCTAAAAGCGGGCCCACAGGAAGACGCGCTTGCCGAGTTGATCAAAAAGGAAGTGGCACCGGGTTTGCACTCGCTAGCATGCTCTCCAAGGGCTCCAAGTTTGGTGGTATAGATATTAAACGGGTGTACTTTGGGTACGACAGTCCATTTTTGCATCACGACAAGTCGTAACGCTTTCTAGGAATTGGCTGCGCGATTATAGCCAGGCGGTGGATATTGCTACTCTCAAGAAGGTACCAGTCCAGGTACGAGGGCATTCACCATCTGCTCATGATTATCGAGACCTTGTCAGACAATTATTAACCTGTGCATGGTCCTCGGCTTCCTGGTATGTTCTACCTGTTCGGGAGACTCGCCTGCTGATGCTGCGCCAGGCACACGGATACGCTACAGCTGAATTCGAGGTCACCGAAGAACGCCTTGGTGTATATCTTCCGGTGGGTGGAGCCAGGTCGCACCGCTTCATCTCAACTAACCTCCGGCAAGACCGAGCACATTGACAACCCCAAGGGCTACGGAGCTGGCGAGGATCCGCGCCACTACCACCCCAAACTCAGAGGACCCGTGGAGGTTTGTGCCACCGCTGTTGCTTCCCTACCTGAACTAACGTCAGTTGCAGCCGATCGAGCTCGAGGTCGATCCTAGAACTGGAATGAAGAATTACATCGCCAATGGTAG
Source organism: Mycena olivaceomarginata (assembly GCA_029378375.1). NCBI lineage: Eukaryota > Fungi > Basidiomycota > Agaricomycetes > Agaricales > Mycenaceae > Mycena > Mycena olivaceomarginata. The sequence continues at coordinate 98,686 of JARKIC010000744.1, read as the reverse complement.
CGTCCTCCATTCCACACTCCACATCCGTGGAAATAACGCAATGCAGACACCGGTCATTGGGACACCTCGCGCGCCCTCGTGCGCCGTACATTGGAACAGTGCATCCACCTCGGGCGCAAGCATCGGTCGCAGGGTCAGAAGCAGGACGAGTACGAGGCTTACAGGCTGCTCGGACAAGCTGTGCGTTTCTCCTTCTCTTTCGAGTTCATTGTGTTTATGCTCGTAACAGCTCCACACTCTGGAAGACTTTTCTGCGCACTCGAACTTTTGCGAGATTGCGCTCGTGTCGATGGGCCATCAGGAGGTTTTCTTGCATGTCGGCGACCAGTGTCGGATCCAGGCGCCGAATGGGAAGTGGGGTTGCGCCGCTTGTTACGGGTGGGCTCATTTTTACTGCCTCGTCCATGCGGAATCTTGACCTCGGGATGCAGGAACCTTCGGAGGTAGCGACTTTACGCACTCGTTGTTGGGAGGTTCGTCTCTTGTACTGTTCTTCCAGCCCATTGCTCACCGACCGTTCTCACAGAGGCGGGAGACCACCTCGTGCGTCCCCTTCTGTCGACGTTCCTTTCATTGACTGACCCGAACTCCAGAGCCAAGCCTCCGTCTCCGACCTCAACAAGGAGCTCGACAAGGCGCACTCGACCTCCCGCTCTGGCGGGGGCGCGAACCCTGGATCCGTGCTACGCGACTTGCTGTTCTCCGTCCCCGGTGGCGGCGGCTCCGAGATGGCGCGCGAGATGGAGGGCATCGAGCGGATTCGGGCGGGGCCGGCGCAGGGCGGGAAGCGCCCCGAGGACATGACGCCGCAGGAGCTCCATGGGATTCTGTGGCAGGTGCTTAGTTTCAGGGATTCCGGTGCGCTCGTCTGCTTGTCGTTCCGCTGGCGCTGGTCTGATGTGGTTTGGTTGGTGCAGTCGCGAAGAAGATCTCGCACACGATCGGTAGGCGTTTTATTTTTACTTGTGTAAAGCAGGACTCAAGTTGAGACAGAGAAAATCCCTGGACTCGGCCCGCTTATTGAGAAGATTATGGACTCGATATCAGGCGAGTGAGATGGTTCGCTCGATGTCCTTATTACCTGACCCCCGATGCAGTCTTTGTCTTCACGACGTTGGAGGTAATGCTACCGAACACCCTCATCCGGCTTCATATACTCAAGCGTCGTGCAGCCCTTCATCAAACCGCTTCTCAAGACCGCCACTTCCCAACTATCAACCGTTGCGGCCGAGGCTATCAACAACCAAGATCAATATGAGGTCTTCAACGACCCCCGCGCAGTAAGATCATTGAGCGGAGTCTTTCGATCCAATACTGACGCCTTTTCCAGTCGGACCCGACGCACTCGTTCTTAAGCAAAGACCATTTTGTCAGCTTCCCTTTACCCTCTTCATTTCAATACGCGTTCCCTAACATATTTGTAGAACCTCATTCTCAACGAACCCGCGGGGCATCTCGCGCGAATTGTTCTGGTCCGTTCTGCGCTGAATCTATATACTTCCGTCTCTGATTCCCCTTAGATTCACACCGTTACCCTCGTCATCAAAGCTTGGGACGACAACTCTGTCAACGTGAACCACCTCACCGAGGACGTCCTGTCGTGCTTGTGGGTCCCCTTGCCACCATACTGCATGCGCGGCTGCCAACTGAATCCCTTTCCACAGATTCCACCCCGACTTCCACAACAAGTCCTCCAAGGTCCAGCGCGAGATGATGGAGTACATGCACACCTGGGTCAACGGGCTCGGTGCGAGGAAGCACAAGCGTCATCCAGCGGCTCAGCAAGAACGCCGTGCGGAACCACGAGAACGTGCGCGCCGCGGGCGAGGGGCGGGAAACCGGCGGCCGAAGGCACGTTTGCGGCCAACCAGGCGCATCAGTTCCAGGCTCAGGTCGCGGGGTACGCGACGCAGCATATTCCGGGAGCGGCGCAGGCGCAGGCGATGTTCGGCGGCCATGGACACCAGGGCCCGGGGAGGGAGATGCCTGGAGGAGGAGGAGGACATGCGAGCTCGTATTACGAAGGTGGAGGCAATGCACCACCTCCGCAGCCTAGCTATGGCTCGCCTGCGCCGCCCGCTCATGGGCACGGATCGCATGGACCGCCCGGCCATGGATCACACGCGCCACCCGGGGCCCCGTCCTTCCCTGGTGAAGCGTCGCCCTACGGCGCCCCCCCGGGCCCGCCGCCTTCCTTCCCCGGCTCCGAGTCCTCCGGCTACAACCCCTCGTACGCCCCGCCCCCGGGCGGTCCGCCGTCCTTCCCGGGCGCAGCGCCATCGTTCCCCGGCGCGCCGGGCGGGTATGGGTCCCCGCCGCCCCCGCAAGGCGGCTATGGAGGCGGGTTCCCTGGTGGCCCGCCAGAGTTCCCCGGCGCCTCGCCTGGGTTCCCCGGAGCTGCTCCTGGATTCCCCGGTGCAGATCCGTACTCGTCGCCCCCGCCGCAGTTCCCCGGAGCGCAGAACCAGTACCCGCCTCCTTCCGGACCGCCGTACGGGCAGGGCCAGTGGTAGATGAATGGGTATGTCCCAGATTAGAAAGAAAGAAATGTAGTGCGATACTGTTGGTACTATAGCTGTAAAATGACTGTGAATGAACCCTGTTTTTGTGCATTGGATTCTTGGCGGCAAACTCGGGAAACAGGCGATAATTCCGGCCGTTTTCTTCTCCTTCCTAATTGGGTCACGGGCGGTTGTTTGCTTGTGCATGTTTCGATCCCAAGCTCTGATGTCTTTGAGATCATCCCCTAATATCTTGCATTCACATTTGGTGCACAATGTTATCGGTGAGCCACCATCTTCTATGCGGATTTGAAGGGCCTTTTATCACTTGCATTTCACAATACACAGTTGTAATTTGTCACGTCTGGGTGGCAGCAGTGGGTGCTGCAGATGTTTTCTTCGCGTCAGCCTGAGGCTGTGAACCGGCACAGTGCACACGCCTACCGCTGGATGTAGGGACCACCGTTCTGCCACCACTCACACCCTTAAAATCATATTTAGCTGACCTTTCTTGCAGAGATCAATACTACGTTGATCTATTGATGTCTTTCCAATTCTCAAACGGAGTTTTAATTCCATCCGAGACGAACAGTCGCAACACGATTTTCATCCAAGGCTCCAACCTTTTGTTTTCCTTGTAGAAATTTGGGCAAAATAAAAGAAAAAGGTTTCAAAATGTTTTAAAACCGTTTAAAACCATTTATAAAAGGTTGTTTCTGCAAACATACAAGTAGACTCGTAACCAGCTCTATATTGAGTCACTAAGTTGTATGCAATTTATTTTGAGTGAATTGGAGCATAATTGAGAGAAAAAATGTGCAGGGAGTTACTCTATGTTTGAGCAACCCTTTCTCCTTTTTTTCTATCTCCCCTCAGTTTTTGTCGGATTCACACAAACTAAATTGCATACTACTCTTACATCTTGTTGCTCAATGCAGAGGTGGTCACAAGCCTAACATATAAGTATCGGAGCAATAGCTCACCCGAATTTAACATCTCAAAAGTTGAATCTACGAAGGCCACTGAGGTCATCAGGTTCTTCTTGGTCCATGCAAACATTGCTGGCTCCTTGCTCGAAAGTGCATCAGTCAATTCGGGTGATTGAAATATTTACCATATTTGGAACACGTCCCGCCCATCCAAGTGCACCAAGTATGTGCGGTGAAAACAATTTTTGGGATGAAGAACAACCAAAGTACTGGGAGAACCTTTCTGCCACCCACTTTGTTCAGATATAATCACCAGGAATCCCCAATCAGTATTACAATTTTTTTCAAACCTTGTAACCTTGTAAAAACATTTTACAAACTGTTTACGCCCCAGCACAAATAAAAAGGAAAAGGAAACAGTTTAAACCTTGTATACAAGGTTATAAAAGGAAAAGGTTGGAGCCTTATTTTCATCAGACTGAACTCAAATATGTCCGCAAGGTGCTCCACGCGGAACATCACATATTAGTATCAGAGCGGAAAATGCATGCTAATATAGAAGACATGTATAAACGTCAAGTCAGTCCGCATTATGCTAGTTGTCGTGTGAGCTGACCGGAGACAGATCAGAGAACTCCAGATAGACGTCCTCCGTCCAGGAAGAAAATACAATGTTTGCGGTGCCCACGGTGGGTTGATTTTAAATGGCCATATTTAGTCTGACCCGACCTAGAGTACTCACTCGAACACCTGTGGTATCACGTGAATGCACCATATGGTTCATCTCACACAGAAATGATGGTAAGAGGCCGGCAAGCGGCGGGGCACAAACAGTTGAAGAGTTCATGGACACATTTTGTGAATTACAAAGAGCAGAATGGTCCAGAAGACGCCGCTCGTAATTGCCTCTAACCACAGGCTTTGATAAGTACTATTCTAGCCCCTAATATGTCCACGGATTTGATGGCGAGCCGTACCTCTCGCAAAATTTAATCTTTTTGATTGGATTTTGCTCTGGGACATACATTAACTCATGATACGTGACTTGCAGAGTTTATAGATTATTTGAGGAATGAAAGCTATTGGTATGACAATGCCGGTTTTGATGCCACTTTTGACCCCCTGATGTTAAATTGACATCATTGCTTTATGCTGCATGCACTTTTTCCCTTCCACTCAAGCTGAGTCTCTCAAACGACTTGAAACACATTCAGAATTTCAGGGAATTTTCTTTTGGGGGAATCCATGGTCTAGACGAAGAGATATCGGGGAAGTGGAATCAGTTTTGATCCAAAACCGGCTTTTTCGGGCATTCTGATTTTCTGGAGCCCTCATTCCTGGTGCAATAAATCTAAATTTTGGAGAGGAGACAACTATTATGCATGACCACCACATACTATTTTTTCCAAGTGTTCTATCCAGATTTGCGACCGGGATTCCCAAAACTTCCACTTCAGGGTGCATGGACACATCAGGGGCTATAATAGTACCACGTCAGCTTGATTTCAAATTGTGTCACGTTTTTGACGGCATTCTTGGACATCTAGTGCACAACAGTACTAACGTACTGTTTGTGAATATCCCCGCTTCTGGCACAAGATTCCCATTTCCTCAAATTGCTTGCATCAAAGACCAAGATTAAAGGCATCCAACTTGTTGATACGACACAACAAGTTCTCAAAATGGACAAGACCCTCCCAAAACCATTGGATGGCAGTGATCATTGTGGCTACACGGACACAATGCTCATCTCAAACAAGTTTGAACCAGCGACCAAAGTGGCACTGGACTCAATAATTCAGTTCAGTAAAAATTAAGATGTGATTGCTTTCCGTTGGCAGTTCAAATCGGGATGGTGGTACGTTAACCTACTCGCGGCTGTAGCATAAAACTACCGAGCTCAAGGTATTATCCTTCTCTAGATGGAATCACTGTGTTCAGACCCAGGTAGACTGAGGTAGACTAAGGTAGACCAGGGCAGTCTACGGGGGTTCTGAACGCAGTGAATGGCCCTGATTCCATCGCAAATTGTTGACCTTCCTAATCGGGTTGCGAGCGGTTAAGTTATTTGTGCACATGTCAATCATTTCTTCCTTCCTTCCCTGCTGTGCTTTGAATCCCACACACAGACGGTTAAATATACATGTTCAGCAGATTTCTTGATATCGTCGTCCGGTGCTTTCAAACTGTATTCCAGCATTAACAATCGGATTGTTCCGCGGTTTATGGATTGAACAGAAGTTCACGAGTCTGATGTGCGCACGCGCGAGGGATGAGAGCTTGCGCCATTTATAAGAGGATCTGCATTCTTGCATCACAGTTTCAAATTTGAGCTGATTCACCACAAGCCGTTTTTTAGGCATCATCATTGCTTGGCATCGACCGCGTCAAGTAAAGGCGATACAACAATGGCAAGCGTCGTTCTTGGTTCGTTCTCTCATCTTGGCTGGGCAAGTATCGGTGTCTTGTCATGAGACTGGTGGCTTAAACCTTTTGATTTCTGGAGGTCCACTGTGGACCACAATTTGACCTTTTTTTCAGTCAGGACGCGGCGTCCTTCTGACTGTATGGCCGTCTTTAATACGCCGTCTATCTCTGTCTGGGGTCAGCCGCAGTGAATTATTCTATGATCACCGAATACTCGGCGCCTGATAACGATCCTACCTGTAATTTTCTCGAACCGCTGGCCTATCCTATAGGCGCCACAGTAATCTTCTCTCACAGTCTTCCTGCCTGACTTTGACATGCTTATCACGATTGTATCGCGATCAGTCCCAACGACAGTTGAACTTTGGTGTAGATTGACAGCATCATACATACTTACAAGTTCTGTTACCGAGCCAGATTTTATTGGCCAGCGCCACCACAATTCCTACTGGACGGCGCATTGAATGGTGTGACTAGTTTCAACAGTCCAACGCGGCCACCTATCAAGAGTTTGGTATGACCGGAACAGCACTGCAGCCCCATTCGTCCTCGGTGTGAACCGTCTGTCGCACCATCTTGACGAGTCTGCTGCTGTCTGCTGCTTCTCTGGTTCTCTGTTTCAGTCCCTTCGCTTGGTGGCCGGTGGTGTTTCAAGCTGCAACTTCGGGACGCCGCTGCTCTATCGTTTCCCGCATCCCCGTCATCTCTCGTGTCAATCTCCCAATGCTGATTTTCCTTCCCGATGTGGGCAATGCATCCCAATACTGCGCGGCTCCATTCAAATCCCGAATTCCTTCCGACGCGGTTCAGCTCCCTCGTAAAATTAGCTCGTGGATTTTCTTCTATTCTCGATATCGCTCGTCCCGCCTACCTTGATAATTGATGCGGCCCGCCCTAAGCGACGGCTTGCTCAGGATCTGCCCAACCACGAACTCAATATCTGTGCTGCTGCGTTGTGCGGGTACCGCGGCTTCAAATCTTACAAAATAATCAGCCCGTCGGTGTCCGTGCGTATTACGCTCCGGAGTCGGGCGGTGGTGGGCGGTGGTCCTGATCTACAGCGCGCAGTGACGTGTCCCCATATGATTTTGGGAAGCTCGCTCCCGTCTCGCTTGGTCTCGATAACATGACATATGCGCAATGGTACTGGACGCCGCGGCGACATACACCGCCAATAGCTGCCAACGTCGCAAATCTGCCTCTGGAGTTTGGCCCTTGGGCAATAGGCTCCACGATCCCAAAAAAAATTGCAACTTTGGCAGTGCAGTCAACTCTCACTGGCAGTTCTCAGAGTCCTCGACTCGGTTAGAGCCCATCCCACTGTCCGCTCTGCCGGGCATTGCGCTGGTAACCTCATCTCAATCGCGCTGCTGCGTTTGTGCTATAGACGACGGCCTTCGTTGCAATGGGTACCTGCTTATGCGGTGCGGTGATTTACGCTTTTGTATCGCTGTCCTCGTGTGGTAAGTATACGCCGTCTAGGGGCCAATGCCGCGATATAAAAAGGTGCAAACATAGCATGCAAGCCGAGTATGTATTCAAACGACGACACGCCTCCGAACTAATGGTCAAAGCCGTTTTCCTCTTTGTGTACCAAAATATCATTCTGGTTCTACTCTACCCTGGTCAACGGCGCGGCATCCGGACGCTCTGCGATCAAGTGAGTAATTACCCGTCCGCAGTGTTCGTCAGACAGATGATTCCACATCGGCGTCGACGCCCGCTGATAGTCTGATAGATACGGGTGTAGCTGGCCTGGGTGATCTTGGCTTCTTGACTCGAGCTCACGAACGGCTGTCTATCTCTGTTCTCGATAACGCGTCGCGCTAGAAATTAATCTGGCTAGCGAGCTTCCTAACTATCAAAGTTGTCTGGCAGCTAGCTGTCTGGGGCGTGGGGCACTAGTACCAAGAACTGTTTAGGTCGGGGATGCTCTATTCTTCCTTTGCTCCGTGTCCGTCACGGCCCGCCGACACATGTATACGCCGCTTTGGCTGTGTTCCTTCGATTCTGTCCTTCGAGAACCTGATCCCCAAAAATTTCAAGCTCAATATGAAGCATACTCCGCCTTGCATGGAGCCCTTTCCATAAAACAGGAACCGTCATACGCGCATTGTTCCCTGATTGTCGACTCGTTTGTGTGTTTTAAGGTTTGTCTTGGTTGCCTACTATGGTTATAAGGAACGAACGCGGACTCTTGGCGCCTACCGTGAAAATTCAAACGCGCGTTCGTCGAAATGACTCAAGGGCGCGCCCGTGTCTCCGTGTCCCATATTCTCAAACTAAACACTATGAAATAATTGACTGCCCCCTGTGGTTGCATCAGCAACGCGTTAATTGCTCTTCATGTACGGATCTGTAGGCTGCAATCTGTGAAACACAGATAGATCATGATGTTGAAACCAAAATAAGGGACCTTAAGGAGATCGCCATGGCAAGCGCTGGGTAACAGACAATATTCCACCCACGCGTTTGTTGTTCCTAAAACAGCGCGTCCCTTACATATACCTGATCGCCCTTGTCTGCCTTGTGTCCTTTGTCTATTTCCCCCATGCCTGACTCTACCGCCGCTAAGAAGCCCGCCGCTGCCGCCGCCCCAGCACCCAGGAAGGTCCGCTTCAACGTCGGCACCCAATACCAGGTCCTCGACGTCGTCGGCGAGGGTGCATATGGCATCGTCTGTTCCGCTGTCCATCGGCCCAGTGGGCGCAAGGTCGCGATCAAGAAGATCGCGCCCTTCGAGCACTCCATGTTCTGCCTTCGCACTCTCCGTGAGCTCAAGCTCCTCAAATTCCTCTCTGAGGCTGGTGTCAGCGAAAATGTGCGTATCCGACATCGTCGGTGAACTCGGGTTAATGTTTTTCAAAAAGATTATATCCATCCTCGATATCATCAAGCCCCCCTCGATAGATGCCTTCAAGGAGGTCTACCGTTCGTAGCAGTCGCTGGTTTTGCCGTGCTAAGGCTAACTATATGCTCAGTGGTCCAAGAGCTGATGGAGACCGACATGCACCGCGTTATTCGTACACAGGATCTGTCCGACGACCACGCACAGTACTTTATCTACCAGACCCTGCGCGCCCTCAAGGCGTTGCACTCCGCCGATGTCATCCATCGCGACCTCAAGCCCTCTAATCTCCTCCTTAATGCAAACTGTGACCTCAAAGTCGCAGACTTTGGGCTCGCACGGTCAGTCAAGACCGCAGAGCCCTCTGGGACCGAGACCGGCTTCATGACAGAATACGTCGCCACACGGTGGTACCGTGCGCCGGAAATCATGCTTACCTTCAAGCAATACACAAAAGTCCGTCTTCTGCCTATTGTTCTCTTCTGCTCTTATCGTATTAACCTCGAATTCGTGCACATAGGCGATTGACGTGTGGTCCGTGGGCTGCATTCTCGCGGAGATGCTGTCGGGCAAGCCGCTCTTCCCGGGGCGCGACTACCACCACCAGCTCACGCTCATCCTCGACGTGCTCGGTACGCCGACGCTCGACGAGTTCTACGCCATCACCACCCGCCGCTCGCGGGACTACATCCGTGCTTTGCCCTTCCGGAAACGGCGCCCATTCAACACCCTCTTCCCCAACGCGAACCCGCTAGCGGTCGACTTCCTCGCCAAGACCCTCGTGCGCTCTCTTCCTTCTGCTGCACGTGTATGTGCTAACCGCGGACAACAGACCTTCGACCCCAAGAAACGCATAACGTGCGAAGAGGCGTTGGCACCACCCTTATCTGGAAGCCTACGTGAGTTCTCTGCTTTTCGGCTCTCGCGTATTTTGCTTACCAAACCAATCCCATGCAGCACGACCCCGACGACGAGCCCGTGGCACCCCCGCTCGACCCCGAGTTCTTCGAGTTCGACCGTGAGTAGCTGGCTCCTCCTTTCGCGGCTGGTTACCCCGTCTCGCATCACGGATCACTCATGCTGTTGTTACTCTTGACAGTGCACAAGGACGACATTAGCCGCGAGCAGCTGAAGGAACTCCTCTACGAGGAGATCATGTCGTTCAACCCCGCTCCCATCACCGCATAGTCCGCCGTGATGCGGTGACACCCGCATGTGTGTCTCAGGATGGAAGATACTGCTGATTGACACTGGTGGCAAGGGTTCATGGCCTATCTCTGACACTTGCCATGGTATTTGCCATGGCATTGGTCTTGGGTGTCTGTGAGAACAAAGGGAGCGCTCAGCTGTTGCCGCTGGCTAACTGGCACAGTTTTTCGATGCCCGGCGTGTTTGCAATCAGGATTTGCTGGATGCCGAATGATGGGACCCCTCGGAACCCCCGAAAACACATCCAAGGAAATTGTACCCAGACAAATGCAAGAGCCTAAGGGCCCTGGTATACAATTCTCATGAGGATTACCTCCATTTTGGGTCTAGGTCTCACAATGGGTAGAATCTACACCTCTTTTCCCTGGCTTGATCTTGAGCTGTTTAGTGATCATTCTCTGGTCATTCAGATCCATCTATTGAACAAGTTTATGCATGATAATTTTTGAGTTATGAATGCAAAGTGGGAAAGGTCTGGGATCCGGTCAGGGAAAAGGCAACTCCTGACATTGTTACTGGGGCCTATAAGATGGGCTAATTTAGCCTTGTGCAGTCTCTATTTCTTCAGATGGATTGAAGCTGAAAGGCTATCCATCCTCTTTGATCTTGAGAAAAGAATAATCTACCGGTTCATGCTTGACTCTACCTTGACTTAATGTCTACCCATGCTTTCTTGTGGCATTTTTTTGAGAACTCCATTTCCCACCACTCAAGTTTGAAACAACTCACCCGATATTGCTGAAAGATCCAATGTATCAATTTTGATCTCTTTGTTGCCTTGTGGCTGTCCCTTTGTTCTTTTAGACGTGCAAGTGCAATGCCATGGCAAATGCCATAGCAAGTGTTGCACCTATGCCATGTAACCACGGCCATGGCATATGCCTGCAGTGTGATGTGTGCGTCATTTTGTATTCATTTGTCTGTGTGGACTCGAAAGCTGACTGCATCACGCGTATTTTTATCAATTGGATAGGTATCTCTTTACTGTAGCGCCCAGACGAAATGACAATATTTATTCCCTGTCCTCTGCCGGTCCTGTCTGTCTGAGTAGGACAGGTGTTTTGACAACATGGACTAATAGCATAACTCCATGTAACCATCACGTGTGTTCATATACCGTGATGGCGCACTAACATTTCCCTCACTTGTGTTCTTCCATAACATCACTGTGAGGGTACGTTTTCTACTTTATCTTATAACGACTTAATTACTTACCAGTATAATAGTGCATTGTAACTCACATAGTATACAGGTAATATACTCGTGTTCTTCCATAACATTGCTGTGAGGTGCATTGTAATTCACGTAGTATACAGGTTTCAACTGTCCGTTGGCATCCAATCCCCATCTGGTGCTTGTAGTGACCATAGTTCCTCATGTCCTGGAGGTGGAAAGGCTTCTGGGTACAATTAATCAGAGAAATCATCCTCAGAGTCCACATACATGTCGCTATCAGAACTCAATTCACTGGATCCATCCTCCTTGTCTCCATCATTATCCGCAGCCATCACCTGTTTTGTTCTAGGGATCATTCATTTCGCGCGACCTGCAACCGAGCCTTTGTCATCCCCAGGCTCTCTCAGTGCTGCTTGATCAGCCTGTGTGTCCATATCTTCGTTGTCTGGCTCTCTCAGCACCACCACTTGATCAGTCTCTGCCCCCACAACGGCACCTTCACTTTCCCCTGGCTCTCTCAGCGCTGTTTGATTAGTGGCTGCCCAAGCGCGTTTTTTCGGCTTGCTGGACTCAGCAGCATCACCTGCTTTCCTCTTCTTCTTCTTTGATGCTGTCTTCTTCTTGCCTGTGACCGGAGGCATGGCCGTTCGTTTCACCATCTTGTCAGCCCGTTTTCTCGTGGAGTGTAGCAGCAAATTTGGTGTGCTTTGCTCTCCAGTCTTCGAAGAGGGGAATCGGAGTGAGAAGATTGCGAGGGAGGGTTGCACAAAGAAGGTGGTTGTTATGGAATGCATGTGAGTTAATGATGAACCTGTCCAGAGGCTTGTGGACAATGAAACTCTCCGTGCTGTTTGACTCAACACATTCTTGTATACACAGACATTCACTGGTAGATTCGCAGTTGGCCGCATAACAATTGTGTTGTACATTGATTTTAAATTGATATTCTGTGGTCATGGATAAATCAGAGTTGTTATCTTTGCATGGAATCACTCCACACCTTGCCCAGGAGAATGGTGAAAGTTGTTTCACCATTGCGTCGTACAAGCACAGGCATGCCATAGAGCGGTCCTGGGCTGATAATACTTGGAACATCTCCAACACCACAATTGCGGTGCCCGTACGGTTGGTCAGAATGTCAGAAATATGTCCTGATATTGTAGCAGTCTAATGGGCAAAGCTATAAAACAGTTACAGGTGTCCAAGAAGTGGATGGCACTAACCAGACCAGTTGCAGACTGAGCAAAAACCCATGAGCCAACAAAGCATTTGTCCAGGGAATCAATAATCAAACGGCATTTGTTCCACGTCAATTCGGCGGTGTAGAAGCCATAACTGAGGGCTTGTACAGCAGTTGTCTCTTTGAGCAGATGATCGGCTCGTGCCTTCGCACCGCGCTTGATTGCAGCAAGTTTAATACTCCCTAAAAGATGTTCAGCTGAGTTGGTAAATTTTGCAGAAACAGATCGTAGATTAATGGCTTCTCCTCGCTCCATCCAAGCAGCCTTTGCAGGACAGGATGAGCCGACATAAAATAATGAACCCCGGATTCCCGCACGACACCATTCTCCATTGGCAGAGGGCCACCAGCCACCGGTGAGAAGGTGCTTCAAGACTTCCTGGTTGCCTAACTGTCGCGCGATGTCTGTGTCTGGTGCCAGGTGGTTTGAGAGGATTGAACAGAACCGAAATATAGCATTAAAGCACTCAAATATTTCAGTTGCGACCCCAACCAGGGGACCAAATTCCAGGGCATCACCCTTGATATGAGTGAGGAGATGGTACTTGATCTTGGTGATGATTTTCGAGGGGTCTATCAGAGCAAAGATGTTGAGCACATTTGCGACCGCTACTCGGATATCTCACTGTTGTTTTGGTTATTCTGGCGAATCAGGGTATGATTACAGAATATTGACCCGATATTCAGCAAGATTGCATATTTCTGGGAACCAGAGCAGCACTGCCAGCTCACCAGTCGCTTTCCAGGCCATGAACTGGTGCTCTGTGACAAGGCCGTGGACATGAAAGACATTAGTTTGAGCAATTGTTTTGAATTGGTGGCTGATTAGTGAACCAGCATATTGCACAATATAGTTGGCGCAGATAGCATGGATGGACAGACCGTCCGTGGCCATGGACTGAAGTCGAGCTGAGTATGTCTTCTTCTCCGGGGACCATGCCGTATGCAAAATATGCCAAAACATATTTGACGACTCCAAGCAGTATGGTGTGAAGAATTTCTACTGGGGTATCTTTCATCGGATCAAAGCCTATTTGGAAACATCAAATGTGATGCTACTTGAATGGGAAAAATGAACCTTTCGTTGTCAAGAATGAGCTGTAAATCATATCACGATTTTCAACGGACCATTGTACCAATTCGGTCTGGATATTGTTATCAGACTGGTTTGATTCATCGACCTTCACCTCTTTGAATCGTGAGAGCAGGTGTTCGATCCAATACTGTGTGTACATATCTTTTACCCCGGTCTCTGTTTGCAAATCCTTGATGGGCTTTGTGACCCCAGCACAAGCAAGTTTCACTTGCTTTTCTAGTTCTTCTAGAATGTTTGTCTTGGTATGGGGATACCAGCCTTTGAACTTGTCAAACAAAGGTTGTAAATGAATGCAAAAAGTGACGCCTACCTCAAAGAGAGTGTGGTAAACTTCATCTGTTCCCTTTTCTTTCTGTGTTCCGCCGACCTCACATTTACAACAGAACTTGTTTCCTTTCCCCCCGATATGTGAGGACACCTCACTTTGCATCAGATTGTCAGACGGGCCAGCATTGATGTGGATACAGAAGCACGAGGTGTTTCTGTGCTCATCTTGAACTTCAACTGGGTCTGTATGTGTTGATCTGACAAGAGAATGTTGTCAGCATGTGTCAAAGAAATAGATGTGCGTACTCCACCATGCTCTTGAGTTCTCTGAACTGCTTAGATATGCTCACATTGGGAGATGTTGAGATAAAATGTACATGGTACTCCTGCTGAAGTAGTTTTCGAGGTAAGTTTTGGTGTGTCATGTATGTGTTCCAATGCTTGTTCCAAGACTTGTTACAATTACCGGAAACATTGTCCCCAAAGTAATCCACGAAGCTGATATACAGTGGACAACCTTTTGCAATCTCCCGCTTTGGATTGGGCATGCACTCAGGGTGCCGTGATTCAATCGTTGAAGCTGGAAATATATATGAGTGTATCATCACTGAAAAAGCACATATGGGAACCTACCGCTCCAGGTTGGAATTGCGCCCAGATCCTGCAGATCCAGGTAATTGTTGGCCAGATCGGCTGCACAGATCAAGTGTGTTTTGATATCAACAATTGTCGCCTCATTCTAAACACTTATATCAGAATACGGCAGATGCAAAAGTAATAATGTACCCCACTCAATGTGACAGAATAAGCATCCACATAGACTTTGGATCAAAAGGTGACCCAGCAGATAGGAACAACAAATTGACCGTTTTTGAGGCGAGCCAGCTCATTCACATAATAGTGGGTTCCCTCAGTGTCATCCATAGGACTGAGTGCGTTGAGATCCGGATTTTTGCACCACTTTTCAGCATGCCAGATTTCTCAGAGGATGCTGTCTTCAGGTATTTCTGGATACACATGAATGTGTTTCTGTGTTGTTAAGTTTGCCCAGTCCTGATCAACGGCACTAATCAGGTACTTATCTGGTCAGGGTCGAAACTTAATTTGTACCTGCGCAATTATGGCCCTAGGATCGTTCATGAAGAATATGTTGCCAAATGCGGACTTGCATGGAATGCTGGGGATGCCGAATTCTGAACAGATCTTCTTTTGGACTCAATTCAGGTGATCAAAGGAAGGGACATTGCTGCAGTTGGCTTCTTTCAAAATCCAAAGAAATACACACATAAGGGAATTTGAGATCTGCAATCGGGGTAAATTGTTGAGAGTATCCAGAAGGAACATCTGAGAGGATATTTAGTTCGGAGTGAACAGTCATTGAATAATGACTTCGTGAATAGTCTGACCATCTTTGTGGGATACGGGAACCATTCAGGATTTGTGTCTGCTGCACCAGTTTTGTTCTGCCGGCTGTCATGCAATTCTCCATCCTCCAGCTCCGTTCAAGTCATTAAATTGTGTCAAGTGGTCGAGGGTCACGTCAAATTGAGAGCAGAGAAGTTTAAACACGCTTAACACAACCCAACACGTGAACATTGTGGCCTACGATTAAGCTCTTGCACACACGTGCCAATCATGTGATGAAACCGAACCTTGTCAATCTCACTCACCAGCACTGCAAAGTATCTTCCCCAGGAAGTCAAGCTCTTCCTCTTCTGCAAGATTTTTTTCAGTGATGTCTCCTTTTCCAAACCCAAGCCTCTGAGCTACAGCTTCAGCATTCATCAAGCCAAAGATGTCGGCCTGGCTTTGTAAATGTCTCTGCTGCATGCCCGGGTCTTTGGTGCCATCTCCTATTGAAGTCGGTGCCGTTTGCTCTGTAACTTGCCCACATCTCGGCCTCTACCATACCCCCTACATGGGAACTCTGTGTGACTGCAGCCAGTCCTGGAATGTGCAGTTCATATGGAATTGACAAGTCCTGCAGCTCCAATGCCGCAGAGTCGGCTCGCCTTTCCAATTTGAGTTGCTCCAGTCTTTGCTGTGCCTTGTGGACTAGTTCCACCACCTTCAGATGCTCCGGGGACCGCATGTGTTTTGCTCCGCTTTTGGCCACTATCCAGGCATGCTGCTCAGTCGAAACTCCTGCACTACAAACTTTACACAACACCTTGGTACGGTCCTCATTGAACTGGAAGTCTATAGATAGCCTGGACAAGTTCTGCCACTGTATATTCTGTCTACAATACCTTCTTCACTCAGTTTTCCACTTCCTTTGGGTGGCATTGGCAAGAGATGAATCAGAAGTATCACAAGCTTTTTTGCCCAGTTCCTGAGGCTCGCCAATCTGTCCCCTGCAATCGTTCCCGGTTCACCAATCTCTTTGTTGCAGTCATTTCTGCCCCCTGCAATTTGTTCCTGTTCTCCAATCTCTTCGTCGCAATGACTGCGATGTCTCAGATAGTAGCCAATCAAGACACAGGAAGAAACCCAAGAGGAGCTAACTACTCAGCTTAAATATCTGGGAATGCAGTGCAATTCCTCCAGCAATTTTTCCGCCATGTCTTTGACTCATGCACCCTCTACCCCTGCTTCCAACCCTCTCAACAATGTTTTCTCAGCCATGGATCAAGAAACTCCGGTCACCTCCACTCCTGCCGCTGCCCAAAAGTGCACCTGCAATGACCTGTCAGACAATGAGGACAACATTCCAGTGGCCCACCTGCCCTTTTGCTCACCACTCAAAACTCGACCTAACTTGTGCAGCACCATGCCGAGAAGAAGTGTCTCCATGTAGACCAGATTGCGGAGGTTAACAGCTTCCTCAAGGCAGGAATCTGTTTATATTCTTCTTCTTCACCTTACCCAGCCTTCAGGATCTTCCTGCTGTGCACAATGCCAAAATCCTCGTCAACATTCTCCAGGTCGGCAACCAGGTCAACGCCATTGTGGTTGCAACTCCAGAGTATCAAGTTTCTGCCAGTCTTGAGGTATGGCTTCTTGTTCTCATCTCTTGAATACCTACTGACAATCAATCAGAAAACTCTGCACAACTTTGCCGCCGCTATTCTTCTTTCCAGCAGAATCAGCCCCTACAAGGGTGCTGTTCCCACCAATACCTTGCTCATACGTGTACCAATCCCTTTTGCATTGCATCATGGTAATCTAATTTCAGAATATACTTCGGAAAAATCGCTTTGATCTGCCCCCAGGCATTGAGAACAAGCCGGCTGACTACTCCAAGGTGGTAGCCTCTATACAGGACGCCTTCATCCCGCTACGCTCCAAATTAAAAAAAGCGGTGTGTGACTTTTGGTGTTTTATTCATGTCGACCTTTTCTAACCTTCAGCACAGTTGAGCACTAGTCTGAAGGTCAAAAAACAGGACAAGGAGCACACACCAGGCCCCAAACATCAAAATATCTTCAAGCTGACTGGGATCTTCGTCGAAAATACCCGCTGCTCAGTCACCATCAATCTCTGCGCTCGAGTCACACTGATGGTAAGCATTGAAATTTCATTGTCTCGAGGCAATGAATATTCACCATCCTGTAGCGCCAGGTTTACCTTGTGTGCCCAGTGTCAAATTTCGGGACCAACTCGACTTGACCCTCACTGAGATTTGCATCAAGGTGGGCGGGAATGCGAAAAAAATCACCAACTATGTCCATTCCTTTTGCGATCACCAATTAAATTTGATGTGATCCATCAGGCTTTTCTTGCACATCCTGACCAAGGATCAAGACTTGCACAGCATCAAGACTAATGACCCAGAGATTCCGCAGAGCAATGTCGATGGGTTCCAGCAGGAGGTCAATGACCTCATCGACACTGGACTCAATGATGTTGCAACCTCGGTGGCAGCCCCGGTCACTCTGTCTACTCCCACTGCTCAACAGGCTGGAGGCACCATCGCGGATGACTAAATTAGACTTTTGTACTGCTTGTGCACTGAAATATATTTGATTTATGCGGTATTTTGACAGACATTTATGAGAAATGGCTGCCATCTGTAGATGAATTGTCAGGAACAGGTGAGCATCTCCCTGGTGCCATCCTTCCATGCAGCTGGCTACCATACAAACCTGGTTCCATGCTGGACCCATAGGAGACCAAGGCTGCTTCGGTCGGCTGGATTCCAGCCTTCACCAACATGTGGTGCACATGCTGAGTCCAGCCGCAGGCCGAGAATTTGGTGGTGTAAACATCAAGTCAGTCCACATCACGCTAGTTGTCATGTGAGCTGACTGGACACAGATTGGAGAACTCCAGATAGATGTCCTCCATGCAGAAAGAAAATGCAATGTCCACGGTGCCCATGCTGGGTTGATTTTAAATGGCCATATTTAATCTTACCTGACCTAGAATACTCACTCAAACACCTGTGGTATCACGTGAATGTGCCATACGGTTCATCCCACACAGAAATATCCCCGCTTCTGGTACAAGATTCCCATTTCCACGAATTGCTTGCATTAAAGACCAAGGCCAAAGGCCTCCAACTTGTCAATACAATGCAACAAGTTCTCGAAATGGACAAGACCCTCCCAAAACCATTGGATGACAGCGATCATTGCTCATCTCAGACAAGTTTGAACCCGCGACCAAAGTGGCAGGACTCAATATTTCAGTTCAGTAAAAATCAAGACGTGATTGCTTTCCGTTGGCAGTTCAAATCGGGATGGCGGTACGTGAACTTGCTTGCGGCTGTAGCATAGAACTACCGAGCTCAAGGTGCTATCCTTCTCTAGATGGAATGGCCCTGATTCCATCGCAAATTGTTGACCTTCCTAATTGGGTTGCGAGCGGTTTGTTTATTTGTGCACATGTCAATCATTTCTTCCTTCCTTCGCTGCTGTGCTTTGAATCCCACACACAGACGGTTAAATATACATGGTCAGCAGATTTCTTGATATCATCGTCCGGTGCTTTCAAGCTGTATTCAAGCATCAACAATCGGATTGTTCCGCGGTTTGTGGATTGAACAGAAGCTCGAACTACGAGTCTGATGTGCGCACGAGGGATGAGAGCTTTTGCGCCATTTACAAGAGGATCTGCATTCTTCCGTCGCAGTTTCAAATTTGAGCTGATTCACCACAAGCCGTTTTTTAGGCATCATCATTGCTTGGCATCGACCGCGTCAAGTAAAGGCGATACAACAATAGCAAACGTCGTTCTTGGTTCGTTATCTCATCTTGGCTGGGCAAGTATCGGTGTCTTGTCATGAGACTAGTGGCTTAAACCTTTTGATTTCTGGAGGTCCACTGTGGACCACAATTTGACCTCCTTTTCAGTCAGGACGCGGCGTCCTTCTGGCTGTATGGCCGTCTTTGATACGCCGTCTATCTCTGTCTGGGGTCCGCCGCAGTGAATTATTCTATGATCACCGAATACTCAGCGCCTGATAACGATCCTACCTGATTTTCTCGAACTGCAGGCCTATCCTATAGGCGCCACAGTAATCTTCTCTCACAGTCTTCCTGCCTGACGACTTTGACATGCTTATCACGATTGTATCGCGATCAGTCCCAACGACAGTTGAACTTTGGATCGACAGCGTCATACATACTTACAAGTTCTGTTACCGAGCCAGATTTAAATTGACCAGCGCCGCCACAATTCCTACTGGACGGCGCATTGAATGGTGTGGCGAGTTTCAACAGTCCACCTATCAAGAGTTTGGTATGACCGGAACAGCACTGCAGCCCCATTCGTCCTCGGTGTGACCCGTCTGTCGCACCATCTTGAGTCCTCAGTCTGCTGCTGTCTGCTGCTTCTCTGGTTCTCTGTTTCAGTCCCTTCGCTTGGTGGCCGGTGGTGTTTCAAGCTGCAACTTCGGGACGCCGCTGCTCTATCGTTTCCCGCATCCCCGTCATCTCTCAGGCTCGTGTCAATCTCCCAATGCTGATTTGCCTTCCCTATGTGGGCAATGCATCCCAATACTGCGCGGCTCCATTCAAATTCCGAGTTCCTTCCAACGCGGTTCAGCTCCCTCGTAAAATTAGCTCGTGGATTTTCTTCTATTCTCGATATCGCCTACCTTGATCATTGATGCGGCCCGCCCTAAGCGACGGCTTGCTCAGGATCTGCCCAACCACGAACTCAACATCTGTGCTGCTGTGTTGTGCGGGTACCGCGGCTTCAAATCTTACAAAATAATCAGCCCGTCGGTGTCCGTGCGTATTACGCACCGGAGTCGGGCGGTGACCTGCGGTGACTCGTCTATGAGCTGTCGGTCAAGATCCACAGCGCACAGTGACGTGTCCTCAACGTGTCCCCATATGATTTTAGGAAACTCGCTCCCGTCTCGCTTGGTCTCGATAACATGACGACATATGCGCAATGGTGCTGGATGCCGCGGCGACATACACCGCCTGCCAATAGCTGCCAATATCGCAAATCTCTGGAGTTTGGCCATTGGGCAATGGGCTCCACGATCCGCGGATTTGCAACTTTGGCAGTGCAGTCAACTCTCACTGGCAGCTCTCAGAGTCCTCGACTCGGTTAGAGCCCATCCCACTGTCCGCTCTGCCGGGCATTGCGCTGGAAACCTCATCTCGATTGCGCTGCTGCGTTTGTGCTATAGACGACGGCCTTCGTTGCAATGGGTACCTGCTTATGCGGTGCGGTGATTTACGCTTTTGTATCGCTGTCCTCGTGTGGTATACGCCGTATAGGAGCCAATCCCGCGCTATAAAAAGGCGCAAACATAGCATGCAAGCCGAGCATATATTCAAACGACGACACGCCTCCGAACTAATGGTCAACGCCGTTTTCCTCTTTGTGTGCCCAGATATCATTCTGGTTCTACTCTACCCTGGTCAACGGCGCGGCATCCGGACGCTCTGCGATCAAGTGAGTAATTACCCGTCCGCAGTGTTCGTCAGACAGATGATTCCACACCGGCGTCGACGCCCGCTGATAGATACGCTGCGATCCAGTGAATAATTGCCCGTCCGCAGTGTTCGTCAGACAGATGATTCCACACCGGCGTCGACGCCCGCTGATAGACATGGGTGTGGGTTATCTTGGCTTCTTGACTCGAGCTCACGAACGGCTGTCTATCTCTGTTCTCGATAACGCCTCGCGCTAGAATCTGGCTAGCGAGCTTCCTAACTATCAACGTTGTCTGGCAGCTAGCTGTCTGGGGCGTGGGGCACTAGTACCAAGAACTGTTTAGGTCGGGAATGCTCTATTCTTGCTTTGCTCCGTGTCCGTCACGGCCCGCCGACACATGTATATGCCGTTTTGGCTGTGTTCTTTCGATTCTATCCTTCGAGAACCTGATCCCCAAAAATTTCAAGCTCAATATGAAGCATTCCGCCTTGCATGGAGTCCTTTCCATAAAACAGGAACCGTCATACGCGCATTGTTCCCTGATTGTCGACTCGTTTGTGTGTTTTAAGGTTTGTCTTGCAAGTTGCCTACTATGGTTATAAGGAACGAACGCGGACTCTTGGCGCCTATCGTGAAAATTCAAAAACGCGCGTTCGTTGAAATGACTCGGCGCGCCCGTGTCCCCGTGTCCGATACTCTCAAACTAAACACTGTGAAATAATTGACTGCCCCCTGTGGTTGCATCAGCAACGCGTTAATTGCTCTTCATGTACGGATCTGTAGGCTGCAATCTGTGAAACACAGATAGATCATGATGTTGAAACCAAAATAAGGGACCTTAAGGAGATCGCCATGGCAAGCGCTAGGTAACAGACAATATTCCACCCACGCGTTTGTTGTTCCTAAAACAGTGCGTCCCTTACATATACCTGATGGCCCTTGTCTGCCTTGTGTCCTTTGTCTATTTCCCCCATGCCCGACTCTACCGCCGCTAAGAAGCCCGCCGCTGCCGCCGCCCCAGCACCCAGGAAGGTCCGCTTCAACGTCGGCACCCAATACCAGGTCCTCGACGTCGTCGGCGAGGGTGCATATGGCATCGTCTGTTCCGCTGTCCATCGGCCCAGTGGGGCGCAAGGGTCGCGATCAAGAAGATCGCGCCCTTCGAGCACTCCATGTTCTGCCTTCGCACTCTCCGTGAGCTCAAGCTCCTCAAATTCCTCTCTGAGGCTGGTGTCAGTGAAAATGTGTGTATCGGACATCGTCGGTGAACTCGGGTTAATATTTTCAAAAAGATTATATCCATCCTTGATATCATCAAGCCCCCCTCGATAGATGCCTTCAAGGAGGTCTACCGTTCGTAGCAGTCGCTGGTTTTGCCGTGCCAAGGCTAACCATATGCTCAGTGATCCAAGAGCTGATGGAGACCGACATGCACCGCGTTATTCGTACACAGGATCTGTCCGACGACCATGCACAGTACTTTATCTACCAGACCCTGCGCGCCCTCAAGGCGTTGCACTCCGCCGATGTCATCCATCGCGACCTCAAGCCCTCTAATCTCCTCCTTAATGCAAACTGTGACCTCAAGGTCTGCGACTTTGGGCTCGCACGGTCAGTCAAGACCGCAGAGCCCTCTGGGACCGAGACCGGCTTCATGACCGAATACGTCGCCACACGGTGGTACCGTGCGCCGGAAATCATGCTTACCTTCAAGCAGTACACAAAAGTCCGTCTTCTGCCTATTGTTCTCTTCTGCTCTTATTGTATTAATCTCGAATTCGTGCACATAGGCGATCGACGTGTGGTCAGTGGGCTGCATTCTCGCGGAGATGCTATCGGGCAAGCCGCTCTTCCCGGGGCGCGACTATCACCACCAGCTGACACTCATCCTCGACGTGCTCGGTACGCCGACGCTCGACGAGTTCTACGCTATCACCACCACCCGCCGCTCGCGGGACTACATCCGTGCTTGCCCTTCCGGAAACGGCGCCCATTCAACACCCTCTTCCCCAACGCGAACCCGCTAGCGGTCGACTTCCTCGCCAAGACCCTCGTGCGCTCTCTTCCTTCTGCTGCACGTGTATGTGCTAACCGCGGACAATAGACCTTCGACCCCAAGAAACGCATAACGTGCGAAGAGGCGTTGGCACACCCTTATCTGGAAGCCTACGTGCGTTCTCTGCTTTTCGGCTCTCATGTATTTTGCTTACCAAACCAACCCCATGCAGCACGACCCCGACGACGAGCCCGTGGCACCCCCGCTCGACCCCGAGTTCTTCGAGTTCGACCGTGAGTAGCTGGCTCCTCCTTTCGCGGCTGGTTACCCCGTCTCGCATCACGGATCACTCATGTTGTTGTTACTCTTGACAGTGCACAAGGACGACATTAGCCGCGAGCAGCTGAAGGAACTCCTCTACGAGGAGATCATGTCATTCAACCCCGCTCCCATCACCGCATAGTCCGCTGTGATGCGGTGACACCCGCATGTGTGTCTCAGGATGGAAGATGCTGCTGATTGATGCGTGCGTCGTTTCGTATTCATTCGTCCGTGTGGACTCGAAAAGCTGACTGCATCACGCATATTCTTATCAATTCGGATGGGTATCTCTTTACTGTAGCGCCCGGACGAAACGACGATATTCATTCCCCGTCCTCCGCCGGTCCTGTCTGTCCGTTGACATCCAATCTCCATCCGTCGTCTCGTCTTCTTTCGTTGTCCTGTTCCTCCTCGCTTGCTTCCGTGGCCGCAGCGCATCTGGCAATGCTCTCTCATCGTCCCTCAATCACCCTTTACCCAGCCGTCCTCGCTCTGTGTACATATACTCACACCCACCAACCCTATCATGACACCACCAACACGCCATTTATTACCTGACACAACACGAGATACAACAACTTGAAGATATACATGCCTGCATTTACTTAGGATGTAGGTAGGATGTATATTGTTATACTTACTAGATTGGGAGGAAAACAAGAGAATTGAAAGGATACGTGGGGTGATGAATTCAGCCGGCACTTGTCGCTGCGGGAACGGTTCCGAACGAGCGGTGGTCCAATCCCGGCCAGAATATTCGTGAATATCCAGTCCACCGCGGGGACGCGGGGACGCGCAATTCGAAGCCCGGGCTCGCGGGTACAAGCGGCAGCTCGCGGGTACAAGCGGTAGCTCGCGGGTACAGGTCTCTATAGTTATGGGCTTGGTAACGGTACCCAGAAAATGCCTCCGTTCGCCGATCCCCCGCCTATAGTACTTGCCTGGATCATTAATATTCTGACCCCGCCACGGTGTCTGTGTTGGCGCGGGCTGTACGGGAGGGTACCTATTTTTGCCCGTGTGCATGCGCCGCCGGTTCGAAGGGGTCAATGGTGTTCCGAGGCGACTTGAAATTGAATGCGGGAGCAAAACAGCCAATCCGCAGATATTTTTGCGAGTCGCACAGACTTGGGTGTTGTCGTGTATGCGGGGCGGGCGGTGCATTGTACCGGTTCTTCGAATGGAAAATCAGGGTTGTGTGCCAAATTGGAGGGAGGGGCGGACAAGTTGAATGCAATACATCGTCCAGAATAGTGCTACCCCAGAAGTTTTATGACGCGATTCCAAGATCGGCTATCGTTAGGATTCGAGCGTAGACTACTGTAATAATACATTCAATTCGTATGCAGCCGATTTCTGGAAACCCTTGCAATAATTTTTTCTCGATTTTAGCGGATTTGGAGATTTGTCGGACAAACTAAAGTTACGTGCATTTATGAATTGAATGTATTAGTACAGTAGCGTCAGGAGTGTGTATTCTCATTCATCATTCATCCCAGTGTCGCGACTGGCTGGCGGATTGGAAGAGCGAGGGGCGAAACCTGTGTGCATGTTGCCCGCCCCAGATCCGGGGGACGTGGGCCCGAGTAGCCAACGTTTCGGCTCTCGCCTTGGCTTAGATCCCCGTATCCGTCGCGCCGCAGAGTACATCCACCCAGTAGCACCCAGTCATACTGTTGAACATGGTGATCCGTGCGAGTCCTTGATGCCATCCCCGTCGCAAACCCGACGCAAACTTGAATTCGGTGTTGTTCTGGGCCCGATTTCTCCGCATCTTGTCTGGTCTCTTGGCCTGCACGATACGCAGTGGTCGGAGGGAGAGATGATGGTTGTGCGATCCGCGAAGGAAGTTGATGTCGAGGTCTTCCATCTCGCTCGCGCCACCTCGCGCCACAACAAAAGCTTTTTGAATGAAAGGGCCGGTGGGCGCGAAACAATCAAGGGATGACGTTGGTCCAGACTCGTCCAGGTTTATGGGGCTTGCGGCAGATCGATCGGGATTCGGTCCTCGATGGGTGAAATCCAAGGCCTCCAGGGGGCGGGATATTTTACTGGCGGAAAGTGCGATCCAGTGGGAACTAACATAGCTGAAAGACTGTAGCTGCGGTGGTATTCGCGGATTTCACTCGTTCTTCAATGTTCCTGTTCGGAATCGCAAGCATACGATGTTGAGTACTGAAATAATGAGAAGAGGTATTTCAATTTTTTTAACGCTTACAGTACATTTTTCATTTCTTTACGTCCACAACCCCAACACTTTTGCCTTCGTCACAATTTCCGGGTTCTCGATCGCCTTCGACTCCGCACTGCTAGGTGACTTCCTCCACAGCTCCACCATTGCCTTGGCCTCCACAGGCGGCACATCCGTGCCCCGCGTCCCCATCGTGATGTGCAGCTGCCGCCTCGCCTGCTCGGACAGCTGCGCGACGAATTCCGCCGCGGCCCGTCCCGCGACGGTACCCGCGGCCTCCTCAGCGAGCTCGACATCGTCGACAGTAACCGCCATGACGCGCCCGTTCCACACGATATGCCCGAGCCGGATGCGGAACAAAGGCCCCGCATCCATGTCGCCCAAGGCCTTGCACCGCGCCCACAATGCTTGCGCCTCTGCGACCGCAGCAGAATCCACGCTATCACCCTTCGGCTGCTTCTGCGTCTGCGCTCCCTTCTGCTTCTGCTTTGGCTTCTGCTTCGGTGTATCCTCCTTCGCCTGGAGCTGGAGCGACCGCTTGTGCACGAGGGTCGCATGGTGCTGCGTCCAGACGCGCCCGTCGCTGAACAGCTTACCCCAGAATGGCACGTTCACGAGGTACGGCTCGAGCAGCTTGACCAAGTCGTCGACGTCGGGGACGACCCGTAGTAGCGTGGCTCCTTCTCCTTCACTTTCCTCTCAGGGCGCGGCGTGATGGTGCCAGGAGTATACCCTCTCGCCTTCTCCACTGCGGCCTGTACGCGCCCCTCCTCCGGCACCGGCACCCCCAACACCTCTACACATGCATCCACCGCGCGCCTCACTGCCCGCTCCAGGCTCTCCTTATCCTTCTCCGGCCCGCACTCCTCCTCCCCATCCACAAACACCTCCATCTCCACCACCTCATCCACCTCCCCGCGCGCGAGCGGCTCCCCCTTGGTGATAAACTGCCACAACACACCTCCTCGTGCGCCTTGGGCGCGTCGGCGCGCGCGCGGAGCGTCTGGTGGTTCTCGCCGCGGCGCGTGATGCGCGCGGCGCAGAGCCGGTGCACGGCCGCCGGGGTATGTGCGTCGAGCGCCCAGTTGAGCGCGAGGAGCCGAACGCGCCTGCGGGGGTCGGGGTAAGCGGCGGAGGCGGCGGTGCGGAGGGCCTGGCGGTGTTGGCGGAGGTGGTTGTTCCTGCGATGCGGAAAGTTAGGACTGGTACAGAGCACAGAGAAAATTAAAGGGGAAAGGCATAACTTACTTGTCCGCAATAACGACGTCGTGCGTCTCGAGCAGCTCGATCACGTTCTTGATAAACACCGGCGCGGGTTTCTTCGCGTTCACGGTCGTCGCTCTGCGTGTGCCCGAAGCCGAAGATATCAGCTAGCGCAACCGAGACGGCGGTTTTCCCTATATGTACACGATACGCGATGAGTTTTTGTTTTGTGGGGAAAACACCTGAACGCACCACACCCAGGAATCGCGACGGGAACGATGATGGTCTTCGTGAACTTCCCTTTGCCCTCCTTGCTCTGCTCCACCTCCACCTCTTCCTTCCCCTGCTCCTTCACCACCCTCCGCCCCCACTGCTCTCCCCTCCCTACTCGTCAAAAACCTCTCTCGCACCGCCACGATCCCGCGATTCTCCCATACGCGCTGAATGCGGCGGGGTCCCTCCGTATTTCTTCGATCACCCAGCGCGCGTACGCGACGGTCTCGGGGCGGCGGAGCTTACTCTTGGGAGGAGGTCGACGGACATCCCGTCGTCAGGTGCGTTGCCTTTGCCGCCGGCCTTTGTCGCCTTCTTATCGTCCGCGCCCTTGCCCTTGTTTTTGGGCGGGGGGCGTCGGTGTGGATGCACCCTTCTTGCGCATGCCAAGCAACATCTTGGTGACCTCGCGCCAGTCGCGGTACATCATGTACGGCTCGTCGAACTTGATCTTGAAGAAGAAGGAGGCAACCGGGCGGGTACGGCGGGGCGTTTGCGCGGTGCCTTGCCTTCCGCCCGCCCCTCTTCAACGCCCTCGGCGAGCACCCCACCCACCCTCCCACGCACCACAAACCCCTCCACCCGGCTCGTCCTCCCACTCGCCCTTTTTCCCTGCCTCCGCCGCGAACTCCCGCACTTCCTTTATGCTCCCCAGCTCGACCGACTTGGTTTTGATGAGCCCCACTCGGCTGCAAAGGCGTCGACGACGGAGTGCGGCTGCGTCGTGAAGGACGATAGGGTGGAAGTGTTGAGTGCCGTGCAGGTGCAAACCGGTGAGCTCGGGGGGATAGGGCAGGACGTGTTTCTTCAAAGGAGTCGTCGCAGAGCTGCGTTCAAGTAGCATTAGGCTTAAATAAATTAAACGTAAGAGGACATGGACTCCGTACCTCCGCAACAGCCGTCCAATTCTTCTCCCAGAGCGCGCGCGCGAGGGTCCGCCTCGGTGCGGCCGTTCTGCGCGAGGTACCGGCGCAGCCACGCCTCGCCCGCGTCCGCGTGGCTGAGCTTGCCCTCGCCGGCCTTGGCGGGGCCCAGAGAGTGCTTGGAGGTGACGAGGAGTTTGTCGGGGGTGAGCGCGGCGATAAAAATGATGCAGCCGTTGCTCTTGAGCGAGAGGGTGTACGGGCCTGCGGTGTGTGCTTCAAGGGCGGGCCACTGCGTGGGTTGCAAACATAATACGATAAGTTTGAAAGAGGAGCAGAGAAGAAGAGACCCACGGTAGTCCACGGCACCTCCCCAATATTAAAGAACTTGTCGTACCCGCGCGCGACAACGCGATACCGGCCGTCGGGCTGCTTGATCGAGAAGACGCCGCGCGCGAGGGTGGGGAACGGCGAGGGCACGACGTAGTACTTGTGTTCCGCCATTTTCCAGCTGGAGATGGACAGGGCGGGGTCCGCCGGCGCAGCATAGGTGGAGGCGCGCACGAGCTTGGGCTTTTCGCGCGCAAGAGCCATTAGTTGATCAATGAGGGCAGAGTCTTTCGTCACGGAGGGGTGCGCCATGGCTGCGAAGCTGCGGCAGGCGCGCGCGGGTCGGGCGCAGGCCCCGTTGGGAGATTGCGAGTAGAATTTTAAAGACAAAGTCCAAGAATAATGCCCCAGTAAATTACAGAAAAGACAGGCAAGGCAAGTAAGAAGCAGTCAGGTCTTTCAGGACGTGAGGCGCAGTCAGTATTACTTGGGGCTTGAAGACATCCGAGCAAGTTAAAACCAAGCCCAGTGATGCAGTGATCTCTGATCGATCTACTTATGTAGCCTGATATGGCAATTCCACCTTTGGTCTACCAATTGCGTACTACCCACAAGCATGATTTTCCAAGGCTTCAGGTTCTCGAAAGAACCCCGGTTTCTCAGGCGGGATTTCACGCAAACTGTGTGTAGACACACTTAATAATTTTTCAAGAGAATACAATAGGCGATTCCACAATTATGGAAGCGGCGCATACGGCGCTTGATCGTCAGCGGGATTTCACGCAAACTGCATGCTGCCCGCGAATTAAATAGCCCATCTCTGTATGTGTAATATATACTCGCGGCCATGAAAGATGAAATATAGTATGTGCCATACGACAGCAAGACGGTCGGTCTATGCGTCCTCGTCCTCGACCTCCTCCACCCGCGCGGCGCGACTGTGCGGGCGCGACGTGCCCGAGTCGTCCTGTACCTCCTCGATGAATGCGCCTCCTGCCCCGTTCGCCTCGGCCGCGGCCGCCTTTTCGCCCTTTCTCTTCTTTGCCTTTTTCTTGGGGAGATCCCACTCCCAGAGCGGAATAAATGATTCGACCTGTGAAATGTGTGATTTAGTCTCACGAAGGAGGAAAGAGGGAAGTACGAAGCACGTACAAAGCCGACATCCGCGAACAGTTTTGGAAATATCCATATCCCGGGGCTGGCGACGACGATGGTGATGATATAGAATATGAGGCGCACGATTGCGATGCCGAAGAACAGCCCGATGAGCCCGAGCATGCCCATGCTGAGGTAGTACACGCCCAGGCGCATGATCGGCGGCCACAGCGGGAACATCACGCCCGCGAGCATCACGCCGACCATGAGCACCGCGCCGGCGTACGTCGTCCACTGGCTGCCCTCTAAGAACCACACGTAGTACTCTTCCGAGCGAATTTCTGCTCGGGGATGACCTGCAGGACTTTCGGCGAGGAGGAGGAAGAGCCGGAGGGTGCACCGCGCTGCACGCGCAGGAAGAACGCGAAGGCGTTGACAGCGGAGAGGACGGTGAGCGCCTCGGCCTCGGTGGTTATTTTAGGGAGGCCCTTCTGCTTCGCGTATGCCGGGGACAGCAGCGCCTTCACTGCAGACTTGCCTATAAATGTACTTGAGAACAAAGGCGATTTGGGAGTAGCGAGCCGGACACACCCTTGAAATAATCGAATCGTTTGCCGTTCAGCGCGCCGACTCTGACTTTGATGCCTGCTTTGCCGGTGCGCAGGAAGATTGCGACCTTCCTCAGGTCCGCGGGTGCCTTTGCTTGTTGCTCCATGTCTGCACAATCAAAATAGAAAAATTCAAGCTCTGGATGGATATAAGGTGAAATAATACTGACCGAAGGAATGTAGTGTTTTTGAACGCGTATACTCGTTCTTTGGCGACTCCGACCAACAGAAGGAGTTGGTAAGACGCGAGATGAGCTGGCGCTTTCAGACGTGACGTGTCACGATTAGCACAGCCAGCGGACACGCGTAGATCCTGATTCCATCATACCTCCACGTTCAACTCTCTCACGATTACCTCTCAATGCTTTCATGTTTCAACCAATGGACCTGTTTCTATCGAGGTGTCTGGTAATTTTCTGGCGGTACCCCTGGGCCCTTAAGTTGACGGCGGCACTATTCCATGTTTACCCAGCAATAAATCCCGACGCTAATCGGCATCTTGTGGAGGGTCTCAATTTTGCACGTTCGTCCCTCGATTAGGCCTCGTTCAGCTCACACATGCTGATCCTTTGACCGACCACCCAACCGAGGCCTGTTTCGCCTCTCAGAACCTTCAACCTTGTGGCCTCTCATTACCCGCCCTACTCTCAATGTTTTTACCAGGATTAACGCTCATATTCCCTAAACGTCGCGAATATATTGTGGAGCCGATGCGCCTCCGTTATATTCTTCTTGCGATAGGGGAAATCGTGTACGAGGATTACGTTGGCCTCCGTCTTTGTTCCAGACGCACGCTCTCGTATCTCCACCCTGGGATGCATGCACGAAGATGTAACTATTTTTTTAATCCGACGCCCTCAACGCGCTGCGACATAACACGGGTACAGCATAACCTACACTTACCGGCTCGGTGACTGTGTGGTCATTGGGCTATGGGCCATCCCAGCCTGTACCCCGTACAACTCCTCAAACGGCTCACTTGGCCCGTTCGTCTCATCCCGCGCACCAGCGCCTCTTGCCCGTCATACCGCTCTCGGTGGTGGCGTCGCTCCGCCTCCATTGCTCGTAGTGTAAGCCACATTGGAGCTTATATCGTCAACATGTCCATGTCTTGAATCTCAGAGGCACGGTGTAGGAGGCCAATGAGGAATAGAACGGAGGCGCAAAGGCTAATAGGTTCGGATTCGTTCAGGAATACGGGCCTCAATCTTTGTGAGAAACATCCTTTACATAGCATGGCTCCTCTCAGAGCATTTCCTTGGGTTTTATGATGGCTTTTAAAGCTTGAACGCAATTCCATGTGATCTTAGAGCCGAAACGCGCCAAGGAACTTAGGAAGACAAGCTTGATAAGGATCATGTCAATCCCATTTTCTATCTTTTGATAAAAATCTAATAGCATTCCGAGGCTAGGCATCCTTTATGCAAGAAAGCATCGACCGACTAATACACTCGACGGTAGGTTCATGACAGACAAAGGTCCCGCACAAACCTGGCGCAATTCCACTCACCGCCTTCCACCCTACTCTATGAGGCTACATTATTCCATCTTCCTATTGCCAACGAAATCGTAGCAGATTCATATCACATCCAAAAAATCTCCTGCGCATGCTCACAGAATGGTCGCATCTGTCGTGGGGTTCGGGTATCTGGAGGATATAAGATGCATCCTCGCCAGCAACAATATCCTCGCCTGGCGCCCCCCACAATCGTATACTATACCCCACAATGAAATTCCTCTCATCCACTCTCGCCACTCTGTCGCTCTCCATTATCGCTGCGTTGGCAACACCAGAGACAAGCCCTGCCGGTGCGCTCGAGCGGCGGGCGCAGAAATGCCGGGTCAACGCCGACGGGGCACGGTGCAGGCGGACGCCCAGCCTCTCTGCTGATGCCATCGGCGAGTTCTTTGTCGGAGATGTATGTTTTTCAATCTTCTATCTTGGACCACCCCAGCGTATGCATGTTTCTAAATAAATCCACATAGACGCCTTCGTTCGCCTGCTTCTCCATCGGCGACGCCGTCGACGGTTCGACGTCAGTATTTCTGGTCTGGTCTATGGTTTCAGTATGTAATGCTAACCGCCCCTTGAAGCGTTTGGGACCGGACGACCAAGACCGTCGGCGGGAGCGTGGTCAACTGCTTTATCTCCGATACGCTCATCGACCTGCCGTGCCCCGGTGCGTGTGGCCCAATCGTCCCCCCTGAATCACGCTCTGACCCCCTCCCGATAGGCAACCTGAACGAGTGCTGATTAGTCGCCTTCGTGTTCACATGCTTTGTGAATTGAACGTTCGCCTCGCTCGTGCTGAAGAAAATTCAGAAAAACATTAAATGATATTTATTGGCTTCAACCTACTGTACTCGTATTTGGATGAGTCGGGGATGTCTGTAGGGAATGATATTGTTATCTGTTAAATAAAATATGGAACTATAATTTTTTGGCTTAGTGAATACTGCCGTTTCGCATTAGCCCAGTGACTGTCCTGTCGTACCACAATACAAGTCTGTCGGCAGGAGCCTAGTTCCGCCTTTGCTCGTTGGTCCTTTATGTTGGATTTCCTTGTCTTTTTCGTTCTGAAGGCCTAGAAGTATAATTTTCAGAGTACCCAATGTGAGAGTGCGCTGGCTGGCAAAGTTAGAGGAGCCAAAACAAACGCCGAAGCCGACGCCGATTAGAGTTCATCAAAATTTCCTAATCCGTCTGTTGGCGTTTCTCGATTTGTGCTTGTTTCTGCCGAGCACTCTCATGTCCAACGAACGTAAATCAGACTTTGCGACAGGTGGGTCCCGGATCACTCTCCACGTTTTATGCTTCGTGTCGCCCTCAAAGAAAGGTCTCATTGCACTTACGCGTGACGGCCGTGGTTCCAGTTAATTGCTCAAAGTTGGCTACCCTTATTTTGGCCGCTGCCTGCAACTATGTGCCTCTGAAAGACTCTTGAAACAATCCTTCGGTTCGTTTCCCAGACAGCACCGAGGCAATGGTGCCCGCTCTGACTCACTGGACCAACCTTTGTAACTCGAGTTCGCAGTATGATCCCTCGTCACCCTTCAATCAAGGATGCCACTGGCGCATGTCCATTGTCAATCATTCGGACCCAGAGCTGCACCGAACGTGCAGCACAAACTGCAGTGCAGTCCGAACAGCCCGAACAGATGGTCAGTGTACGGATAGAAATCGAGATGAGTATCGAGACACCTTGTCGCCGATTCACACTTGCCGCCGGCCTGGAAATCCAGCGCTCTGTCTGATACGATTCTGTTTGACATATCGACAGATGGGTTCTGAGGACTTCAGGAGCCGGGCGGGGCGCGCGCCCTCAGATGTCAGTCACTTTTGAGGTGGCCGAGCTGCGGCTGCGTGGTAGCAAATGAAATGGCTATCGGGTGAGTAATAGCAGGATAGGTATAAAAGGGAGATGTAGAGCCTCTAACAAATCATTCGTTTCTGTCCTTCGTTCTCGCTCCTCACCTTTGCCTGGCCAGGTTGCCCATACAATCTTTTCAACTCCTTCGTTCGAATTCTTCGGGTCGGCCTTACTTTCTTGACGCAGGTGACGGCGGTTCACGCTTTCAGCGATATTTCTACTCACACTCACAATGGAAGCCTCAACACATCCTCTTTAACACACAATTATCATGTTCTCCAAACTGTCCGCTATCTTCGTTGCTGCCGCACTCGCCACTGGCGTGATGTCCGCACCCACTTACAAGTCCAATGCCATTGGTATGAATTTTTTCCAGTCTACTTCAACAGCCAACTAATCATTTTACAACAGCTGCTCGAGGCCAGTCCTTCGACAACTGGGGCGGAATCTCGTCCTTCAGCGGATTCGACAACTTCTACGGATCTGACGACTTCGCCCACTTCCACAACTTCAACCAGGTTGTGGTCAAGCAAGACAGCGAGCTCGTCTGCCACTCTGAGCAGGTCACCATCATCCAGCAGCGCCTGGCCGTCCTCCAAGAGATGGCGAAGAAGTTTGTCCGCCCTTTCTTACCGGAACCCTCATCTGATATATTTTTTAAGAATCATCACAGAGCAGATCTGTGAAGTTGAGACTCAGACAGTGGTCTTCCAGCAGTACTACGCGTCGCTCGGCGGGTTCAGCCACGACCTCGGGCGCAGCTCTGGCCGCCATGTTTGTTCAATCTCTCCTCATTCTCTGAAAGCCTGAATTAATATTTATGCAGGCCGGCTACGACCACAACATCGTCTCCCACTACGGAGACTTCTACAACTCTGACGGGTCGCTCAGCACCTACGACTTCGGCTTCAGTGGGCACGACATCGGCTCCAACTACTACGTCCCCACCAGCAACTGGAACCAGGACTCATCGCCCAGCTCTGTCGGCAGTGCCTACCAGGCCGCACAGGCCGCGTCTTTCTACTGATTCACTTTGCTCGTGAATCAGTCCCAAAGCCGCATCGTTGAATGATCTTAATATTTGTTTTGTTATATATTAGATGAAAAACGACTTTACAGTAAATGCTCCTGTAATTGCCAACTCTATAGAATGCAGGAATTCCCCCGCAAGGATACTTTTTGCTGTTCATTTTTGAGTGCGTTGTGCTTCAGCGCTCTTTGAACGGTCATCCCAAATCATACCCGAACTTTTCACCCATTTACTCAATGTCAATCAGTCCGAAGTCAACACTCGACAGTAAATTCAGTTTCACTTCAACTACAGCTAGATCACCACAACCACACTATTGGTGTCATAACAAGACTAAACGCCGAGCTGAAATACGAACATTAATCCGCGAACATAATAAACGCAAAACGAAAAGACATACGTAGTAAGTGTCTCGAATTGTCATTTGTTAATAAAATATGGAACCATAATTTTTTGCTTAGTAAATGCCACTGCCGTTTCGCCTTTCCCTCGCTGCTCTTGTATCATGTTGGCTTTCAGTTTCATTTTAGTTCTGCACCGACTGTGCACATTGGTCGGTCTTCAAGTTCCCGCCCCGGCTCGTCCGAACTTCAGGCCGACCCTCGCGGGGATGAGCCTCAGTTCCCAAGGGTATGCCGGCAACTAAAAACTGCACTAGGGCCGATGTTTTTTTTCGCAGCTCGATGGGTGGACTAACTAACTAACGTAATACCCCATATAGTAACTTATCACGTGTTTTTAGTTGCCGGCGGACAGCGGGGGCGTCATTTAATGTTTGGAAGACATTGGTCGCTTTCTTGCAACTTTGCGGGGCAGTTTTGGTTGGTATCTCCTCGTAATGACTACTTCAAAACCAGAATCATTTTTTCCACCTACTTCCGAGTACGTTTTGCAGGGTGCAACGAACTTGCGGACGAACTTGAAGCCTGGCACGATTGACAGGTGAAAGTGGCGGGAGCGACCACCAGATCGACGCAAAGAAGGTGATACTAGATCAACTTCAAGAAGGCAAGTTATTTCACATAAAGACAAGTGCTTACCCATTGCGTCTCGCAACCTTTCCGGTTGCGTTTTACAACACCTGAATCTGTTTCGAGAGGCAAACACCGCAGACACAGCTGCAAGATCTCCGAGATCCTTTTTCGTCCGCTTACACTTCCTGCATCCCAATTCTTCTACGGCTGGGGGGGTAGGATTCCCATGAAGGAACTCAACGAAGGTATGCTCAGAAGTGATTTCTACCCCTAAGAAGGTGGGGTCAATTTTTTTTTCTGACCTGACGGCCAGACTAACTAACCGGCCCTTAGTCGCCGGTTTAGACACCGGCATACCCTTGTCAGTTCCGGTCTTCTTGTCCTGCTTAGCTGATCCCTCGGAGACTAAGTCAAGGATCTAGAGGTATAATTCTCAGAACATCCAATTGAAAGTGAGCTGGTAAAGTCAGATGAGCCAGAAAGTAGAAGCCGCAAAGAAAGAGTCGAAATTTCCTAATTTGTCTGTTGGCGTTTCTCTATTTGGGCTTGTTTCTACCGAGAACTCTCATGTCCAACGACCGTGAAACCCGATTTTGCGACAGATCAGTCGCGGATCACTTCACACGTTCTATGGTTCACCTGTGGCCCTCAAAAGAAAGGTCTCACTGCCAC
This sequence comes from Mycena olivaceomarginata, assembly GCA_029378375.1. Taxonomy (NCBI): domain Eukaryota; kingdom Fungi; phylum Basidiomycota; class Agaricomycetes; order Agaricales; family Mycenaceae; genus Mycena; species Mycena olivaceomarginata. The sequence goes on along the minus strand of JARKIC010000744.1, from coordinate 63,229 downwards.
CCACCTAAGACAGCCACTTTATTGCTTACGGCAACCCCTCTTAGGTCATTTCCGCTGTGGTACCGGAAATGACCTAAGAGGTCTCCGCCGGCGTTGTAGGTGTCGCAGACCGGGCTCGCTTATGTCCCTGCCATGTCGGCATCTCGGCATGGTCTGCCTGCACCGCCTCCGCCGCCTACTGTCGCCATATGAATTACCTTTGAACCTCTGTGCAGCCGATACAGCTGTCTCCCTCTAATGTAAAGCAACATTGGAACCATCTCCATTAGTCCCTATCCTCAACGCTGGGCTGTCTTACTACATAAATAATTCATAAACCTAAAATCCAAATTATCCTTGCAATCAGAATTCTTTCATTACAAAGAGGAACTGTGCAGGCATATAAACACAACCTCCTACAATTGCAGGTATATGGGTTGTGGCTCAGAGCAAACCATTATCCGTCTGCGATGAGATGTGGCTTGTGTTGTAGGTATCAGAGGTCATCTGATTGCCCCAAAGAGTTTCACTCAGTTCAGGTACATTACTCAAGTATATACATATTGAATACTATATTCCAAGAGGTCAAAGGAGTGGTAAAGTAGATGACAGGGCCAATATTGTCCGCACTTTCCTTGCTCTTATGCTGCTTGGTTAGCACTAGTTGTGCCCATGTTTTATCCCTCTTTGATTTTATATGTCCTCCGGTTTTAAACTGCTTGCTTTCTGTGTCTGCATCACCGGCAATGTAATATTGATCTACCTCCAACACCTCCACTACCTCCAACGCCTCTGCTGTCTCTCATGTTCAAATGTTGTTTTCCAGCTCGGGTACCGAATAATTGAACAGTATCTTTCTGTACCTCAGTCTAACAATACTGGTGCTCTTCTGTCTCCTGGAACTCACAGCCATGTGCCTGTCTACCGGTCTCATCGTGCCTCCCTCACCCTCTGTCACAGTAAAATTCAATCTGTGCAGCCACCTTCATGTACATCGGCCTGGGAGTTGCTATCCGTTGATCTGCCAGACACCATTCACGATGCCCACAACTGATTGGACTCCATATTAGACACCTCCAATGCACCTCCAACACCTCTACTACATTTTCTGGGTAGTATACTGGCTTACCCTCATGGTGTGGATGTCTCTTTTCTCTGTGGTCTTGCGCCGGCTTGTGCAATGCCATGGGTTGAGTGGCCAGACATGTCCGGAATGCTTGTGATTGGACTCCACATTCAACACCTCCAACACCTCTGTCACATTCTCTGGGTAGTATACTGGCTTGCCCCCGTGGTGTGGATGTCTCGGTTCTCTGTGGTCTTGTGCCGGCTTGTGGAATGCCATGGGTTGAGTGGCCAGACATGTCCGGAATGCTTGTGATTGGACTCCACATTCAACACCTCCAACACCTCTGTCACATTCTCTGGGTAGTATACTGGCTTGCCCCCGTGGTGTGGATGTCTCGGTTCTCTGTGGTCTTGTGTCGGCTTGTGGAATGCCATGGGTTGAGTGGCCAGACATGTCCGGAATGCTTGTGATTGGACTCCACATTCAACACCTCCAACACCTCCGTCACATTCTCTGGGTATTATACTGGCTTGCCCCCATGGCGTGGATGTCTCGGTTCTCTGTGGTCTTGCACTGGCTTGTGGAATGCTATGGGTTGAGCAGCCAGACATGTCTGGAATGCTTGTGATTGGACTCCACATTCAACACCTCCAGCACCTCTGTCACATTCTCTGGGTAGTATACTGGCTTGCCCTGTGGTGTGGATGTTTCTTTTCTCACTTTCAATCAGCAGAACTGATTCTCATTGGACCTCGGATTTCACAGCAGCACTGACAGAAATGAAGTTGGGTTTTCGAAATTTGGGGAGTAGGAGGTGTTGGAGGCTCCAGCTAAGTATAAGTAAAAGCATAGACTGTGTATATGGTTCAAATGAGAGGTTATAAATTGTTAGAAACATTTCCTATGGCACCCAAAATTCATTGAAATGCCGCAAAAGTCAAGATCACCTGGTGCCGGCATGGCGGGCCGGAGCCCGGGCCGCATTTGATCAGCCAATCACAAGTTGAATAAAGGTCGGCCCTCCGTAATTCAGGCCCCACACATCCAATACTGGCCGAAATATTGTGACCAGGGGCTCAAATCAAAGCCCTGAGTTGCCCCATAGATAAATGGTCAAAAGATCCTGGGTTATCTGAAGGTAAAGTTGCCGTGCAAAAATATTACCGGAATCCATCTAAGTTTCATAGTTGAACTTCGGCCACATTGTTCAAACTTCAAATTTCAAAACATTGTGGATTTCCGGGGCTCTAAAACTGTTTAGTTATGACTCAAGTGACTTCTGATAGGTATTAGATCAGTGAACAGTGGATATTAAGAACACTGAAACATAGATATTTGGGGGAAACAACAAAATTTGATATTTTCATCAGATATGCAGTCAGGGATGTTGTTCTTAGAGGCCATTATATTGTTTTTGCTCTCATTCTGTTCTCTGAAGTAGGTGGGAATCATTCCTGACCGTGTCTGCTTTCTCAAAGCCAAAAAGAGGGCATGTCGGAGGTGGTGTAGGAGGTGAATTAGGTGTACATTACCTGAGTCAAAGCATCTACCAACTGAGTTTCAAGCTCAAAAAGTACACTTGGACCTAGAAATGCTTGCTAGTTTGCCTTGCAACTGATCTGGGGGTCAGAGTAGACTGCATATTCGAAAATGCGATTTGGTTGAAATTTGGAACTGAGCTGGGATAGAGTATACTATAATATTTCTGAGAATTGAGGTCTTGAATGTTTGTGTTTGTTGGCTTTGAGTCCAGCTTAGAGGGGCTGCAATAGGCCAAAAGTGCAAAGACACTCTTTGGCTGCAACTTTGAACCATTTTAAGAATAACATGAGCCTAGTGCGGGCTGCTTCACGCTTACCACTTGAACAAGTTGGAATTGGTTGATCTTGGCAGTGGCTTCAGAGCGCGGATGATGGAGACCGCAGGTGAGTTGAAAGGTGTAAACTTATAAAGAGAGAGATTTATAAGGGACTGTACTAATGTGTTCATGTGGCTCTTTGCCACCATGATTTCAGTTCTCTTGAAGGTGTTACGCAAAGGTTTCAGCCTCCCCAAAAAAACAGAGAGAATATTTACCACAATGCAGAAGGTGCTGGCCAATGGAAATCACTGTTGAATGCCTATACTGAACTGACAACTGCTCGATAGCTGTGAGAAGATCTCAAGGTTTACCTTTCTGCTTGTACTGGGAAAATCATCCTAATATAGGTGCTGGGACCAGGTGGAACATGGGGCCTGGGGTGAAGGATATGATTACAAATGAACAGCATTAGAAAGATACAAAAAGAAGCAGTGTTATCAAGCTGACGCCAAGAGCTGAGCTGGAAAGAAAGAAAGCAAAACCTTTGACGAAGGTGTTGAAGGTGTTGGATGTAGAACAGGTTACTTGCTCCTGCATGTTACACAGATTTATTAGAGTGCATTCAAAACAGATGGAATGTGGGTTGAATTGACACTAGCCAAGCCGGACAGGAAGGAAGGAGGGGCATCCATGTTGTGGGCAAAATCTGGGAAATGAAGGTGTCAGAGGCGTCGGAGGTAGAACAGGTTACTTGCTCCTGCATGTAGAGACAGGTTACACAGATTTATTGGAGTGCATTTGAAACAGATAGAGTGTGGGGTAAATTGACACTAGCCAAGCATGACAGGAAAGAGGGAGGGGCACCCCTGTTGTGGGCTACATGTGAGCGATGAAGGTGTCGGAGGTGTTGGAGGCAAAACAGGTTACTTGCTCTTGCATTCATACTGGATTGCGTTTGACAGAGTTGGAGTGTGGATCAAATTGACACTAGGAAAGCAGCACAGGGAAGAGGGAGGTGCAGGGGGCTCCTCCTGTTGCAGGCTACATTCTGGGTGTTGGAGGTGTTGGAGGTAGAACAGGTTACTTGCTCCTGCCTGTAGGAACAGGCTGGGCAGATATACTGGAGTGCATTTGATGGAGATGGAATGTGACTTGAATCAACATTATCCAAGTAGTACAGGAAGGAGGGAGGCGCAGTGAGAACCCCCTGTTGCAGGCTACATTGGTGTCAGAGGTGTTGGAGGCAGAACAGGCTAGTTGCTTTTGCATCTAGGGACAGGTTGGATGGCTTCATAATGGAATGCATTGAAGTATGTATCAAATTACTGCCAGCCAAGCAGTACAGGAAGGCAGGAGGTGCAGGGGACACCCACGTCGAAGGCCATATCTGAACTACAATGGTGGGAATGTACCGGGAATTGCCGGGAATAAAGTAGGCAACGGTGGTCAACCACAGGACACAATATACCCAGATGGGGATCTATGACTAATAGCACCGTCGCCTCCGATGTCGGAGGTGACCTCTTAGGTCATTTACTGCACCACATGGGAAATGACCTAAGAGGGGTTGCCGTAAGAATAAAGTTGCTGTGCTGCCACCAGTCCAATTGGCTTTGAGTTGGCTACCGTATTTTTGGTCACTGCCTGCAAATCTGAGTCTCCGAAAGACTCTTGACAGAAACAATCATTGGTTTCATTTCCCAGATGGCACCGAGGCAACGGTGCCCGCTCCAGCTCACTGGGCCAATGTTCGCAACCTCGAGTCAATCCTTCAATCAAAAATGCCACTGGCGGATGTCGATTGTCAATCATTCGGACCCATTGCTGCACCGAACGTGCAGCATAAAATGCAGTACAGTCCGAACAGCCCGAACAGATGGTCAGTGTACGGATAGGAATCGAGATGATTACCGAGACACCTTGTCGCCGATTCGCACTTGACGCCGGCCTAGAAATCTAGCGCCTCTGCTGTGATGAAATTCTATTTGACATATCGACAGATGGGTGCTAGGGACTTCATGAACTGGGCGGGGCGCGCGCCCTCAGACGTCAGTCATGGTGAGCTGGCCAACTTGAAGCTGCGGCTGCATGGTAGCAAATGAAATGGCTATCGGGTGCCAAGTAATAGCAGGACATGTATAAAAGGGAGACATGAAGTCTCTAACAAACCATTCGTTTCTGTCCTTCGTTCTCGCTCCTCACCTTTGCCTGGCCAGGTTGCCCACACAGTCTTTTTTAAATTCCTTCGTTCGAATTCCCTTGCTTTCTTGACACAGGTAACGGCGGCTCACGCTTTCAGCTATATGTCTACTCATACTCACTCAATGACAGCCTAAGCACATCCTCTCTCTAACACACAATTATCATGTTCTCCAAACTCTCCGCTATCTTCGTTGCTGCCGCACTCGCCACTGGCGTGATGTCCGCACCCACCTACAAGTCCAATGCCATTGGTATGAAAATTTCCACTCTACTTCAACAGCCAACTAATCATTTTACAACAGCTGCTCGAGGCCAGTCCTTCGACAACTGGGGCGGAATCTCGTCCTTCAGCGGATTCGACAGCTTCTACGGATCTGACGACTTCGCACACTTCCACAACTTCAACCAGGTTGTGGTCAAGCAAGACAGCGAGCTCGTCTGCCACTCTGAGCAGGTCACTATCATCCAGCAGCGCCTGGCCGTCCTCCAAGAGATGGCGAAGAAGTTTGTCCGCCCTTTCATACCGAAAATTTCATCTCATACTTTTCAAGAATCATAACCGAGCAGATCTGTGAAGTTGAGACTCAGACAGTGGTCTTCCAGCAGTACTACGCGTCGCTTGGCGGGTTCAGCCACGATCTCGGGCGCAGCTCCGGCCGCCATGTTCGTTCAATCTCTCTGCATTCTCCAAAAGCCTGAATGAGACTAAATAATCTTTATGTAGGCCGGCTACGACCACAACATTGTCTCCCACTACGGAGACTTCTACAACTCCGACGGGTCGCTCAGCACCTACGACTTTGGCTTCAGTGGGCACGACATCGGCTCCAACTACTACGTCCCTACCAGCAACTGGAACCAGGACTCGTCGCCCAGCTCTGTCGGCAGTGCCTACCAGGCCGCACAGGCCGCGTCTTTCTACTGATTTACTCTACTCGTGAATCAGTCCCAAAGCCGCATAGTTGAATGATCCCAATATTTGTTTTGCTATATATTAGATGAAAAAGGACTTTACAGTACAGTAAATGCTCCTGTAATCGCCAACTCCGTAAAATGCACGCAGGAATTCCCCACAGGGATCCTTTTTATTGTTCATTTTGGGAGTGCCTTCGCTTCAGTGCTCTCCGAACGGTCGCCGCAAATCATACCCGAACTTCTCACCCATTTACTCAATATCAACCAGTCCGAAGTCAACACTCGACAGTCAATTGAGTTTAGCTTCAACTACAGCTAGATCACCACAACCACAACTATTGGTTTCAGTTAATAACAAGACTGATAGTATTGCCGAGGTTCAGTTAGGTTCGGTTCTTTCCAAAAATTTCCGAACCCCGGGCCCAAACCTCAAGTCGGGTTCGGTTCGGCCAATTTCTCGAACGCCGCACCGAACCTGGGGTTCCGTGCGACACGGGTTCGGTTCAGGTTCGTACCCGAACGAACCCGTAGCCTCCTCGGAGGCCCCAAAAGTCCTAATTTCCGGTTTAAACAATGTGTGAACTGCGGGAGATCTTCGTTGAACCTTATACGATGCTTCGACCCGCGGATTGCCTGTGTTCCGATGCATCTGAAATGATTGAACAGTGTGACTGGCTTTTTGGGACGGTGAGTAAATTTAAACCTGAAGTAAGAGGGTTTGAGCCCTGAATAGTGATCCTTGCTGTATATTGGTTGACTTTCCATAAGCCTAGAAAATTCCCGGGGCATATTTTCAGTCGTTTGGCCGAGATGCCGTGGCAGCTGTCAGGACCCCATCGGGCCCAGATCTCACTTAGAATATTTTCGACCCTCGTTCAGAGCTTAATCAATTGTTATTCTGAAGGGGGGGTCGCTACCCCCTCTTCAGATTATTTGCCTCTTGAATAAACGGATTCGTGCGTTCTCGTCCGTTCGCGTTGCCTCTTTGGGCTGCATGTCACTGATGTCAAGCTTGTCACAGAAGTCGCTGCCATCCTCTGCCTTGTCGTTAACCCACGTCTTGTACGACCCACACCCATTGGTTCTCGACGACGACGGCGACGATGGCGACGATGGCTATCATGATCCACTCGTTCGCTCAGTTCCTCCCCGCCGGGGCCGTTTCGTCCTGGATATCCGCAGTAATTCGTCCTGGATGTCCTCGAGGTGTTAGTAGAAGAAAAACGCGTCAATTTCCATTCTCGAATGCGGGACACGTTGTTGACGGACGTGTTGCTGGGAGGTGTTTACCACATAAACAGATATTTATATTTACTGTAAGATACAAAGACAATTATTCTTGCGCTGGCTTGTGGGAAGCAGGAAGGAATAGAATTGTGGGATATATCGACATGCCGGCAGCTCTGGCACCGCTCAAATAGGCTCGGATATCCCGCCGGAATTTTCTAGGCTTATGGAAAGTCAACCATTAGCACTCGCAAAAAGGTCAGAAGAGGTTAAATCTGTGCTTGAGGTCTAAAATCGAGCTGAAAATTACCCTGGAAAACTTGAGGTTCGAACCTGTTCGAATAGGTTCGTCAAAATACAAAATCTCCGAACCCCGAACCACACCTGGGGTTCGGTTCGAGTTTTTTGGACTATCCGAACCCAAATTTAGGTGCGGCTTGGGTTCGGTTTCAGGTTCGGCAAGGGTTCTGAACCGAACTCCCGCAACAATAAAGACTGAATGCCGAGCTGAAAATACGAAGATTAATCCGCGAGCATAGTATACACAAAACGAAAAAGCATACGTAGTAAACGTCTCGAATTGTTATTTATTAAATAAAAAATGGAACTATAATTTATGCCACTACCTTGCTTTCGCTGCTCTTGTATCATGTTAGTTTTCAGTTTCATTTTCGTTCTGAAGATCTAGGGGTATAATTCTCAGAATATCCAATTGAGAGTGCGCTAGAAAAGTCAGATGAGCCCAAAAAAAGCAGAAGCCGCAAAGAAAGAGTCGAAATTTCCTAATTTGTCTGTCGGCGTTTCTCTATTTGGGCTTGTTTCTGCCGAGAATTCTCGTATCCAACGAACGTCAAACCAGATTTTGCGACAGGTGAGTCGCGGATCACCGTTATACGTTTTATGCTTCACCTGTGGCCCTCAAGGAAAGGTCTCACTGCGACCGGTGACTGCGACCAGTGTACGCGTGACGGTAGGTGGTTCCAATTGGCTTTGAGTTGGCTACCGTATTTTTGGCCGCTGCCTGCAAATCTGAGTCTCTGAAAGACTCTTGAAACCATCCCTCGTTTCACTTCCCAGACGGCACCGAGGCAACGGCGCCCGCTCCAGCTCGCTGGGCCAACGTTCGCAACCTCGAGTCAATCCTTCACTGATCAATAATGCCACAGGCGCATGGTGATTGTCAATCATTCGGACCCATTGCTGCACCGACTGTGCTGCACAAACTGCAGTACAGGTCGAATAGATGGCCAGTGTGCGAATAGGAATCTGAGATGATCCGAGATGATTATCGAGACAGCTTGTCACCGATTCACACTTGCCGCCGGCCTGGAATTCCCAGCGCCTCTGTTGTGAACAGTCTGACGCGATTCTGTTTGACATATCGACAGATGGGTGCTAGGGATCTCATGAACTAGGCGGGGCGCGCGCCCTCAGATGTCAGTCGCTTTTGAGGTGCCGAGCTGCGGCTGCGTGGTAGCAAATGAAATGGCTATCGGGTGAGTAATGGCAGGATAGGTATAAAAGGGAGACGTAGAGCCTCTAACAAATCATTCGTTTCTGTCCTTCGTTCTCGCTCCTCACCTTTGCCTGGCCAGGTTGCCCATACAATCTTTTCAATTCCTTCGTTCGAATTCTTCGGGTCGGCCTTACTTTCCTGACGCAGGTAGCGGCGGTTCACGCTTTCAGCGATATTTCTACTCACACTCAAAATGGAAGCCTCAACACATCCTCTCTGACACATAATCATCATGTTCTCCAAATTCTCCGCTATCTTCGTTGCTGCCGCACTCGCCACTGGCGTGATGTCCGCACCCACCTACAAGTCCAATTCCATTGGTATGAGCTTTTCCAGTCCACTCAAACAACTAACTGATCATTTTTCCACAGCTGCTCGAGGCCAGTCCTTTGATAACTGGGGCGGAATCTCGTCCTTCAGCGGATTCGACAACTTCTACGGATCTGACGACTTCGCCCACTTCCACAACTTCAACCAGGTTGTGGTCAAGCAAGACAGCGAGCTCGTCTGCCACTCTGAGCAGGTCACCATCATCCAACAGCGCCTGGCCGTCCTCCAAGAGATGGCGAAGAAGTTTGTCCGCCCTTTCATACCGGAAAACCTCATCTCATATTTTTTTAAGAATCATTACAGAGCAGATCTGTGAAGTTGAGACTCAGACAGTGGTCTTCCAGCAGTACTACGCGTCGCTCGGCGGGTTCAGCCACGATCTCGGGCGCAGCTCCAGCCGCCATGTTCGTTCAATCTCTCTTCATTCTCCGAAAGCTTGAATTAATTATGCAGGCCGGCTACGACCACAACATCGTCTCCCACTACGGAGACTTCTACAACTCCGACGGGTCGCTCAGCACCTACGACTTCGGCTTCAGCGGACACGACATCGGCTCCAACTACTATGTCCCCACTAGCAACTGGAACCAGGACTCGTCGCCCAGCTCTGTCGGCAGCGCCTACCAAGCCGCACAGGCCGCATCTTACTACTGATCCACTTTTCTCGTGAATCAGCCCCAAAGCCGAGGCTAATTATCGCTGAAGGGTACCGTCGTTGAATGACTACATGATTTGATTTTATTACTATTAGATGAAGAAAGACTTTACATGTATATGCTCCTGTAATCGCTAACTCTGTAGAATTCACGCAGGAATTCCCCACAGGGATCCTTTTTATTGATCATTTTGCGAGTGCTTTGTGCTTCATTGCTCTCGAAAACGGCCGTCGCAGATCATACCCGAACTTCTCACCCATTTATTCAATATCGACTAGTCCGAAGTCAACACTCGACAGTAAATTCAGTTTCGCTTCGACTACAACTAGCTCACCACAGCCACAACTATTGGTTTCAGTTAATAACAAGACCGAACGCCGAGCTGAAAATACGAAGATTAAGCCGCAAGCATAATAAACAAAAGGAAAGGAAATACGTAGCAAGCGTCTCAAATTGATATTGGGTGACTTCCCGCAGGACTTAAAAATATTCCCAGAATATCTTTTACACTTTCCGCCGTGATGCCGATGGAACTGTCAGGACCCCATCAATGCAGCAACCCAGAAACGGTAGCGATTTATTCTCGCATCAGTCGAATCTATTTGGGGGGTACCTACCCCCCCAATAGACTTAAGATATCGTGAATGACTGTTTTGGGCACAAATCATTGATTGTCGGCCCATGTCATCTTCGTCACAAGTACTCAAACCCGCTCTACCCTTCATTTACAAGGACTGGACTCACGTAACCGGCCATTTGTCAAAGTTCCAACCTTCCTGCATCGATTACTGCCCCAGCACCGCTGTTTTAGAGCAGTTCTCCCGCAAACTAATGGATTGATGCCGCACACCATTTTTAGTTGTCTGGTTTTCTTTGGCTCCTCGCAAATGTGCCGACATGGTGCAGGGACGATTTAGGATGAGCTGGTGTATATATGGCTTGGTCTTGAAGTACATCAAGGAATAAATGCACTATTTTGTTGCGAGAAACCCAAAACGGCGTGAATATCTTTCACATTGATCCTATCACTGGCACCCTCAAAAAAGGCTCGGAAACTCCGCCGGAATTGTTAAGCCCTGCGGGAAGTCACCCATTTGTTAATTAAAATATAACTATAATTTTTTGCTCAGTAAATGCCACTGCCGATTCGCCTGCTCTTGTATCGTGTTGGCTTTCAGTTTTATTTTCGTTCCGAAGATTTAAAAGTATAATTCTTGGAATCCTCAATTGAGAGTGCGCTGGCGAAGTCAGATGAGCCAACAAAGTAGAAGCCGCAAAGAAAGAGTCGAAATTTCCTAATTCGTCCGTCGGCGTTTCTCTATTTGTGTTTGTGTCTGTCGAGTACCGTACTTACACCTGATTTTGCGACAGGTGGGTCCAAGGTGGGTCGTGGATCACTATTACTGTCTCCACATTTTATGCTTCGCCTGTGGCCCTCAAAGACAGGTCTCACTGCGACCAGTGTACATGTGACGGTGCTTCCAGTCTGCTACTGTATTTTGGCCGCTGCCTGCAACGGAGTTTCTGAAAGACTCATGAAACAGCTCTTCGATTCAAACTTTAGACGGAACCGAGGCAATGGTGCCCGCTCCAGCTCACTGGGCCAACCTTCGTAACTTCGAGTCGCATTCCCCCGTCAACCCTTCAATCAAGGATGCCACTGGCGCATGTCGATTGTCAATCATCCGGACCCATAGCTGCCCCGACCGTGCAGCACAAACTGCAGTGCGGTCCGAACAGATGGCCAGTGTACGAATAGGAATCTGACATGATCTGAGATGATTATCAAGACACCTTGTCGCCGATTCACACTTGCCGCCGGCCTGGAAATCCACCGCCTCTGTTGTGAACAGCCTGATGCGATTCTGTTTGACATATTAACAGATGGGTGCTAGGGACTTCATGAACTGGGCGGGGCGCGCGCCCTCAAACGTCAGTCTCCTGCAAGCCGGCCGAGCTGCGGCCGAAATGGCTATCGGGTGAGTAATAGCAGGATAGGTATAAAAGGGAGACATGGAGTCTCTAACAAACCATTCGTTCTGTCCCTCGTTCTCTCTCCTCACCCTTGCCTGGCCAGGTTGCCCACACAGTCTTTTCCAACTCCTTCGTTCGAATTCTTCGGTTCGGCCTTACTTTCTTGACGCAGGTAACAGCGGTTCACGCTTTCAGCGATATTTCTACTCACACTCACAATGGAAGCCTCAACACATCCTCTCTAACACACAATCATCATGTTCTCCAAATTCTCCGCTATCTTCGTTGCTGCCGCACTCGCCACCGGCGTGATGTCCGCACCCACCTACAAGTCCAATGCCATTGGTATGAATTTTTCCACTCTACTTCAACAGCCAACTAATCATTTTACAACAGCTGCTCGAGGCCAGTCCTTCGACAACTGGGGCGGAATCTCGTCCTTCAGCGGATTCGACAACTTCTACGGATCTGACGACTTCGCACACTTCCACAATTTCAACCAGGTTGTGGTCAAGCAAGACAGCGAGCTCGTCTGCCACTCGGAGCAAGTCACCATCATCCAGCAGCGCCTGGCCGTCCTCCAAGAGATGGCGAAGAAGTTTGTCCGCCCATTCATACCGAAAACCTCATCTCATACTTTTTAAGAATTATAACGGAGCAAATCTGTGAAGTTGAGACTCAGACAGTTGTTTTCCAACAGTACTACGCGTCGCTCGGCGGGTTCAGCCACGATCTCGGGCGCAGCTCCAGCCGCCATGTTCGTTCAATCTCTCCTCATTCTCCGAAAGCTTGAATTAATCTTTATGCAGGCCGGCTACGACCACAACATTGTCTCCCACTACGGAGACTTCTACAACTCCGACGGGTCGCTCAGCACCTACGACTTCGGCTTCAGCGGGCACGACATCGGCTCCAACTACTATGTCCCCACCAGCAACTGGAACCAGGACTCGTCGCCCAGCTCTGTCGGCAGCGCCTACCAGGCCGCACAGGCTGCATCTTACTACTGATCCACTTTGCTCGTGAATCAGTCCCAAAGCCGAGGCCAATTATCGCTGAAGGGTACCGTCGTTGAATGACCACATGATTTGATTTGTTATATATTACTATTAGATGAAGAAGGATTTTACATGTATATGCTTCTGTAATCGCCAGCTCTGTAGAATGCACGCAGGAATTCCCCACAGGGATCCTTTTTATTGTTCATTTTGCGAGTGCCTTGTGCTTCAGTGCTCTCGGAACGGCCGTCGCAGATCATACCCGAACTTCTCACCCATTTACTCAATATCAACTAGTCCGAAGTCAACACTCGACAGTGGTTGACTTTCCATAAACATTAGAAAATGTTTTTCACATTTTTCGAGCTCAAACCGCGCTGAATCACCGCACTGACATGACAGCTGTCGGGACCCCATCGGGCTCAGATCTCAGTTGGAATATTTTGGACCCTCTTGCAGAATTGAATTAATTATAATCTAGAGGAGGGGTCCCTACCCCCTCTTCAGAATAATCACGCCTCGAATTCATGCTCTTAAACGGCTGGCTGCCTCTTCGGGCGAGAATTCACAGCCATACGTCACCGGACTAGGCCGGACCGGGTCTGTCCACACCACCTCCCTTGCGCATCCGTCTCTCGATTCTACCCCGCCTCCTTGCTGCCCATAGCGGCGACGTTGGGTGCCTTGCAAATGGCACACTCCCGGTGGAAACAACCACCCACCTGGTCATTTTACTCCCCATTTGTTCACCACTTCCCTTGCGCATCCGGCTCTCGATTCCCTGCTGTCGGCGATGTCGTGTAGGATCTGACTTGGACTCGGAGTTTTTAGACGCGTTGTTTACATCTCACGTGCTGACCATAAACTCTAGCAAAATAAAATGTTTTATAGCTTGTGGGAACCCTCGGGCATTAAATTTAATCGGAATAGGTGGTGTGCCGGCACGGTTGGCACCCCTCCAACAAGCTCTAATATATGATATGGCTTGTGGAAAGTCACCCAGTAAATTCAGTTTCGCTTCAACTACAGCTAGATCACCACAGCCACAACTGGGTGACTTCCCGTAAGATTTAAATAATCCCCCGGAATTTTTTCGACCGTAGCCGTTGTCAATCACTGGGACCCCATCAACTGCATCACCCCAAAATGGTCCACATTTATTCTCTCATCAACACAATAATACTGAATCTATTCGGGGGGTAGGGACCCCCCGAATAGACTTTCATATCCTGGAATATCCCGTTTGGGACACAAATCATTGATCTGTGCCTCCATCACGAACCCTCCGGCCCTCTCTTGCGCTCTAACAACTTGCTGTACCCATATCTTTAGAAGCTGCCACCTTTCCCCAGGTACCATGAGGAAAACCCATCCAAAATTATTGTTTTCAAGACATTTTCAGTCGAATCTGAAGTCTCGAGACCAACTCGAGACATCCTTTTGACACTGGACCTAACGGAACCATGTCACGGAATCACTGCATTCCGTCCCAATTCCGTCCTAGCCAGATATGCTGCATGAAGTGCTGACAGCGCCCAGAGACAAGTTGGTCTACATATGGCTGTATTTTATCCTACATGCTGGCATAAATATAATATCTTGCTTGCGGGAAACACAGACGGCGGGAATATCTTTCAGACTGATCGCATCACTGGCACCCTCAGAAATTGCGCTGGAATATTTTAATCTTACGGGAAGTCACCCACTATTGGTTTCAGTTAGTAACAAGACTGAACGCCGAGCTGAAAATACGAAGATTAAGCCGCAAGCATAATAAACAGAAAATCAAAAGAAATAGTAAGCGTCTCGAATTGATATTTGTTAAATAAAATAGGGAACGATAATTTTTTTGCTCAGTAAATGCCACTGCCGTTTCGCTTGCTCTTGTATCGTAGTTTTATTTTCGTTCTGATGATCTAAAGGTATAATTCTCGGAATCCTCAATTGAGAGTGCGCTGGCAAAGTCAGATGAGCCAAAAAAATAGAAGCCGCAAAGAAAGAGTCGAAATTTCCTAATTTGTCCGTCGGCGTTTCTCTATTTGTGTTTGTGTCTGCCAAGTACCATACATCAAACCTGATTTTGCGACAGGTGGGTCCAAGGTGGGTCGCGGATCACTATTACTGTCTCCACATTTTATGCTTCGCCTGTGGCCCTCAAAGACAGGTCTCACTGCGACCAGTGTACGTGTGACGGTGCTTCCAGTCTGCTACTGTATTTTGGCCGCTGCCTGCAACTGAGTTTCTGAAAGACTCATGAAACAGTTCTTCGATTTGAATTCAGAAGGAACCGAAGCGATGGTGCCCGCTCCAGCTCACTGGGCCAATCTTCGTAACTTCGAGTCGCAATCCCCCCGTCAACCCTTCAATCAAGGATGCCACTGGCGCATGTCGATTGTCAATCATCCGGACCCATAGCTGCCCCGACCGTGCAGCACAAACTGCAGTGCGGTCCGAACAGATGGCCAGTGTACGAATAGGAATCTGACATGATCTGAGATGATTATCAAGACACCTCGTCACCGATTCACACTTGCCGCCGGCCTCGAAATCCAGCGCCTCTGTTGTGAACAGCCTGATGCGATTCTGTTTGACATGTCGACAGATGGGTGCTAGGGACTTCATGAACTGGGCGGGGCGCGCGCCCTCAAACGTCAGTCACCTGCAAGCTGGCCGAGCTGTGGCCAACGTGGTAGCAAATGAAATGACTATCGGGTGAGTAATAGCAGGATAGGTATAAAAGGGAGACATGAAGTCTCTAACAAACCATTCGTTCTGTTCTTCGTTCTCGCTCCTCACCCTTGCCTGGCCAGGTTGCCCACACAGTCTTTTCCAACTCCTTCGTTCGAATTCTTCGGGTCGGCCTTACTTTTTTGACGCAGGTAACAGCGGTTCAAGCTTTCAGCGATATTTCTACTCACACTCACAATCGCAGCCTCAACACATCCTCTCTGACACACAATTATCATGTTCTCCAAACTGTCCGCTATCTTCGTTGCTGCCGCACTCGCCACTGGCGTGATGTCCGCACCCACCTACAAGTCCAATGCCATTGGTACGAATTTTTCCACTCTACTTCAACAGCCAACTAATCATTTTACAACAGCTGCTCGAGACCAGTCCTTCGACAACTGGGGCGGAATCTCGTCCTTCAGCGGATTCGACAACTTCTACGGATCTGACGACTTCGCCCACTTCCACAACTTCAACCAGGTTGTGGTCAAGCAAGACAGCGAGCTCGTCTGCCACTCTGAGCAGGTCACCATCATCCAACAGCGCCTGGCCGTCCTCCAAGAGATGGCGAAGAAGTTTGTCCGCCCTTTCATACCGAAAACCTCATCTCATACTTTTCAAGAATCATAACGGAGCAAATCTGTGAAGTTGAGACTCAGACAGTTGTTTTCCAGCAGTACTACGCGTCGCTCGGCGGGTTCAGCCACGACCTCGGGCGCAGCTCCAGCCGCCATGTTCGTTGAATCTCTCCTCATTCTCCGAAAGCTTGAATTAATCTTTATGCAGGCCGGCTACGACAACAACATTGTCTCCCACTACGGAGACTTCTACAACTCCGACGGGTCGCTCAGCACCTACGACTTCGGCTTCAGCGGGCACGACATCGGCTCCAACTACTATGTCCCCACTAGCAACTGGAACCAGGACTCGTCGCCCAGCTCTGTCGGCAGTGCCTACCAGGCCGCACAGGCCGCATCTTACTACTGATCCACTTTGCTCGTGAATCAGTCCCAAAGCCGAGGCCAATTATCGTTGAATGACCATAAGATTTGATTTGTTACATATTACTATTAGACGAAGAAGGACTTTACATGTAAATGATCCTGTAATCGTCAACTCTGTAGAATGCACGCAGAAGTTCCCCCACAGGGATCCTTCTTGCTGTTCGTTTTGTGGGTGCCTTGTGCCTTGTGCTTTAGTGCTTCGAACAGTCATCGACACTCGACATTAAATTCAATTCACTTCAACTACAGCTAATCACTGCAACTGGATGTACCACAAATTTCAATTTCGGTTTCAGTTAATAACAAGACTGAACGCCGAGCTGAAAATAAGAAGATTAATCCGCGAGCATAATAAACACAAAACGAAAAGACATACGTGGTAAGTGTAGCCGACCCCGAGGTCGCCTCCGTTCCTCCCTGAGCGGTTGTAAGGAATTGCGCGGTGCTGACTCCGCGGTTGGCCGTCAGGTACTAGGGTGTCTCGGTTAGTATCGCATTCAATTCGTTTTTGACGAGGTAAAGAGAGAATAAGCGTAACAGGATTGGGTAGTAAAGAAGGAAGAAGTAGGAGGAAAAGGAAGGTACCTTGAGGAACAGGTTAATATCCCCGCTGAAGGAAGTGATCGTCCCGCTCGTCGGAAGGAAGCTGAAGACATTGTTCGCGCCGTTGGAGCCTTGGTACAGGTTCCACGTATGGCCCGCCAGAGAGAGGTTGCTCACGATCGGGCTAGAGTACAAGTATGTGAATTAATTTAAGTTGGTTGGATGAGCGAGAAAATAAAAGAAAACCCACACCGCTTGCCCCCGCCGCATTAAACTGCGACGAAATCGGGCCAGCGTTGAAGTTCGCGAGCCAGATCATGATCTCATTTACAGCGGACCCGCCTGCGCTATTTGAGGTAAAGAGGTCGTACGCGACGTCTGCGACGACGGAGGAGGTGCTTTGCGACCAGGTCCATGTAGCCTTTGCCCGGAAAGGTCAGAACTACTTGTATTGTATTCAGCAGGTACCCACCGGAATCGACGAAATGGCCGAAAGCTGCTTGTTGATCCCACTGTTGACGTTGATGTTGGTGAAGCTCTTGACGCCGTTGCCGCCTATAGTAGTATGAGGTTAAGAAAAATATATTGGAGGAAATGTCGCTGACCTGTCCAGGTCCAGGTAGTCTTCCATGCCAGCGTCGTCCCGCTCAATGACACGAGATTGGCACAGTCGGTACCGGAGCTGGCGCCCGAGGCGCCCCATTGGTCGAGCAGGAGAGAGTAGGTGCCTGCGGTGACTGAGTCGAATAGACCTGGAAGGAAGAAGTTAACACTGGGCCAGGCGTGTCGCGGAAGAGTCGGGTGTGCATACCACAGTGGCTGCTGGTGTCGATAGTCGCGCGCTCCTCGACGCTGGTGGGGGCCGAGCACACGAACGGGACGAGCACGAGTAGCGCAGAGAGCTTCACGAATGAGAACATTTTCCGGGATCCACGATGAAACGAGTGTTATAGCTGGGGCACCTCATTTTATAGGACGCGGAGAGCATGGTGGGCACCGTGACTTTGCACGAGGGACCGCCGTGGAGCTCCAGAGGCGAGGGTGGGCGTCGGCATGAAGGAAAGAGCACAACCATCATATGTCCGTTGTTTTCTCCCATGCAGCCCAGGCAATCGGAAAATCCTCTACCGGGGGACCAGATGATGCCGAGCGTAGTGTGATACGCTTGCTTTCATCTTACCTTCCAAGAATAGATCGCAAGCGAACGAATATGTAAGGAGCAGCCGGCGAGGATGGGGCGTTTGGTCGTGGGGGTCGCAAACGAAGCTCGTGCAATTTGAGAAGAGGTGAAGGCCTTCGCTTTATTTTTCTTGGGAGGGTTAATGAAGCTACGAAACTCGGTCTGGAGAAGCTTTTCAAGCTCATCCGCCTATTTTTGGGCGTGTATACTTAGCCCTGCGGCCCGTCGAGGTAATTGACACCGTGCCGTGGTCAAATTAGGACCGATTCGATAACCGCGAGACCTACCGGCGACTGCGATTTAAAATCCAAGCACGTCTTGTTTCGCCGATTTGGTGCTATACTTATTTTCCTCGGATAGGGCGGGGGCTCGAGCACCGGAGACCAGAAATTGTGCCTATTGGGCAGCCACTGTCTCGAGTGAGCGCTTGAGGCATTCTTGTTTTGAGATTGAGACCCTTGAGTGTCCTACGCTTATGTGCATTCACAGTGAAGGTATAGTAATTGAGGTCTCCGGAAATCCGACGCGACAGGGTCGTCGATGTGGTCAAGAGCAGGTCGAGAGGTGCGGTGACCATCAATTGACCGCGGGAAAGTCTGATCTGCCTTCTTTCTCCCTGACCACTGTGTAACCAGAAAGTCCCGGACGGTGTGTCGTCAATATTCCACTCTGGCGTCGCCAGCCCAAACAGATTAGCGGGTCAGACAACGGCTGGAGCTTTTTCGCCAAAAAGCGCTGTGTGGTCTGTAACCGGCTGGTGGTCTCGGTGGCAAGCATCTGGAATCACAATTTCTGGATGCAAATCACAATACATTCTGCGTGCAAAAAAGGTCCCACCTTTACGGAACGGAACAGGCGACAATGGACGCCCTGAGTCGCTCCCACGTCGAATCCTAATACGTGTGCGACGTGAAAACTCCCAGCTCCGCCTCTGCCTATCCTTTTCGATCCTCTGCATTCTAGGCCCCGTCGCAACCTCCAGCCTGCTCTTCTGATTGCGTCGGGAAACCTTGCACCAAACCCTTTCGATTCGCTGCGTTCTCCGCACTCGCACTGTCCTAACCTCCTCCGAGACCGACTGCATCTGTCACTCATGAAACATTGGAGCTCCCCTGCTCCGTAAACCGTGCAGTATACGTTGCGCCTGGCTTTACAACTTGAAATACAATACATCTAGCCGCGATGGGTATCAACTCGCGGTTCACGAGGTGTCTCTCTGCTTGGATACATCACCACGGCACAATTCAGTCGCGTCCCTGACGGACTCTTGGCGCATTGGAGCTGGCGGCTTTCACCGTGGTTCCAAACGTATAAAAGGGCTCTGTTACTACTCACTCACTGCATCCCAACAAACACATCGTTGGATCCCTCTTCACCCAAACATCCGTACAATGCACGCTTTCAGATTCGTGTCTCTCCCCGCCGCCGCGGTCTTGATGCTGCTTGCCCTGGTGCAGGGCGGCGTCGCCCAGGGCGTCGCCGAGGTTGTCGAGCCTGTTCCTCTCGGTGGGCTATGTAAGTGCCCTGCCTTCTTCCTTTCTAAATCTCGAGACTCACTGCCCATATTTCTCAGGTGGATCCATCGCCGGGTACCGTACGTATCATATCTCAGCTAAAGTTCCCCATTCCTTGCTAACGCCTGCGCTGCTTCACCTCCATGTTCTGTCCAACAGAAGCCCTGTGCGTCCTTTCCTCTTTCTACGGGCTTTACCTATATCGTCACTGACCGCCCTTTTCTTATTTTTTAGGTGTCTCCCCCGGCGTATGCTGCTACATCCACCCCGACGAGGGCTAGTAAGTCGCCTCCTTCTCCTTTTGTTCTCTACCGGTGAATGCATCATTTTAACTAACTGCATTCGCAGCTGCCAACTCAAATGCCCCACAACATCGTCGTAAATATTAGAACTTCAATATAACACTGTACACGCCATTGCCTTGTCCTTAATTCAGTCTTCGGTCCATTTCCATTTCCACGAACCCTCCGTTAACGTCGCATTGGCCTTTTCCGATTCGCTATGCGCTGTCCCAACGTCCTCCGAGATGCGACTGAATATCTCACTCATGAAACACTGGCTATCCTCGCAAACCGTACACGTCGCGCCCGGATGTTGAAACATGATACATCTAGCCGCGATAGGTGTCAACCAACAACCCACAAAATGTCTCGCCGCTTGAATACATCACCATCATTTGTCGCGTTCCTGGCCGGATTGTTGGCACACTAGACCTGGCTGCCTTCACCTTCGTCCCAACGTATAAAAGGGCGACGCCATATTCATTCACTGCATCCCAACAAACACATCCGTTGCATCCCTCCTCAACAAAAACATCCATACAATGCACACCTTCAAATTCGTGTCTCTCCCTGCCGCCGCCGTCTTGATGCTGCTTGCCCTGGTGCAGGGCGGCGTCGCCCAGGGCCTCGCCGAGGTCGTCGAGGTCGAGCCTGTTCCTCTCGGTGGGCTATGTAAGCGTCTTTTCTCCTTTGCTTACTAGATTTCGAGACTCACTCCCCATGTATCTCAGGTGGATCCATCATCGGCACTGTACGTATCATATCTCACCAAGACGTCTCCGTTTCTTGCTGACGCCTGCGTTGTTTCGCCTTCACGTTCTGTCCAATAGAAACCTTGTGCGTGCCTTCTTCTCTGTATGGGCTTTGCTTATATTTTTGCTGACCGCCCCTTCCTTTTTCGTTAGGCGTCTCCCCCGGCGTATGCTGCTACATCCACCCCGACGACGGCTAGTAAATCGCCTCCTTCTCCTTCTGTTCTCTACCGAATGCATCATTTTAACTAACCGCATTCGCAGCTGCCAACTCAAATGCCCCACAACATCTTCGTAAAATATCAGAACTTCAATATAACACTGTACACGCCCTTGCCTTGTCCTTAATCTGGCCATCCATTTCTATTCCCAGAATCGAATGAATCCCTGCCATGCCTTGCCTGCATCTGGCTTTACTTCACTTCGCACTCCGTCTCAAGCTTGAGCCCAGGCATCAAAGCAAAAATGAATTGTAGCAATGCAAGTGTATTTAGTATGCACAACAGCCAGACGTGCTACGCCTCCGGTGGAGCAAAGAGCGATAACAAAGAGTGGATGTTAGGCAAGGACTTGAAGCTTGAAACACCGTGACAATTAATATTCGAAAGGAACGCATTATTTCGTTGGTTTGGTAAGTGTGCCGCTTCATCCAGTGCGGTCCGGGAAAAAGCCAGAATCGAAGGCCTGTATTATACTACGGTGAACAAAGAGATGGCCCTATGAAGACCGATGCAGTCGATGGTGGATCGAAGAAAGAGCGTGTGTGATCGCCGAGTTGAACATATGGATATTCATTCACAATGAGTATACCGTACGATAAGTTTACCTGAGCTAAAATTCACGAAGGATGCGTAGTTAAGGATAGATTTTCAAGACTCAGAGTCTGAGATTCGGGACCGCCGCTCAGTCATCACTGGTCACGTGGCATTTTTTTCCTTCCGACTGCCAGTGCATACTCCCCCATAGACACTGTCTCTTTTCTCTTCTAATGTACGTCTCTGCTCCCGGCTTCCTTGTGTTTCTAATGTCTTGTATGCAGCATGGCCACATCCGCTCCCCGCCCCGTCAATCCTTCTGAAGTCGGATGGCAATTCGTTCCTCAGTACTACACCTTCGTCAACAAGCAGCCAGACCGTTTGCACCAGTTCTACACAAAAAAATCAACCTTCATCCATGGCACTGAAGGCGACGATGGAAAGCCGTGTCTCGGGCAGCAGGTATCTCGATAAATCAAAAATTTGGACGCGTAATTGATTTCTGACGCGCGCAGGAAATCCACCAGCGGATAACATCCATTGGCTTCCAGGACTGCAAAGTGTTCATCCACTCGGTCGACGCGCAGTCCTCTGCCGACGGGGGCATCATCATCCAGGTCATCGGTGAAATGTCCAACCACGCCGACCCGTGGCGCAAGTTTGTCCAGACCTTCTTCCTCGCCGAGCAGCCCAACGGTTACTTTGTTCTCAATGACATCTTCCGCTTCCTCAAGGAGGAGACCGTCGAGAGCGACGACGCGACGAGCGACGCCGCGGAGAACGAGCCGGTGTCGAGCGTGGAGCACGCCGCGACGGTGCCAGAGGTGGTCGTTGCCCCGCGCGAGCCCACCCCTCCTCCGCCTCCCGTCGTCGAGCGCGAGCCCACCCCGCCACCCCCCGCCGTCGAAGAAGCCCCCGTCGCGCCCGACGTCTCCGAGCCGCCGAAACCGCTTACGCCTGAGCCGCCTGCAGCCGCCGCCCCCTCCGCCCCCGCGACGCCCCAGCCCAACGGCATCCACCGCGCTGCCACTCCCGCCGCCGCCTCCACGCCCGCCGAAAAACCCGCCACGCCCTCTCCCGCCCCGCCTCCCGCTGCTGCTGCCCCGACGCCGCCACCAGCCGCTGCGCCCACGCCCCCGCCCGCCGCTGCCGCTGCGCCCGCACAGCCCGCGGCTCCCGCAGCGCCGAAGACGTGGGCTAACCTCGCCGCTGCCAACTCGAAGAAGTGGGGTTCGGCTGTGGCGCAGGATTCGCGCGGGACGACCGAGGTCGCGCCGTCGCCTACCCCCACTCCCGCTCCTGCTGCTACTTCCGCCCCTGCGCGCGGCGGGCACCAGCAAGGCGGGTCGCAGCATGGGGCGCAGGGCGGACACGGGCAGCAGCAAAGCGGAGCGCAGGGCCAGCACCCGAACATGATCGCCGCGCTGAACGTCACGACGCCGCAGTGTTTCGTCAAGGTTCGTCCTAGTTGTTATATTTCGAGACAGAAAAAAAACTCATTTCTTTTCCAGGGCGTAATCGAACCCATCACCGTCGCCCGCCCTCACCGCGCACCTCACCACGACCTTCGGGCCCCTCAAGGACCTCGAGATCGTGCGCTCCAAGGCGTGCGCGTTCTTCGAGTTCCTCTCACTCGATGCGGCAAGAAGGGCGATTGCGGCGAGCTTGCCGAACTCGCAGGGCGGGGAGGGCGGTGTGTGGGTCGACTGTGGCGAGGGCGTAGGGACGTTGAGGTGCGTTTCGTTTCCGTCGCGGTCACCTATTTCATCCGTAACATGTCGCTGACGTGTGCTTTCGTGCAGAATCTCGATCGAAACGCGCAAGGAGCGCGGCGACCGGCCGGTGAGCCGGCCGCGCGGCGGAGCGCCGTTGGGCGAGGGGCGCGGGGGAGGGGGGCGGGGAGGGGCGTGGACGCGGGGAGGGGTTCCGGGGCGGGCGCGGGCGGGGCGGGGCGCGCGGGGCGCCGGGCGGGGGGAAGTAAATGAAACGGGGGAGCAAGGATGAGGGATGCGGGACGAAACGACGAAGCGGGATGGGTGGGAGGCGTGCGTGCGTGTTGTGCTACGAGGTACTCAGCGAGACGGGCGAGGCGAGGCGAGGGGTGGGGAGGGCGGAGTGGAACGACGTAGAGCAAAACAAAACGAGCACAAAAAAAACCTCAAACAACGACGCTTCCTGCATGCATGCTTCTCTATGCTTCCCTATGCTTCAGCCTTATGCACTGTGTCTGTCCTCCTCCTTCGTTCTTCGTGTCCATTCTCTGTTTGTTATTGCTATTTTCGCTCTCCCTCTGCTGCACGTCTGGTCTCCCTGTTCCACGCACAATACACTTACACTTACACTTGCATTGCTACAGTTCCAATTCATTTTTTGTTGTCGCGTTGTTGATACAGATACCCTTCACTCGTGAGATTTTTTCGGGCTGAAGACGGGTGTGCGGCGCAGGCCAAAGTGTCAAGTGAAGTAAAGTCATCGCGGCGCGAGGTACAGGCATGGCATGGATTCATTCGATTCTGGGAATGCACCAAATTAAGGACAGGGCAAGGGCGTGTACAGCGTGTATACTGGAATTGTAATAGTTTACGACGATTTGGGGCATTTGAGGAGGCAGCTGCGGAGGGATTGATTGAGTAGATGACGCATAGTGGGAGAGAGTAGCTTACTAGCCGTCGTCGGGGTGGAGGGTAGCAGCATACGCCGGGGTAGACGCCTAACGACAAAGAAAGGGCAGTCAGCCAAAGCCAACGAAAGAAGAAACGACGCACAAGGTTTCTGTTGGACAGAACGTGAAGGTGAAACAACGCAGGCGTCAGCAAGAAACGGAGACGTCTTGGTGAGATATGATACGTACAGTGCCGATGAAGGTTCCACCTAAATACGGGCAGTGAGTCTCGAAATTTGGTAGGGCAAAAGGACGGGGATGGAACTTACATTGTCCGCCGAGAGGAACTGGCTCGACGTCCTGGGCGGCGCCGCCCTGCACCAGAGCAAGGAGCATCAAGACGGCGGCGGCGGGGAGAGAGATGAACTTGAAGGCGTGCATTGGATGGATATTTGTGTTGTGGGATAGAGATGCAACGGGTGTTTTCGTTGGGATGCAGCCAGTGGGTATAACAGAGCCCTTTTATACGTTTGGAACGACGGCGGAGGCGGTCAGCCAGGTCCAGTGCGCCAAGAGCGTCCAGGAACGCGACTGAATTGTGCCGCCGTAAATGGTGGTGATTTATCCAAGGGGACAGCTTTTTTGTAGATTATTAGTTGACACGTACGTCGGCTAGATGCATTGCATTTCAAGTTGTACATCCGGGCGCGATGTGTACGGTTTACGGAGGGTAGCTAGGTGTCGGAGGACGTTAGGAGAGTGCGCAAAATGCAGCGAATCGAAAAGACCCGGTGCGACGTTAACGGAGAGTTTCGCGACACATATAGTCGGAGCACCGCGGGAGGTTGGGACCGGGTGTAGAGTGCAGAGGATCGAAAATACTAGTCTAAGCCCGGGAGTTTCAAGTTGCATTGTAAGTACCCGGCTTGGGAGCGGGATCCACATTTTGTCGCCTGTTCCGTAAAGAACCCGTAGTCGGTAGCCTTAGTGTGTCGCTGTAGGTCGTTGTCAGAGGTGGGGTGGGTATGAACGGAGCCAAATTCGGGACTTGTTTGGACCAGAATGTATCATAATTCAAGACCAGATGCTTGGCACCGAGCCAAGAGACAGCACAGTAGCCGGCTTGAGGATACATAATATGATGTAGACGCATAGCGCATAGAGGTGGACGAACGTCGGGGTGAAGGAGACACCACCAGCACAGTTGCGTGAAGTTGATTGCACGATCAGACAGAGCAGAGCTGAAGCAGAATTCCAGCTTGGAGGCTAGCATTCGGCCACTCGGGGACCCGCGTAATATGCTTCAAGTTCCAGTTCCCCGAAGATATCTATCTAGACATTTCTCTGGCGTTGCGCCGCGGCGAGCGACGGCGTCGCCGCTCACGTCAAATTCCAATAGCAGAATGCCTCCACTGACAAAATGAAACGTGGCATTGGCTTGGTACGCGCGAGCTTGAAAAGGTTTTCGGGGTCGCCAACCGCTTGCGCAAAGATGAAGAGCGGAATATTGACAACCCTGATTTTCTCCAGTGTTCGGGAGCAGGCCAGAACTGTCACTGGACTTGGTGTCAGTCGGAGTCGGACTCCTTTTCCGGTGCCACGACGGTCACAAGGCCCCGGGAAACTCCACCAAAGGCTTGTCCGAAAAAGTGGCTTTTTGAGGCTGAAAATTTGCGATTTCCTTGTCCTCAAAATGGCTTTTTGAGGCCAAAAGCCGACCAGCCTTGTACTAAAAGTGGCTTTTTGAGACAAGATCTCGAGATTTTTTTGCAAATGTCAAGGTGGGAGTTGCAACTCCGCGCAGTGCAGACCGTGCAGTGCTAGATGTCGCTGCCAAGCCCCGGAATCTGTCTTGTACATCGGTAGTGCCGCGCCCGATGGTGCGGCGGAAATTTTTCGATTTATTTTAATTTTTTAATTTACCAAGCACGTGATGACCCCTGTCCGAAAAGTGGCTTTTTCAGGTCGAAACCTCCAAGACAAGTGGCTTTTTGAGGCCAGATCTGACGATTTTCTCGGACAAACCTTTGGTGGAGCTTCCCGGGGCCTCGGTCACATGAGCCGACACAACTCGCGCCGCGCGCGAGCCACGGTTGCCGCGTCTGGCCCGTCGGATTTGCTATCCTCTCTCTGCCATAGCACGTCTGGCCGTTTCGTGTTTTACACATACTATTACCAAAACACCTGAATTGCATTAAACTACAAGTTATCTTTTTGGCGTCGGGCTGTTAATGTTTACCTCAGACTCGACTCCGAGTCGGAGATGAGTGCGACGCATCTCAGAAGTAGAGTTATCGCGGGGTGCAGCAGGCACACGAAGGGCATTGTGTTCATTAAACGCTGTGCGAACGAGGACAAGGCATCAGCGCGTGTATTGTACGTCTACGCCGATGGTTTGGGGCATCTAAGGAGGCAGCTAGGGAGGGCAAGTCAATTATTGAAACCATTCATTCATCGCATTGGCAGAGAATGCGAGGACTTACATCCCATCGTCTGGGTGGATGTAGCAGCATTTGCCGCGGGCACCTGCACACAGGTCAGCGACAGACAAAGGCAAATCACGCTAGTAGAAGGAAAGACGCACAAGGTTTCTATCGGCCAGAGGAGGAGAGAAGCAACGCGGTCATTAGTAAAAAGAGAGAGTGCGTCCAGGTGCGGTACAATACATACGGTGCCAACGATGGTTCCGCCTACATTAACATCATATGAGCAATGAATCCACCGCCGTTTAGAAGCAGGGCAAGGAACTCACACTGTCCGTACAGGGGCACGGGCTCGACGTACGTGTCCTGGGCGACGGCGCCCAGGGCGAGCAGGATCAAGGCGGGGAGAGAAACGAACTTGAAGCCGAGCATGGGATGTATGGATGTTTTCGTTAACTTGTGGGGACGCGGCGGATGCTTGTGGTTTTGGGACGGAGTGGAATGCAGCTTTATACATTTCGGATACCAACGGACTGAATCCGCCGCCAAGAGCCCAGCGAGGAACGACGCCACTGAAATGAATTGCGACGTGGTAGTGGTGGTGGCGATTTATCCACATTTTGTAAATTACTAGGTGATATGCATCGTGATCCCACATCCGGGGGCGACGTTTACGATTTCTCGAGTGACACGTCGAGTCGTCTGAGGTCTGGACAGGGCATGGAATGCAGGAAATGGACAACACGCGGGTCAGGAGTTCCAACTCGGATAGTGCATCATATCCGCTGTTCCACCTCTTGTAGCCCATTCCGTTCTGTAACGTGCGCCCATAGCCGATAGTCGATAGCCTGAAATCGCTGTAGGTCGCTGTTAAGCAAAAGGGGAGGGGAGTAAAGTGATAAATCGGATCCAAATTTGGGACCAGAATGTAGTGTATCGTAAATGGGTTCAGACGAGATGCTTGCCACGGAGCCAAGAGATTGAAACGTTAGTAGCAGTCGTCTTGAGGTCAATATCAAGTAAAGACCGCAGAGGGTGGTGGGGAACCAGCAGACCGCGGTTTCTTGAAGTGGCGACGGATTGGACGGTCAGACAGAGCAGAGCTAGGTCGGAAATTCGGTCTGGAGGCCAGCTTCTGGGATTGGGGCTGAACTCGGATATGCGATGTATAAAAAGGCTACACCGTCACTCGCCGCCGCGCAACGCCAGTGAGAAATGAAATGTCCTGATAGGCATCTTCGGGGAATTGGTGCATGTCTACGTCCTGAGTCCTAGGGTCAGGAACGAAACCCTGACGAGCTTTTCTTGAATCTGTCCACTCCAACTTGAAGTCCTCGTTCGGGCCGATTCTAATCCGTTTTGGTTCGTGGTTTGTTCACAGTGAGCAGGGACAGCGAGTGGAATACATATTGACGACCCAGAAATTCTGGTTACCCAGGGTGGAAGAAGCGGAGTGGCGGAACATGAGTTGTGACGTCACGCTTCGCACCTTTCCTCTTCTTCCTCGATGAAATTCGCTCAGTTCGTGCAATTCCATCTCAGAAAAAGCAGACTGATTAATTTGACGCGTGAAGGTATTTGGAAGACACGCAGGTTTGATTCGGTCCGCTGTTTCCCATCTCTCCATCTAATCATCACGTTTTTTTTGAACTTCAATAGACGCCCGAATGGAAGAGGAAATACATGTTCAGTTTTCTTATCCTACTTCCGCAGTTGCAAACTGACGTGATACAAGCAACTATCGACTCCTCAAAAAACGGATCACGGCCATTAAAAAGGCATACGGAGCGCAGAATACTCAGGCGTCTCCTGTGCCAACTCAAATTAATCCAGAGCCACCTGTCGCCTCTGAGCCCTCCCTTGTGGCGCGTTCGATTTCCCCCCAGAATTCTTTACACCCGACGATCTCAGTCGACTCTGTGAAAACCCCTCCTCCCAACCAGGACTCGGAAACGGCCCATACGCAGGATGCTCTATCCATTTCGTCAGGGGAAGCCCGGAGACCGCTTTCTTACAGGTCGCAGACTTTTCCGGTGCAGAGGCCCAACAGCCGACGCACTCCGTCTTTCACGCGCATGTTCTCATCGAGCCAATCCAATACGACACGACGCTTTACGAAACTTGGTCAGTCGTTCGTCTGAGGCGGCCCCACCAACCATCTCGTGCCCCCGATTTTTTAATCTGACCTAACCCCTGATAGTTGGTCCGAAACCTCATCCTTACTCGGAGCTCCCGCTTCGCGACCTTATGCCTCTTCTATCTCCCCCTGAGCTAGCATTCTTCACGACCCTGGACGCCGAACTCGAAAAAATCGAAGCCTTTTACGTTGCCCGCGAAAATGAAATGAAAGTACACACGCAGCTGCTGGAACTGCAACTTAACGAACTCGACGAACACAAACGACTCTTCGATGTGCTGTCATTTCTGATGATAATAATTTAGCCTCCTCCCATCTGACTTATATTCCTAACAGGCCACATACCCCTCCCGCGCTGTAGACGCGTCCACAATCTCCAAGCTCAAGTCCAAGCTCGTCAAAGAGGAAAACGCTGCTTCTGCCGTAAAGGACAAAGGCAAAGCCACCTTCAAGCAATTGATGGCCGCAAAACTTTCAAACACCGCGGAATCATCGAAAGCTCGGCTTAGTCAAGACGAAAGCCCCTCCAATTTAGGACACCAGTCCAGAACGCCTCACCTGGATCCAGACGAGTTTCACAACGCAAAACACAAATTGAAAAGGCGGTACTGGAGCATTACCGGTAAGCCTTCCGATTTATTGACGCTGTATGCTCAAATTTCAGCAGCGGTTTGGAGACGCTTCGCAACTATCGGATATTAAACGTAACAGGGATTCGAAAGGCGTTGAAAAAGTTTCAAAAAGTGACCAAAGTAAAAGCCCAAGTTTTGCAACATAACGCCACAACATATTGATAGAACTCGCGCGTAGATAGCCGCTCAAAATGCGTACATGACGGAAAAGGTAGCAAGCGCCTATTCCTTCCCGTTGATAAAATAGTTGACAGTCATGTCCCAGGTGGACAAGACCGCCTTTGCATCTGAAGACAGTATCCGCACGATGATGGACGAAATGGAAGCGATGTATACCGCACGGTTTGGTATATATATTTTCTTTCCGGCGAATGGGCGCATTTTCACCGCGACTTGTTTTAGCCCATGGGGACAAAAAGAGGGCATTAATGCGGCTTCGATCTGGTCTCCAGCATAGAAGCCACCATGTCAGCACGTTTTGGTCGGGGCTACTTATCGGACTTGCTGTCCCGGCATTCGTTTCCGGTTTATATCAAAGTACAACCTTTGATTGCGGGAGGACAAGTCGTTCTGATGCTTAACTCCCCAGGTTTCCAGCAGAGTGTTCGAGATTCGATCCCAGGATGGGATGGCCTTCTGTTCGTGTATGGTGTCTGCTTGCTGCCCGTCGTGTTCTCTTGGCTTCTTGGTTTGAATATTTTGGCTTGGGCGCACTCCAGAATCAACTATATCTTCATATTCGGTAAGCATATATATTGCATAATATGTCCTTCCGCTGATCAAGATCCCAGAGTTCGACATACGGACCCGACTGGATCATCGAGAATATTTTGGAGTAGGTTTTTCTGCTTTACCCGCCCCTTTCCCGTGCTCAAACTCATAGATTCCGAGTCTCTTGCTATCAGCACTCTGTTACGCATTTTGGCTCTCATTTTCTCGGATCGGCGCTCCCTCCATATCGCCAACCGTTGGCCTGTAGTGTGGTTGGGCTTTGCGGCGGTCGTGATGTTTGATCCCTTCCCGATTCTCTTCAAGCCGTCAAGGTACTGGTTGATCCGGAACGTGGCGAAGCTCCTCACTTCGGGAACTCGGCGCGTCGAGGTAGGTGTTATGACGAAATTAACAGTTACCTAACTGAGAGCATTGCACCAGTTCTCAGATTTCTGGATGGGCGACCAATTTTGCAGCCTCGTTTTCACGCTTTCCAACCTCAACCTTGTCGTGTGTCTCTATGTAGAGGGCTTCAACAGCAACTGGAGAAACTGTTCGAATTCCTCTCGATTCTGGCCACTATCCTTTTTCTTCGCGATCCTGCCCTTCCTGTGTCGAGTGCTTCAAAGCTTCAAGCGTTATGCCGATTCTGGTCTCAACACCCATCTGATCAATGCGCGTTTCATACTTCCTCTTCCTCAGCGTGACGTTGACCAGTTCTGTAGGCGGGTAAATACGGAGCCGGCATCGTTAGCTATTTGTGTTATTTCATCTGGCGACACAAAGGTTGGGCACAGTCCACACTTCATACATGCGGCTGATGACTAGCCCAGGCGGATATGGTGTGACTTTTGGTGTTTGGATTGTTTTCCAAACAATATACTCCATCTACGCGCTGGCCTGGGATCTCCTTGTCGATTGGTCTATACTGTCCTTGAAAGGCCAATATCCCCTGCTACGCAAGGAATTGGTGTACTCTCATATATCCGTCCGCCGTCTTTCCAATCCCTAATCGCAAATTTCTGATATTCCTGCAGCTGTATTATTTTGCAATCGTATGTGGTCCAGGATAACGTGTGGAGGATGCTAACCCTTGTATAGGTTTCGAATACTTTAATTCGCTTCGTTTGGATTTTTTATATCCCGTCTCCTTCGATAGGCCCCGACATGATGCTCCGCTCGTTTATTGGAGGGGCACTCGAAATGCTTCGGCGGGTTCAGTGGAACTTTTGTAAGTACACGAGCTCTCTTATCGATGAGCAACGCGCTCACACACGCACAGACAGGTTGGAAAATGAACACATTGGTAACGTGGATCAATATCGTGTGACAAGAGAGGTACCAGTCCGTTCTTCGAACTTTCTGGGTGTTCTGACTCGTGTAACTAGGTGCCACTTCCATACTCCCTGGACGAGCCCCGTGGAGACGACGCGGACGATGATGACGAGGATGGTAGCCGGCCGAGAAAATGGGCGCAACGTGGTATTCGTCTGCGTCGACAACAAGCCACGGCAGAAGTTTAATTAAGCTCTACACGCTCTGTACTCCTCTGCAGGTGAATACTTCCCCAAAAATCACCACAAATCTGCTTCGCCGTCAGTAGCCGTTTCTCAGCGTGCCCGATATTTAAACCGTGGGAATGCATTTCGCACAGTTCTCAAATCTAATTATAGTTTGCTTCCGACTTGTTCCTTCATTTGCGAGTATGGTCTACCTTGAGGCCATTGCCGCAACGTGTAGCAAGCGCGGCGCACAAAACGCAGCCTGACTCACCATGCAAGAGAAAAACCCCTTCGTTACAACGCTGTGGCAGTCTCTCAATTTCAAGTTGTCGGCTCTCCCCTTCCGTCAAATTATCGTTGAAGATGAAATTCACGAGGTAGATTGTTTTTTCTCTGCGGTTCTCTGTGCTCATTGGAAACCGAAGATACCTTGAAGATACTCAGGTGAGAGACTCAGTCATGCTATTTCGTTGTTTGGCTGAATGACTTTCCAGACACGTATGATCCTCTCGCTGAACAATTTCCCTCTGGACTGAACCCCAGCCTTAAAAGCTGAATGGAAACGGGCGTACATGTTCGACCATTTCCCTGTCCTCTATTTCTCCGGAATTGAACTCCAATTTTCACAGCGATTATCGAATTTTCAAAGAACGTATTCGAGCGATTATTGCGGACGATGGATTGAGATTTCCAGCCGAATCCTATTCAAACTCAGATTCACAGCTGAACCGTCAAGCAGAGTCAATGTTGTCCGTGATTGTGCAATCCGAATCGGAGGAAAACTCCTCCAAAGCGAGCTCTGTCCACTTGCCCATAGAGAATCGCGACCTCTCCGTTGCTGCACCTGCCAGTCGTGGAAATGCAGAAGGGCCAGGTCGTTCTCTCCAGAGAGACGTTTATCTCTTCATCGGACAAATACATCGCGCAGCGATGGCGCACATAGTGGCCCAGGTGGCCGGGGTGCCACACCCCCAGCCCGCAACCCCAAAATAATTCTCCCTCAACTTGGTAAGCTAGCCTTTCGTTTTTTTATATTCGAGATCACTGAATTTCCTACAGTTGTACGACAGCCCACCAATCACTCGTCTCTTCAGGTTCCAAGTCCTATTGGGGAGACGGGAACCTTAAACGGTGCTCTTCCGAAGAGAACTAGACCCCCGCTACGTGTGTTTAGTCCATCTTCTTACCGACCATTTCCTTGAATGTTCTACTCAGTGACCCGACGATTGACCGATACTTCACATGCTCGCCAAAGTGTGCCCCCAAGCCCAGCCGCTATGACACCCGCAAGCGCAACAAGCCGTGTGATAAGGGGCTTTGCTCAACTCGGTGATCAATATTCCGCCCTCTTTTTCCTCCACGACTGATTGCCATACTGAACAAAAGTGGATCCTTTACGACGGCACCCATATTCATCGCTTTCTTTACAGGCACTTGTTTCACTATTGTCGCCCCAAGAGCTCGCATTCTTCTCAGCGCTAGACAGCGAGCTGCAGAAAGTTGAAGCTTTCTATGTTGCCAGAGAAAAGGAAATGAAGGCGAAAACCGACAGTCTACGCGCACAATTACGCAGACTCAATGAACATCGGAAGCTATTCGACGTGGGTTTTCTTCTGACCTCTGGTGTTGCGAAATTCAACATATCACATTAACAGGCGGCTCACCCAGAAACATCACGGTCATGGTCCACGATTTTCCAAAGATTTGCGTCTTTTATGCGAAGGCTTACCTTCCCCCGAGCGACACAGATGGAAAATCCTGACGAAATTATCGGAGACAGCACAGTCGATGTGGAGGCTTCAGGTCTCAAAAGGGACGAGGACCAGCTTGAACTTCCAATGGTGGATCATTTGGATCCCAAAGAGTATATGGCCGCGAGGCACAAACTCAAAAAGGCCGTACTGGAACACTATCGCGGTTTAGAGATGCTCCATAATTACCGAGTGAGCGTAGTGCAGATCGAGGTTTTCCTCACTGGATCCAACCTCTCATGCTAGGTTTTGAACATCTACGGGTTCAGACGAGTTCTCCACAAATTCGAGAAAGCGACCAAGGTGAGGCGGCCGTTATTGATTTAAGCTGTTTAACCCACTGTTTCAGATCTCCGCTCAACGGGCTTACATGGAAGAGAAAGTAAGTCGAAATGACCGGTCATTGGCCTCATTCAAGCCTCTTTCATAGGTCGGAAAATGCTCTTTTTTTTCGGATGAAACTCTCCGGGTCATGATGGACGAGATGCAAAATGTTTTTGCTGCGAGCTTTGGTACGATGAGACCCAGGAGAATGTGTCCGTCGCTCACTTCGGGACAGCTCAAGGAGACAGGAAAAAGGCCGTAACGCGGCTTCGGGCCGGGCCTCAATATAAATCTCACCACAACAGTACATTCTGTAGTGGACTGGCAATCGGCTCCGCCTTGGCTGCATTGGGATCAGGCATTGCGCACAGTAGGACTTACCATTTTCCTTTTATTTTCGTTTCTGACTTCCGGTCGAAGCCTTCGAGCAGAAGACACGGGATGCTCTTCCAGGGTGGGACGGTCTGTTGTTCATCTATGGAGTCTTGGCCGTCCCGACGCTTCTCGTTCTGCTCGTCGGCTTGAACCTCTTGGTATGGGCCCGTGCACGGATCAACTACGTGTTCATTTTTGGTGAATCGATCTAGCTTACCTTCTTTGGATTGCGAGGGCTGATTCATTAAAAATTTGCCAGAACTGGATCTACGGACACGTCTAGACCATCGAGAATATTTTCAGGTGAGTGATCGTTTCTCGGAACCCTCGTGGGCTCATCACCGCTGGTTCATTGTAGACCCCAAGTGTTCTCTTAGCGGCTCTTTGCTATGCGTTTTGGTTATCTTTTGCTCGAATTGGGGCGCCACTTGTGAACCCAACCATTTGGCCTTTGGTATGGCTTGGGTTTGCGGCTGTCGTGATGTTTGATCCCTTGCCTGTTCTCTACAAACCTTCGAGATACTGGCTGATCCGCAATGTCGGTACCCTTTTGAAGTCCGGCACAAGACGTGTTGAGGTATGTCGTCTTGCCTCTTGATTTTGGTTTCTCGACCCGATATAATACAGTTCACGGACTTCTGGATGGGGTACGACCATTGATCCAATTTCTTGACGGTCTTTCTTACCAGACATGATAGAGATCAGTTTTGCAGTCTTGTCTTCACACTGTCTAACATTACTCTCATCGGGTGCGTGTATTCGCAAGGCCTTGATGCTGATTGGAGAAAATGTGGGAGCGCATCGTCAAAACTGTGGCCTTTAGCTTTCGTATTAGGCGTACTGCCTTTCCTTGCGCGGTTGATTCAGTCCTTTAAGCGATATGTGCGTTCGGCTCTCCGCGCGTTCTATCCTGTCCCTGACATTGTCTTTCATCAGGCGGATTCCAAGTTGTCTACGCATCTCATCAACGTATGTTTTTGCCTTAGCGACTGTTTCACGAACCAACCCGTGTTAGGCCGGCAAATATGGGGCGGGCATCGTGAATTATCTCTGTTATTTCATCTGGAGACGCCGCGGTTCGCATTACGACGCCGCCTTCGCGTTGTGGTGTCTTTGCAATTCATTCTACAGCATCTATGCATGCATTTGGGTCAGTGCATGATTCAACGAGTTTGCCCACCTCACCGTTAGAACTCCAAAGGACTTTCTTATGGATTGGTCGATATTACGCCCCCACAGCCGGCACTTCTTGTTGCGACAAGAACTCGTGTATACGAACCATGTCTTTGTCAGTGAAATGGATATATCAAGTCCTTCGATTTCGCTGATACGTCATAGATGTATTATCTCGCCATCGTTCGTGCCATGTGGGTTTGACGTTTGAAGCGGAAAGCGCTGAAATATCCATAGGCGACGAACATTCTGCTTCGGGCTTCATGGGTTTTTTACATCCCTGTGAACGGGCCAGACGTTATGCTGCGGTCATTTATTCTCGGGTCACTGGAGATAGTGAGACGGGTAATTTGGAATTTTTGTGAGGCCGCATGGTTTTACTCCACCTTAACTTAAACAAATTACGACCAGATCGCCTGGAAAACGAACACCTCGGTACATAGACCAGTACAGAGTGACGAGAGAGGGTACATTTCGCGATTCGCTGTCCCGCTCCACCCTCTGAATCATTACAGTGCCGTTGCCATACACGTTGCCATTCGAAGTCCGCGGCGATTTAGAAGAAGAGATCCCCGAAAGAGTGCCGTGGGCGGTCACCGTCCGCTAGCGTTTCCCCGCTTCGCGACCCTGTAACCGTGATGCCATTGACGCGTCTCGTCGGCCCTGGGGTTGCGACTCCAGAACGGCGAACATATTATAATATTATTGTACCGCTGGACGATGCAAGATAATTCATTTCATAGAAGCTAGAATTTGATCAAGCTCTCTCGCAATTAATGAGTTCGGACATTTTTGCCGTATCGAGCTATTAGTGCCGGGAATAAATCAGAAATGAAAGCGATATGTCGGGGGAAACGTACTCGAGTTTAGCTTTATCGCCCCGCTCCTTGCATTCTTTCCCCGCCATTCGCCACTCCCCGCATTCGACATAGAGATCCGCTCGCCTGGGCGAGTCGCATCGAATGACATACGAGATTGCCTCTTTGGGATAGCCCGCGTCCACTAGATGACGAACGAAAGGCTCGTAGCCAATGGGACTCCGTTTCGATTTAGAAAATGTATCGAGACCTTCAAAGTCGCTTGTCGATATCAAAGCCTATTATGCGAGATGATGATCAATCGGTAAGTTTTTCTCCAAGGCATCGGAGAAGCTTACCTGCATCTTTACAAACCAGAACCTATTACGCGGAGACCAGGATCAGTTGATATGCTTGAGGACATGGAACAAGTTTACCGTTTGTCAGGAACTTTGAAATCGGATTTGAGCTTGTCCGCCCGTTTCGCCATTCCGTTAACAACGAGAGTTCGTATCGTTTCGTTGACGCTCAGGCCAAAGAACACGATCTTCCCATCGGTTTCCTTCTCTAATTGCTGCTGGAGAGTGAGCAGACGGGCGCTCTCATCCATCATCTGTTGAGCGGGATTCGATTGAGAAGACCACACGGAGATCTCACTAGTTACCTTGGATTCAAATCCACGATCCTTGTCTTCAGAAAAGAATTTCTGAGCCGCTCGAACGGCCGTGATCTTCGAAGTTGGGTCCTGGAGCAGCCATGAGGGTGATAAGATAACCGCCCAGAAATCGCTTACCGCAATGTTTGCCGCTTCGTCGAGCGAGAGAACGGCACTTTCCACTCGGCGATCATCCGAGTAGAAGAAGTCCCGAAGCATTTCTCTGTTCTGTTCCCGAGCATAGACCTCCAGCAGTTTGCTGGCGGGAGCGAGTTGCGCACCGCCGTCTTCAATAAGACGGAAGAAGGAGCCCAACGGGAGGCGTTTGTGCAAGTGCAGCAATACATGGTACACTGTAGACGCGGTCAGGGCATAGAAGAACAAGATTCTTCGGGCATACCAAGGTCCGTATCACCGCTGTCCACGGCTTTGACAAGCGCCAGCCGATCTTCTTTCATGCTGAGCAGAAGGGGGACCTGGTCTGACGCCCGCGGCTCATGATCCAAAAGCTACGGGAAATGTGTCAGAAAATTAAAGTTCGAGAAGAGATGGGAAAGGACCTTAGTCGCCAGCCCGCTCCGTCCGACTTCCCAAGCACGCTTCGCGATCTCCGCGTAGGAGACATCCGCGCCGCCGAGCTGCTCGAATTTGTCCACAATCAGCTTGCAAACATCCTCGTCACCGGCCAGCTCGGCGTCCTTGCCTGTGCCGGTTGTAGATGGGCGGGAACGCATGATCTTTGCGCTGGCCCAATGCTTGAGGACGGCATCAGGCTTGATAGACAGGTAGGTCGAGACACGGAGGGCGAGCAGATGCATATTGCGGGCGGTAAGGCGGGTGATGAGGCGCGAAGGTGAAGCATAAATGTATCTATCGTCAAGTATCGTCAAGCGAATGTGAATAGACATCACACAAAAACTAGCGGAAAACTGACTGTAGATGGGTGAGGGGAATGCCAATCTCGTAGAACCGGACGGCGTTGAGGACCTTGAGAGTTTGTCCCATATTGATGAAGTCGGTGGGATTATGGAGGTCAAGGAATCCGCGCCCGAATTTGGCCGCCTGGAAAGAGATATGTATTCGCGTTGCAGTAACATATAAAATACTTACGTTCAGAAGACGACGCTGCCAATATGGCTCCCACTCTTGACCAGCAGCTTCGATACACTCATCCACAGCTGCAGCTAGCTCGGGGCGTATGCTACGGATGTTCTCGTCCGCCTTGGGGGAGCGTTGTGAAAAGCTTTCCCAGGCGTCATATAAAATGGCGGATGCAGATGTAGAGCCGGGACGAAAAATTGACGCAGACGACGCTAATGCAAGGCGTTAGAACTTCTGGCTTGAGAAGTAGAACCGCGACACAAACTTGGAACTTTCTGAATTAGATCACACACATCAGGCCCTATTATGCGTATGCCATCGGGTTCGGTGACTGCGAACGTAGGACCAGAGTAGTAGTACCTGAGAGAATCCCGTCAATCTTCCTGGAGTCCAAGGGAAAGCCGACATACTCAAGAGTATCTCCGAAGGGGCCAACTACAACGGCAAGGTTGTCCCAGGTAACAAGAATGGCGTCGATACCGCACCATTCCACTTGATGGACGGCTCCTTCAGCGGCAGCTACATCCCCCGTCTTGAATTCGGCCAGGGTTCGTTGGAAGTCAGCCGACACAACCAATAGCGTCCCGGAGAAGGTTAGAAGCGCTAGGGATTTCCCGTTGGGAGACGGTGAAACATGGGTGAATGGCCCCTGCGACAAGCGTTGGTCGATGCATTCCAGGTTATCGACAGTGAATATCGTCGAGTCCACAGACAGCAAGACCTCTACGTGCCGAGATATATTGAGGTCTGGGGGTATCACAGCCCAAGAGTTGGGAGGTTGGGACAAGCCTTGAAGGATTTATCAGATTTGTGGAAGTGAATACCAGCGGCGCGAAACTCACCTGGGTTTGCTAGGGTCAGGGGACGTGTACCCTCCCATCCTTTAACCTCGAGCAACGAGAGTGAGCCAGTTAAGGCCACCAGACCGTTCTCATGTATTCGTGCATCTATCACGCCCATTTCTCCAGCTTCGTTGCCGAGAGAGTACTGTTGATAGTCGCCTTGCAAGTCATACAGGCGATATGTGCCCTCTTCGTTCAAGATCGCGAGGCGCTCGTCTACTGTCCACCCGAACCGTATTATCTTCCCCTGGTCCCACTAAGCAGAAGTGAGAGGTAGTTCCTGCACAACATGGAGAAATATCCACACTGAACAGGAGCAAGCCTTCGCCTGCAGGCGAGTATATTTGTATTTGAGCCTTCGTAATCGCCGGGGTCGACCGTCCCAACGCGATAAGTTTCGTGTGGTCGCGCATAAGCGCTGAATAACACCGTCAGAGTGCCTTGTCGTCGCAAGTGAGAACGCGCAGACCTATGGGGCCACCGTAAAGGCACCCAGCCACGATGTAGTCGCTGAGGTTGGGTAGTTTTCCGGGTATCGAGTAAAGCTGCTGGCGTTTGTAGAACGTCCCTCCCGTCCTGCATTATCTGCCATCTCGAAGACGGACGTTCTGCAGACATGGTGGCAGAGACGAGAACGCGACGTGAAGGTAAGGCGGTGAACCCC
Organism: Mycena olivaceomarginata; assembly: GCA_029378375.1. Classification (NCBI taxonomy): domain Eukaryota; kingdom Fungi; phylum Basidiomycota; class Agaricomycetes; order Agaricales; family Mycenaceae; genus Mycena; species Mycena olivaceomarginata. The sequence goes on along the minus strand of JARKIC010000744.1, from coordinate 24,114 downwards.
AAAAAAGGAAAGGGTTGATGCGCTGTTCCACTGGCGCTTTAAGTCCGGAAATTTTTGAGTCAAGGACTCGTTCAGACAAATAAAAGACAGTAATTGTCAGTTCCATTGAATTCGAGCCTTCACGGCTATTTACTAAGATGCGGTAGAAATATACAAATGATATACAAGCACTTTTCAAAGCAATAATGATGTCTAGTAAGTAACGAATGCGGGGGAGATAAGTTCGTAAGGAGCGTGATAGCAGAAAAGTACGGCGACTAAATTATCCGGAGGGGAACTCTTGCTCGGAGCTCGTCCTGCCCAAAAAGGACGGAAATATCCATATAATACTGGAAGAAATCATTAGGGCGGGAGAACGACGAGAAAGCAGAGGAAGCTCACCTTGACAGATACGCCAGCCCAGTCAATACTGGGGAGCATATCCCGGTTGAGGGGAATCTTGGCTTTGTGGAGGCCATCGGGAAGAGCTTGGTGCGCATGCAGCGAGGGGTGCACCTTGCTGCTGCTCTGCTGGTGCCGCGGCCGCTTGGGAAATCCGATGCACATGGAAGAATGTACAGTCTGCGTGGCGGAGAACGCCGTCTGCGTGGGCAACCGGGGGAGGGGTTTCTCTCGCAACTCCGGGTCGTCGAGCGCTCGGGGCGACCATGGAGATGTACGAGACCGGACCCGCCGAAGAAGCTTCGTTCGGGGTTGCTGAAATGGCAACGAGTCAGAAGACTCTTCGCTTGGTGTCTGCGGAGGAGTGATAGGCAGGACGGCGGGCTCCGTGATGGTCACTTGGCTGAAGACAGAAATGGAGATGGTAGCATCTGAAGCAATCTCCCGCGCAAGGGCCGAGGACCGCGGGGTTGTGGTGAAAACGACAAAGTATGGGATAGAGGAAGCGCGAGAGAATGTTACAGATGTCGGCAATGTGACCTGACCCGACGTCAGTGAAAGGCGGGGCGCTGGATCATGGAAATCACTGACCGCGCATCGAAAAGACATTGGCCGGTCGGACTTGAGGGGCATTTCAAGCCACGAGCTCGAGTTCTCATCTGGCAGGCCATCCAAAGAATGAAAGTCAGGATCCGGGTGCAGGACGATGGGGACCTCCAAACTAAAACAGACGTCAGCAGTGGATACTGGATGTGGGAATGGACATACAAGGAAGGATTTTCGGTGATGTCAGAGGATTCCCAGACCGCAGATACTTGATAAATAACTTCGAAGGGTGCGCATTGAGGGTCCGAAGAACAAAATGTGGGCGGCACTTCTTCGTTGGAACGCTGGCTCCGAGGAATTTCCCACGAAAATGGATATGCCCGCGGTTCCAGCACCATGGATTTGATGTTGGAACCACTAGGACGCCGCTTTATGACGAAGACATCCCTCAAGGCCGACCGCGGAGTATTCGAATCCGACGAAGACACTTGTATGAGCTTCGACGAAGAGAAAAATACGTGTCTCCGCTTTTCAGGGCGTCGGCCATAATTGTTGTCACCATCTTTTTCTGTCGGGCTGTACGTGAAGGCACCTTCAATCTAACGCGACGGTTTTAGGTCGAACAAATGACGAAGGACAGCATGAACTTACGGTCAATACAAGGCGACCTGACTGGCAGCTTGGATCCAGAATCACCTTGCCGCCGACGATGTCGTGGTCCCCAAACACGGGTAGTGTGTGATTGGCGCTCAGGGACTGGGCACAACCTTGACATACGGACTGTAGAGTAAAAGCTCCATTTGCAGGGAGCTGCCAAGACGTTGAGCAATTTTTCGACGACACTGGGACGCGACTCACCGATAACTCGAGACATGCGAGTACGCCGGTGTAGACAGCAGAGGCATGCTGGAGGGCGGCGACATGGCGTCGCTTTTCGCCCTGGCGCGAACGCTTCGAACGCTACGGAGACTGCTCGGAGGGGCCATGGAAGGGAAGAGGTGGTTGGGACGCAATCTTGAGAATTTATTATATGTCACGATGACGGCAACCTCTTATTTCCATTGCGAAAGGGGAATGCATTCATCAGAACGGTCCTAAGTCTAAGATGCTTACTTACGGCGGGATTCGGTACCAAGATTCCGGTTTCTGGTGCACACATGGTCGGTTACCGCCTAACAACACAACAGATCGGGGTCAGTAGGCGGGTGTGAGGGTTTGATCCTTTCAAGTTGACAGCCTCCGACAGTCATTGCCGAAATAAGCTCGGACGATCCTGGTGCGATCCTGGTGCACTACTTCGAGCTCGTCGACTGGAAGGACTATGCTGGAAAGCATCAGTGAACCTCTTGCGGTGAATAAACGTACTAAATACGTACAAATGACCGCTTGCTTCGGATAATGAAGCTTGTCTACTCATGCTCGCATCGAAAACATTCGGAATGTTGAAACTCTATTTCTAGCGTGGGTTAGGCGGAGAAAATAAAAGCAAAGAGGGCCCCCGGATGATAGATCTAGAAGAGAAGATAAGTTTGAGTTTGAAGCAATGTCGATGCCAGTGACCTCATGACTTACGAAGGCCGTCGTGTCCAAGGGAAGAAGAAGAAATTTGAGACAGTCGCACTCTGCTGAGACAGGCCAGCCTTAAGCAAGCTTCACTTGACCGATGTACGGACCGAAATGGAAGCTTGAAACAACGCGAAGAAGTTGGAAGACGCGTCCGTGACGGAGGCATTCGAATGTTACCCGTCGGATACAAGACAAGTCTTTTGGCGATGCCTTCTGAATGTCAATAATCACGGATACCGTGGACAAAAGCCCGAACACCGCAACACAGGGTAGCACCTCCTATAAGCTGAAGGCTACCACATGAGATACAGAACTAAAAGCAAATTTCAAATGGTCAAGGCCGCCGGCGAAATGAGACAAGTGACCTTGAACTGATTGTGCCAGGACGGTCGAAGTGAGCGTTGAGCACCCGAACGAATTCCGTGACACAGTCAGGTTTCCTGCTGGTATGAGGAATAAGGACTTCGGTCCGTTCTTTAGGCACCTGGAGAGACCCAAGACCGACTGGTTCGGCACCGCCGTAGCATCACTGTTCATTGTCGACGTCGGCTGCGCTCATCATCAAGTCCTTAGGGGAATCAGTGCGTTAGCTGCTGATCGATCGCGTCCAAGTGCTAACAGCGCCACCAATGATGCTTCAAATGCCGGACCTGAGTCGAAAGAGGATTAGCGGCCGCTGCCGCTGTGGTTCCTGGAAGCAGCAAGACAAGGTTAGGGTTACGTTCACGTGCGCTGAAGTGTACGTAGATAAGATCTGATGTTGACAAAGATCTGATAAGATACCCAGATGACAAGAGAGCACGGTTCAGCTTGAATAAACTCAGACTGGCTTGTCGCACGAAAATTCGAGGATGGTAGAGCGCTCGGAGAGTGTCGGATCCTTTTAATTTTTGAAAGAATTCCATCTCTGTGATTTCTCGGGACCAGTTTTATTTAGACAACCGATTGTTTTCCTGCGCCGACTTCGGGGGTTGCGAACTGAGGACGGCGCATGTTTTTAATTCAGTCAATTTGTCGCCTAGTATATTCAAATACATCGCATGTATTTTATGCAACTTGGTTACACGATGAATATCGGGGTCAACCTATGGCGTCATTCTAGGTACGAATCTTGCGCATGAAAGCAAAGAAAACGAACGCGCCGACAATGAAACCTGGCGAAACTTTGTGTACCTTGAGTCCTTTGGTTGAAGCTTGAACGTCGAACAGCGAATGATGTAATTCGATCATGTGTGTCACGTAAGTATGTACTGCCGGGCAAGTCCTTGATCTTACCTCCCACCAAGATGGTATTGAAAGTCATTGTCACAGGCAACTCTCGGTCGCATTCCTGCAGAACTATGCTCACCCAGACTAGGAGCGTCCGGGGTTCTCGGATCGGCCGTTCGGAAAGCGTTTACCGCCTCAGCAGCGACCGAAGTTCTCAGTCTTGCGCACTCACGATCGGGCGATGGGCTAACGAAACTGGACCTGCTGGACGAGCCGGAAGTAGAGAAAGTCTTCCGGGACTTTAAGCCGAATTGTGTGTTGTATTTTGTGCCGGTCGCCTCCTCGTTCTAAGGCGGCTTCTCGCAGGGGTGGTCCATTGTGCGACAGTTTCCTTCTTGTGTCGAATCATCTAAAAACAACAGGTGCCGCCGAGCGCAGACCCGACGTCGCCGAAAAGGTGCGCGATTCAAGGAGCTGAAATTAGACCTTGATTCACCCACCTTATTCTTTCAAGGATCCCGAAGGCGCTCGAAAGGTAGGGGCAGTCGCGGTGAAAGCGCGTGTAAGCTGACACCCTCAAGTTAAACGTCGAGGTTCCGGATCTTCTCGCGCGGCTCTCCAAGACACTCAAGTTCACATTGGTTTATATATCCACAGGCAAGACTCTACCAATTTACTTTTAACAATTTCGCGACAACGACATGAGTAGACTATGTGTTTGATGGGACATCACCGCCTTACCCTCCTTCCGCGAGACCCAACCCCGTCCAGCTGTACGGCCAGACCAAGCTAGACGGCGAGCTCAGAATTCTCGGCGTTGAAGGTGCTACCGCCGTCATCGTCCGCGTTCCGGTGCTGTCGGTAGTTTTTCTGTTATTCGATAACCGTAATTCGAATCGCATCTTCATAGATACGGACCCGCGCCGAACAATTTCGACACGGCGGTCAACATCCTCGTCGACGTCGTGCAAGATCAGTCTGGAAAGTCGTACAAGATGGACCACTATGCGACCCGCTATCCAACCTGCACGGTCGACATTGCAAATTTCCTCGTCAAGCTCTCAGGTATCTCGCAATGTAATAGCCAAATCAGTGGATCGCCTGACACAAGCTCAACCTAGCGCACAAGAAGCCTATTCCGCCCGTCTTGCACTACTCCGCCAACGAACCTTTCACGAAATACGAGATGTGTCTCGTATTCGCGCAGATATTGGGCTTGCCCCACAGTCACATTATTCCCGATGCCGAACCGCCCACCGGCGCCGGCGCGACGACGCGTCCGAAAGACTGCAAGTTGTACACGCAAGAGACGGAAGACCTCGGGCTGGAAGACGGTCTTGGTCTGTCGCTTTTCGAGGAGTGGTGGACGGAATACCTGAAGAAATAAATTAACTATTTACTGTATGTACAAGTTGAATGTATTATTTCCACCCTTGATGGAGCGCAGAGGTAAACACAGCCCAAGGGACAGATGGCGCATTAGTTTCATTACGCCGTTGCTCAAGCGCTAGCAATTGCATTGAATTGATTGTTGTACTTGCTGGGACTCACTTGGTTGAAATTGCGAGAAGTAACTTCAAAATCGGCCCCATTGATAACCCATACTCATTTATGACAAAGCTATATTCATATCCGGTGAATCTAAATACTAATTTGAGCCTGATTATCACTCTCCAAAGGATTGTTGTTTTGAAGAATAATTTTCTCGGTTCAGGAGCTCTGTTTTGGCGTGCTTGTCAGATCACGTGCCTCAAGTCCTCAAGGCCAAAGCCGCCATGTCCAGCCTGCAGGGCTACGTTGACCGTGAGTTCAGGCCACCCATCGTTCTCCAGGCCTGACACAACGCATCCCACAGGTCGCGTCATCTTGATATTGCAAGATGGACGCGTGATCGTGGTGCGCTCTCCCGTAACTCTTCTGCAATTACCACCAAACCAAATGCGCGATCTTTTAGGGCGTGATGGCAGGCTTTGACCAAAAATCCAACGTCGTGCTCTCGGATTCGAAGGAGCGGATATACAGCATGGATGCCGGCGTGGAGGAAGTCCCACTCGGGCTGTACCTCGTCAAAGGCGACATGATGTGCGTACCCCGTTCCACGCCCATATTACCGCGATTAACCGCCCCGTGTCCGCTTCAGTGTGCTCATAGGCGAATTGGACGACGCGGTCGACACGGCGGTCGACCTGGAGACGATTCACGCCGAGCCAATACCGGCAATACGGTACTAAATGCACCGCCAGGTGCTGCGGATGCGATATAGCACCGCCTATGCAATGCGGCCCATGGAATGGGCCCGCGCTCGTAACTTGCCTACATGGGAGTGTGGGGAGCACCGAAAAAGTAACGATTGGAAAGGGAAACAGCGCCACGGTCTTCAGCTCTTTCCACTTTCTCCGCCATACCCACGTTTTGTGCTCTAGAATGGATGACGAAAAAATGTATGTATGGATTGACAGAATAACGTATCTGACCGCTAATTCTACCCGTTACTCCTCGAGTGTCTCCGCCGCGCCCACCCTTGATTTTAACGTCATAATTCTCCATATCGACCGCTTCGCCCCGTCTTCTTTGGGAGCACAAAATTTGGTTTTAATATCATTCGCGGGAAATTGGGGTTGTTCTGTGACGTCCCCTCCATGCTGTGGTGTCTCCTCGAGAAAAGCCGTCCCCCAGATATATTCTGGAATCAGTCGCCAACTATTTTCCGTTGTTTTCCGTCTGCGTATGACTCTTTTCAATTGGCGGCCTTTTACGGAGTTGATGGACTTGTGTCTTGAGATTGGATGACTTTCCATAAGCATTATTTCGATTTTTTTGAGCTCAAACTCCGCGCAATCAACGCACTGACACGACACCTGTCAGGACCCCATCGAGCGAAGATCTTGGTTAGAATATTTTGGACCCTCGTACAGAGCTTAAATATATTATAGTATGTAGAGGGGTCCCTACCCCCTCTTCAGAATAATTTCTGCTCAAATTCTTCTCCTTTACACAATTCTGCCTGGCTCTCAGCTACTTTTGTCTGAGTCAACACAGCCATCTGTCAAGGGCGGATTCGGACCGGCGAATCTGTGTCATGGCCGCTATGGATACAACCCTTGTTCGCCCCAATTTCAGCATCAAAACCTTCAGCTCGCTCTGCGGATCCAGTAGGACTGGTATCAACGGCTTGGTCTCTGTCGTTCTGTGCAAAGTCTCCGAGCCTCGACGCCACCTAGCAGTTGCCTAGCAGTATTATGGCGGTAACCAAGCCGGCAAGCTGCTATTTCGTTGCCTCCATGTCCTCGAACTGCTGATTGAGGAAGAACACATTGATATCCTTGCTAATAGCAGAGGCGGTAGCAAGTTGACGCGTTATTCATGTCTCACGTGCGATGTAAACATGCTAATGAAATTAATGTTGCGAAATACTACTTTATGGCTTATGGGAGCTCATAAGCAATAGATTAATCCAAATCTCTCTTGTGACGGCACAATTGGCACCGCTCAAATGGGGTTTGAGATAAGAAAAGGCTTATGGAAAGTCATCCATTCTTGCATCGTGACGCAATAGATAACCAGGCGACTGGTTATTCTATAGTCTTAGTAAACTATAGAGCTGCTGAGTATGATTGTGTCTTGCAAGTTGTGTCATTTGAATCATTCCGCAGAATTCTTGCGGGATGGTAGGACCGTGCTTCTTGCTTCTTGTCGGGGCCATCAGAGTTTCGGGCTGGTGTTTTATCCTTTGTGCTTCCCGAGTTCTTTGCTAAACCAGTTGGGACGTACGCCCGAGTTATTCTCTCGCAGTATGGGGAAGGCCAAATGCGGGCTGATCGGAAGATCAGTCCCTGATCCGTATATGCATCGCCACCTGTCTTCTTGAAATTGGCTCTGATGCTCCGTTTGCGAGCACCTCGATGTCGGCCTTTGCCTCGCCGTCCCTGTGCATTCGAGGCGGGTAGACAGTCCTTGAGACCCTTCTCCGCCGAAGGCCCTTCGCTACCCCCACCCGGGGCCCGGAACACTGTCCGGATCGCGACCGCTTGTCTGGGAGCTCTCGGCGCAGGAGCGCTGGCCTACGCTGGGTGCGCCTCATGATGATGACGCTAGGATATCACCTTCTGAAGCTCGTAGCTGGGACGCCTACACGAACTGGCGCGACCTGTACCCCGTTGAGGTGCGCGTCGACTTGAAGCTCGGCATTGGCGCGAAGAACAAGGGCGACAGCGAGGGCAGCGCGTACTACAAGCGCAAGTACGACTCAGCATAAAAACAGCCGTGCAGCATGTCTGAGATGGTACACTGCAGGGCATGGGACACCGCGATCACCCTTCCGCTCGAGGTGTTCAAGACGGAGCCGTATCTCAGAATCACCGGGATTGCGGTCGATCTGGCGGGTGAGCTGGAGGAGGACGGGAAGCCCCAAGAGGCCTTTGAGTTGTATTCCGATGCGCTCAACCTAATTCGGAACGCCTCCCCGGAGCGGCTGAGCGGAAGGGAGCGCTTGCGCGCGGTATCTCTCGCGGTGAAGCTCGGACAGCTCGCGGAACCCTGTGCATTACCCGTGGAGGACGAGGAGAAGATTCGCGTCTTTGCTGTCGAGGAAACGCTCAAGCTCCTCATGGATCTCCGCTCAGACGACTCTCAACCGCTGGACTTTTTCAAGCTCAAATTGCCGAACTGGCTTTCCAAGACAGACGTCGGTGTGCCGCTTCAGGAGCTGGGCGACTTCTATGGCCGCGTTGGGAAATTGGAGTGAGCGCATTTCTTTTGGCCGGAATTTGAACCGACGACGGCATAGATACGCGATACCGTTGTATACACAAGGGATTTCGCTGCTGGTCCCACAGGATGGAGTAAAAGCCCAGCCGGAAGATATGTGTCAAGGTAGACCTCTCAGCCAGCAGCCCTTTCCCTAAGTAACTGACGATTCAACAGCTGCGCACCTGATGAACAATATCGCAGAGCTTGTGGTCAGGAACCCCACCGCCGAACGGCAAGAATATGCCCAAACGTGGGCGCAGAAATCTCTCGGGCTATTGCAAGCGGCCAGAAAAAACACGAAAGAGCCCATCCCGGTTTGCGAGGTGGCGCTTTGTGTCGCTTTGTTCAATGCGGGGATGCTCCGTGAGGTATGTATACAGTTTATACATCTTGCAACGTTGTCGATATTTTCTGGCTGACGGTTGAAATTTTGTAGCTGGCCGGAGATGATGAGCGTGCGCTGTCTTTCTTCAAGGCAGCGTTTCAGCAGTCGAAGTCCTTTGCTGTGGAAGAAGGTGTTGCTGCGGCAAAGGACGCTATCGAGAGGTTGAACGCGAAACAACCCTAGCGAATATCCCTCCGTATGTAATTGGGATTGTATTTCCACACACTCCATCCACGGCGAACATAATACCTTGTACATACAGTAGTTAGTTTGTTTCTTCAGGTGTTCTGTCCACCATTCCTCGGTCTTGGGAGGTTCTATATTTTCTCCTCCGCATGGTGCACTCCAGGGAGGCGGTGCGACAAAATATGTCGGCGAGGCCTTGGCGATCTTCAACCCTGACGGGTTCTCCCTCCAGGCGCTTCAAAAGTTGTGCGTTATTTATTTTTCTCGCACTGATGGTTAAACCGTGGGAGTTGGATAGATAGATACTTACAGGAATGCGTTCCGCGAACCGCAAACGAGGTCTGCAAATAGAAGCGAAGGAAGAAAAGCTCCAGAGACTTCGATGATAGGATTTTTTTTGAGGCCGACAGAGAAGTGCGAAATCGGAAAGATGGCTCGGAACTGACGGAACATCCAGCTGCTAACTTAGATTTCAGACTCCGCTGATGGCCAGCTCTGGCTGGTTGCAACTAGGGTTCGGTGAACAACTCCCAGAGGCCGTAACATTTGTTAATAACAGTGAGCAACTGGGCGAGGGTTATTCACGCATGTTAACATTTTTGTTATTACTGTTACTAACATGTAAATAATGACCGGAGCGACGAGATCGAGCAAAGCAGGCGCTGCGATATGTCGGGATCAACAACGAATGAAAGATCCAATGCCGGCGGGAGTGGTGTTGAGGCCGGAAAAGCAGCATCCTCAACATCTCAGAGAATGCAGACCAAATGCAGACTCGCTAGCATCTTTACGAGGCAATTCGGACGGGAGGTTTTGCAGCAAGACACCAAGTTCAGCTAAACCTTTGTCGAATTCTTCGTCGGAAATCTTTTCCGCTGGCGGGTGGGGCATACTTGAATTATGCGAGTCGACGCGTCGAGCGAGAAAAAATAAATTACACGCGTTGCGTCACTGATGCATATGTGACATCTCACATTTCGGACCTCTTGCTATCGCCAGCGCCGCACGCAATTCAAACGCCGGGGCTTTCCCTAAGCTTGGGGGTTATTCACAGTTGTTCACACCATTTCTAAGGGTCTTTTGGTGGGCTGTGTTAATAACTGTTATTAACAGGCGGTTAACAAAGTAACTTGGACAAATTAACTTGTCCTTACAAAAGTTACTTATAAGTTACTTGGGTTAACTTTTCGCAGAGCAAGTTAAATTGTCCAACGTTAAGTTCAAGTTAACTTAGGCCCAAGTTACTTTGTCTGTATCATAAGTAAAGTCGACAAATATTTACTGAACGACTTCAGGCGTTTCTAAGCCGTGGTACATCTTCCATTGTAGCTTACCCCTCCTGCCGCAAGTTTACTTGTCCTTCATCTTGAGAGTTGGTTTGTCGATGACCGGAAAATCGATTCTAAGCAAGCATATACTAACTTTCGCCTAACTTCGAGGCATGGAAAACAAGGGAAACTTCTGATAAAACATTCTGCCAGCCCAGTGGATAGTGGATAGAAGGCCTGAGTACAACAACTCGTACGCGACAAGAGCAAGCTATGGGAAATTTGTGTGAGCGGCGTATGCCAAATGCGGTATCGAACTTTGACAGCCCGAGAACACATTTCTCCCACTTCTTACGTCCATCTTCCAACAACCGGCGCATTTGTGTCGTCCCGAAGAAAAACCTGTGCTTGCCCCTCGTTCTCCTTGCCATCTCATTTCAAGTAGATTTAATCAATGCAGTTCAAGTTGGTTGCAAAGACCTGGCTAGTCTTTGAAATGACGCGTAAGATATGGGTGCTCTTCGAAAGGTGGGTGTTCGACGCGGACATGAGTCTGGTTTAGAGAGCCCCAAGAACATTTCTCCTCCACATTTGCGACACCGTTCACAACTCGTTTTGGTTGCCGCCGGCATTCCCTTTTCTTGCCCTTTTCGTCCATTTGCGTGACGCGCCGTCGCGTCGATCACCAAGTCCCGAATTTTCTACTTTTATGTTAGAGGCTCTGAGGGCTTTCTTCGGACTCTTTCGGTCGCCTCAGGCTGGTTCAAATCAGTCTCAAGAACACGCCAGACCTCCCAATGGAATAGCATGGCCACCCCACGGTCCTTTTCCATACGGAGAGCAATTTGGGCTCGGTATTTTTCTTTTTTCTACTGCTGTAGTCGACCGCGACCGAGCTTCATAAATCCCCAGCTCCAGGTCTTGGGTTTTTCCACCCCCAGACTGCATTTTATGGCGCACCTCTGCAACCGAATGGTGACTTCCACTGAAATTAACATCCTGTCGATTGTTAAACCGTACTTGCAGGTCCTTATTCTGGCGGCGGCATTCCAAATCAATTCAATCCACACCCTTACATGCTATCCGGTCCACCGTCCGCCTTTTTAGACCCTTATCAGCATGGAATGCGGTCCAATTACAATTTGCAAGGATCCCAAATGCAGCAACCTTTGTAGCCGCCGACTTACCCTCCCCCAAATTACCCGCCTCCAAATCATCCATCTTCATTTGCACCTCCGCAACAGCAGACCAATTCTGGCCCTATGGCAAGCCTCCAGCCCATTCACAACACCGCAGAGAGGGAAGTTCCGCATGCCGAAAGTGTGTCTTCAGTGGTTATCTGTGTCCGAAAAAAAGAGTTAATGCCCCAGAATTAGGTCCAGACACGCTTCTCAACTACCCAACGGGCTCTTTGCATCGCGAGGTTATCTCTGGTGAGGGATTCAGCGGTTGGAATTTCACCAAATGGGTATGGCGCTCGATTGGAAAGTCTTCGCGCAACGGCAGGCTCGTCGAGACATGTTCCTGCGTGGGAGCCCTCATTTGCCGCGAATGCGAGCGAGTCACTCGTCCATTGACTCAGGTGGATTCGCGGAAACGGCAAATCGCTAGTGGCTGCACATTTCTGACTTGTCCTTCGAATGGGCCGTTGGAACATCAAACCTGTAATGCCTGCTCCTACCATTTTAAGGTAACGCGAAACGGTGTCAATTACGACGTGTGGGAACATGAAGGAGAACACGACACCCCACGAACGGCCTCCAGGTGGATCCTTATCTCAATCCGAGCAGGCTCAGCTCGATGATCAAGTGCGCCGTCGTCAGACAGCCACTGTCCACCAACTTCGAACTGGTGACACAGGTCTCGAGTCAGTGCCGCTGGCCGACATCTCTGCTACCCTTGCAAATCCCAGATCCGCACGTTACCATGTATCTCAAAGCCAAGCACGCATCGGAATCCCACCCACTACAAGCTCAAAAGGAGGGCTAGCATTTTTTAAATCTCTTGCCGCCTTTCGAACAAAGCTCTCGACATCTTTTATTGTCGACTCCAGCTTAAATGGCCCTAGTGATGTCCAGGGCCCGGCCCGGCCTGAAAGCCCCGGCTTGGGCCCGGCTTTGGAGGGCTTGGGCTTGCATTTCTTCAGGCCCAAGCCCAAGCCCTGGGGGAGGGCTCGGCCTGGCTCGGCTTGGGCCCGGGCCCGGGCTTGAGTCACGTGTTGGGAATTTTCAACAAAGATTCGAATGCGGTTCAAATTGGTACGAAATATGGGTGATTGAGGGAATACAGGTACCTAGGTGAGTGATAATCGGTACTGGCATGATTTTGGAACTCACAATTGGGGTATTTGGGTAGTAAACCTGCCCTATATTGATACTTACTTGTTCGTCATCAATATAGGTATCTGTTACAGAGACTATAAACCTGCGTGATCTCCTGCCTTGGTAGAAAAAAGTCACTGATCTATATTTGAGGAGGTCTAATGTCATGAACAAGAGAAACCACATAGAAAACTTGAAGAAAACACAAATGTGATGTATAGGGCTTGAAACAATGCAAGATCAACCTTTTATACCACATAACTTCGGTGTGTGTCTTGGGTAACCGAGGCCTGGGCTTGTGGGCCCGGCTTGGGCCTGAAAAAATTCAAAGCCCAAGCCCTGGGCCCGCTCAAGCCCTGCATAGGGCCTGGCCCGGCTTGGGCCTGTGAGGGCCCGGCCTGGCGGGCTTCAGGGCCTCAGGCCGGGCCGCGGACATCACTAAATGGCCCATGCTATATTTCATTTCAGACGCCATTCATGGACAGCCTCATCAAGGAGGCCATCGAAGCGTGGATCGCAGATTTTGCAGAGGGCCCTGAAGCAGGACGTCATGGATTTGTGACCGACGGGGACATGTCATTTTTTCGCCACGGTCCTCTTCTGGCCACGTGTGTCTTTAGTGGGGGATTCACGAAGTGGGCTCCCGTGCTCTATACGTGGATTGACCAGCAAGATACGGCACATCATCGTGCTCATTTTCGACGTCTATTCCAGTCCGTAATAAAATATGCAGGTTCCAGGTTCCAGCGAGAGTTACTTCTCAATGTAAATATCATGTTCTTGCTTCCATCGCATTTTCTAACATCTTCGTTCAGGTCATGGATTTTTCCGGAGCACAGCGCGCTGCGCACGCCGAAGAATATGCGGATGCAATTATCAGCACCATGCAGCCCGCATTCTCACAGCTCGCTCAAGCAGCGCAAGATGTACAGCGGAAGGTGCTTGTCGGGGAAGCCAAGACCGCCCAAGTTGGCTGCGATCTTCACTTTCGCGGTCGGCGGTACGCTTGAAGAAGAACGGAGCAATCATCCCCCCCGAAGCTGTAGATACCTTCGACAGCGGTATCCGGCGCATGCTCTCAAAGAATACAACTCCAGGGGAGATTGCAGAAACTGTCAACATGCTCAAGGCAACGTTTCCACGCATCGTTGGCTGGATTAACTGGTGGTTTGCGGCCCTCCGATTGCATCAATGATATTCCCTGCTCTGAGTGTCGTGAACCCGGAGCTGGCGGACAAGGTTCCGTCGACCACAAATCCAATTGAGCATCAGCATTCTCTTCTCCATCACGCTACAGGCACCGACATGGATTTGGTTCAAGGCGCGGAAAAATATCTGGCTGCACGTTCGTGAGTTGGAGAAGCAATATGATGCCATTAAAGGTATGATTCCTATTCTCCGAGTCATCGCGCCACTGAAGCATGGTGTTGGTACTTCAGCAGGTCACTTCAACGCTGTACCCCCCCGTACATATCGTCCACCTCGTCCCCAGCAATGGGAACCAAATGATGGAAGGGCACCTGATACTGTCGCCGCACTTGATCTTTTAACACCGGGAACGCGTCAAGGTACTTCTCGTCTGACTTCTCGTTTGTAGCAAGCTTGAAGCTGACCTTCACTTCTAGTGGATGCAGCAGGTCACAAACGTCTTCTTCAGTCATACCCATGGCTCGAACCAAATTCATGTTTTTTCGACAACGGGCTGGAACACTGGTTCAGAATTTGGCTTCTCTGGGACCAGAACACTCGCAAGATGTTCCTCAACAGCTTCCATCAGACTCAATTCTTGCTGCAATTTTCTATCACTATGAGCGTCGGCGCGAATGGATTTATGGTTATTCCGGCAACCAATCAATGCGTGCTGGCCTAAACGAGCTCGAATTGGCCCAACGCGTTGTGCGGCACGCCATCTTTTCAAAATGGCAGCTGTATGGCAGGCCTGGCGAGTATGGTTGTTGCAGAACTTGGCTCACTCACGCTATTACGGTTTGTATTTTCGATCGAAATTGGTTAGGTAATTATTGACACATCTACAGGATGGAGGAACGACCGAGCAGGTGCACCTCTATTTTGGGCGGCGGACACTCTTGGAAGGCCATCTGTGGCTCCGGACACGAAACCGTGAAAGCAATTGGCCGACCGCAGACCTTCGTTGCATCAGCCCTTTTGATTTATCAGACCTTCGAGAAAAGAACGGATCCAGCTGTACTTGGTCGGACTACCTCGCAAGTACAGTACCACGAGCTGCCGGCGGGAATAGCGGGTCGACACCGGTCCATGAGCTCGCGTTGCCGCTCCTCTGCTCCGATCATAACTGTCCACACTCATCAGACGAGTCTCCGATCAGTCCTCAAGATGTGTTCATTGAAACCTCCTGGCCGCAAAATATTACACATTACACCGGAGGCTGGGTCCAAGACCGTTTACCAAATTCCCATACAATATCCTTTCCAGCTGCAGAGGGATTTGTGGAATATACACTCGTTGGCACGGTATCTTATCGAAGCAGCCACTGGAACTCAAAAATTCGCATTGACGGCCAAACCTTCCGATATGATGACTTGAACAGAGGCCGCCTGACGTTGCTGGAGTCGGTAGACGCTGGTGTTTGTTCAGATGACCCAGAGGACAGAGACTGTTCTGCTCACGTACCACAGAACATCGCACGCAAGTGTTGTAAGACTTCACTTTGGCCTCGCTTGACCCAGCGCTCAATTTTTTTAGACGTGTCGCAAACTCCGGTGATATAATCAATGAATATCGGGAGGCTGAAGTGAGAGCGTTCAATCGACCACCGCCTTCCCCCATTCTGATCGACAACAACACACCGCCCCCACCTGCCGTCATCCCCGTTCAAGTCCCACCACAGCCCCTTCCTGCTGAAATTCCCATTGTGGTCCCGTCGCAGCCCCCACCACAAACACCGCCCCCATTCAGCACAGAATCTTTTGCCTTTCTCCAGCCCTCTCCTCGGGCTGAGTCCCCCCGGCAGTCCAAAACACCTTTCAAGCCGCACTCCGCAGTGAATTCTGACCCACCATCATCACCATGGATATGAATTGCTCGAAATGTGGTTTTATCGGCCATGGATCAACCGCTGAAGGCGACACCATCCAATGCGACGAATGTGGAAAGTGGTCGCATGTCTTTGCATATGCAGACCCTGGATCCCAGTCTCAACACGGATAATGTCGAGTCATTGAATTGGGATATGCCCGGACTGCACTGGTACCTCCAACCGGACGTCCTGGAACGAGAATCTGTGAGCCGATGTGATTTAGCGTGTTTTGAGATACGGACTAATTCGAGGTGGCAGACCGGGACAGTACATCATGTTCAGAACTCGGGCTGGTGGGAAGTACTATCCTGCCAAGGTCGTGAAGCGAACAGGCGATGTCGTCAATCGGAATGGTATTCCGGCAATAGCTATGCCCGTTACGATAAGCCATCGAAAAGTACCTTTTCGAAAACACCATCGGAATGCATGGCTGCCTGCGGATCAGTTGTTGCAAACACGTTATAACAGGTTAGGCAATTTTCCACCCTTCGGGTTGGCAGTGGTTGACGCAAACTCGCGGGTTTCAGAGTAATTGCGGTGAAATTCATGGCCATCACGACTGGTCGATGACGCCACCAACATCCATTCTTACGAGAACCAGGCGATCTCGCGGGCACTCACCGATGCAGAGGGAGCCATCACTGTTATCTGCCTGGACAAACTCTATCACCCTGTCTGGCCGGAGTACCAAGCTTGGATGCAAAACAAGTCTGAAACGGTCACTGAAGGAAGATTGGCAGAGCACTCACGGTGTTTCGGGAGCCTTTTCGATGTCGACATCTTGCCTGGGGACTACTCCTTGATGGAATCCCACATTTCCAATGTTATGCGCAAAATTCTTGCCAAGGGAAGAAATACAGCCAATGCGGAACCACAGCTGGACTCTTCAGAGGAGGAGCGCCGAGTCGCGATCGACATTCCCGTTTTCCTGTTCAAACTTGTTGTTCTTCGCGTGTACCTTGGACGGTCGTGGGAGGACGATTTCCAGATCTATTACCTGGCGCATAGTTTCAGTAAAAAGGAACTCGCATCAATCGCAGCGGATGATCCCTTTGCGGCGGCCCAACATGGACATATTGTTCGCCATCCCACTATTCCGGAACAGGTTCTGTTGGCAGCTGAGGGCGTTCAGGATACACGGACCGCCCCAAGGAAGAGTCCAAAGGACTGCAAATTGAAGACAAAAACAAACAAATCCTCAGGTACCATACCCGACAATTATCTGCTGGTAACCCCCCTCGACACCAAAAATTCTCCATATGCATGGGGAGAGCCTTCTTCCTCGGGATTGTACCAAAAATGGACATTGACGATACCGCCAGTGCGTCCGAAGCCGCGCCCGAAAGTACAGCCACGTGCTGTGGAGGCAAACTCGATGCCAACGGGCCCATCCGATGTGCCGAAGAACCTAAAGCGTGGTCGGGATGACAATCAGGCTTTCGGGGACTCGCAGGATGAAATGGACGCCGATCCTGACGCAGATATGGACGATGACGAACTCTCGGCCGGTCAACAAGATGTAGTGCGCAAGACAAGGAAGCGTGCGAAGGTCTACTAGCTACTCACTGTAATTATTGCATATATATTGTCGAAGGCTAACTTGAAGTAACTTGAGCTGCGATATGTTAGTGAAAGTTAGCAACCAAGTTACCCGCCAAGTTAACTTGGTGCGTAACTTGGTCCGCCAAGTTACTTTGTCCAAGCTAACTTGGGTTAACTTGGCCCGCCAAGTTACTTTGTCCAAGCTAACTTAGACCTAACTTGGCAGGGCAAGTTACTTTAGAGTGAAGCTAGCTTATTAGCAAGTAACTTGACGGCAACTTTGAATATTCACCCTTGACGGCAACTTCGCCTTTAACTTGTTCACTTAGGACGATAAGAAGAAACAAATTGTCATTTGCGGCATACAATCAAGATGCCTATGTGCACTTTCCGTGTCCTTCGGTGGTCCCCGAGGGACACGGAAAGCGTACATAGGCAATCAAACATATTCCGGACGCTACAGCTATTTACTTCCCAGCTGTGAGACTTTAATCAGGCATGAGACTGAGAGTCTTGCACGTCACCCCACCATTAAAGGTGGTAACGACGCCGGCGTGTTTGGGATCCCAATGGATATCAAGGGATTAGACAGCTTGAAAAGATCCTGGACATTACGCGGCATAGTTTAGTTGGAAAGAATCAATAGAAAATAGAGAATGGACTCACGCCGTCGAGACGGCGACAGCGCTAACGCGTTTCACGGGAACAGCGATTCAATATTTCAGACAGCCTGGGAGGACCCTAGATGTCTTGAAGCATTGAGTTCATAGAGAATGATCAAGAATTGAGAGACATAGACACACATTAGCAAAACCGAAGCACTAATATCACCACCACAGCGACCGCGACAACGCCAACGGGTAGTGCGTAGGAGACTGAGGATTCTATATCGTAGGGAGCCTAAGACCCTGGAGGTTATTAGCTCAGAGTTAAGAGATACGAGTTCACCACGTACCATTGCGTCGCCAGATCTGACGTGCAGCTGAGCATTCAAAGGACCAGAACTGCCTTCGTACAGTACGTCCCAGGGGAAATGAGCTGGTCACCTATTCTGGGAGCAATAACTTGACAAGCAGTTGTTTGCACCTCGAAGACGTCTTCGAGTCGTGCGCCGTTCGGTCGAGCCGTGGTAAGGGGACTGAGAAGTGAAACTGCATACAATGCTTTAAAAGCTACCGCGATGGACGCGAGCGGTGACGAAGGCGGACAGTGAAAGGGCAGCAAGAAAAGATGTCGCAGTCCTGAGCAAGCGAGCCATGAGCGACAAGTTCACAAGTTACTTTGTCCAAGCGTGGGTAAAGTCAAGTCAAGTTAGCCCACCTAAACAAACACGCACAAAAGTTACCAAGTTAGGCCGAAAAGTTTTGGAAAAGTTACTTTATTCACACTCTTATTATGTAACATGATGTGAATAACTGATGTTAATAACATCCTAGTTCCTAGTTGCAACTTGCTCCTTCTTCACCACGTCCTGGGCTCACGAACAGAAACAATCTGCGATGGCTTCCCAATCGCTTCAGAGATCGTGCGTTATATACATTCCAGACCTCAGCGCGGGCCTAACTACTTATCTTTACTAGCACCGACCACAATCCTTCATCAATGACCATCAACCAAGTCCATGCCGTGCTGCTGCCCACCGAAATATTGGTCGACATATTCATAATTTGTCTCCCCAGTCCCATCTCGCCTGTGGACAAATATTATCGATGGAGGCCACCCTCTTCGGCCTGCAGAGGTACCACTTCTTGTCGCCGGGGTCTGCAGGCGCTGGCGTGAAGTTGTAATCTCCACCCCTCGTTTGTGGCTCCCGCTTCACATCCCCGTAAATCGCAAAACGGACTTGGACAGCTCTCAAGTGTTATCCACTTGGTTGTCACGTTCCACCCCCATCCATTATCCTTTACCATGCCTCGCCTTCCCTGCAAAGCGGATGTGGAGGAACTCATTCGCCACTGTGAGCGGTGGGGCGCGGTCGAACTTCTCATCCCTGAGATCGATCCTCATGTGTTCGACGAAGTTCGCGGACGCCTTCCTAACCTCTCGAATTGTGCTTGGACTTTGAAGCCGAGGACCCTTTTGTCGTGGAGTCCTTCGCGGTCGCACCCTCAATTGAAGGAGGTACATCTTATAGCAGGATCCGGCTCGGTTGTTCTTCCATGGCACCAACTCACCAATCTCACTTGTCAATACTTCACTGATATCGAATGCGTCAATATACTTCGACAATGTTCGGCACTTGTCGAATGCCGCTTGATAGCATTCGATACCGACCGTTCCATGGATTCAATCCCCTCCTTCTCGCCAATCGTGCAGCATCAGATTACGTCCTTCAAAATCCACGGAACTTCCAACACCTACGTCCTCCGGTTTCTTGAATTACCTTCCCTTCGCGTTCTTGAATTGGAGTTGGAATCTACGCACGTTGAAGGCGACGTCGAGATCCTGGTTTCATTCCTGGGCCGGTCGGACTGCCAGCTGGAACACATTTGCCTGTGGGAGGCCACAGACCAGGACTTGCTGCGATGTATGCCGTTTCTTGCGTCCCTAGTCTCTCTCGAGATTCGGACTTACCACGACTTTCTGACCGATGATATCCTTCGTTCGTTCACTAACCGCGCGGTGTTTCCAAAGCTGCAAAAGCTGGACTTCGATGTCTCTCTCCAAGATTGGCAAAACTCATGATTGGACGGAGGGTCTTATGCGGGAGATGATCCTCTCGAGATGCCTCTGCTCTGGCAACTCCACAGACGTTCACCTACAAACCTTTCGACTTGTGTACAAGCCAGATGATGACGAGGACGATACTGGGCTGATGCCACTGGCCTCAGAACTCGGGCCCCTCCTTGCCCATTCAATGGTGGAGTTCAGAATTAGCGCTGACTCGACGCAATGGGTTTAGTGGACACAACGGATATATATCCATCGTTTTGGTGTGCCCCAAGGCAAGTCATCATATACCCTCAAACAACATGCTCATATGATCACCGTTTCCCGCGGCAGAATACCGCCATCTCTGCATGGGTTATAACTTATAGTTCATGGCGTGCCAACTGTGTCCGTGCCCAAATAACTGGCTACAAAAGAAATAATGCATTGTCTTCATACTCAGTCTACAATACGCGACAGTAAACGCCGCGAGAGGTGCGGCGAGTTTCGATATGCGCGGCATCGTGCTGCGGACCTGACGTAGCACCCGAACAACCACAACTGCCCTTGCCATACAAGTCCAAGGAGATGCCGGATACATGCGCGAGCAACGCGCGAGCCATCGGGCCTCAGGAACTCCAAGACCAATTTTTGTTGATGCAGATTTTGTTGCGGGTCGAGCGGGGCGGTCCGAGGTCTGGAGGTCTTGGTAGCAGGAGACGCGAGGATATATACAGGTCCGAAAGTCACAGAGGTGGGCTAGCGTTAACCTCAGTAGACGTCAATGTCGCAGTTAGTGCAAGCGTATTTGGTTCCGTTCATTAATTTGACGCGGGAGCTTTGTTGAGAGGAACCGGAACCCTAGTGATTGTGGCAGGAAAGTGATTAATATTGTGGCAGGAAGGAACGTGCACCATAGCACCGCCACCGGACTCAAGTCTCCGCTTTTCGGTGTCCTTGATTTTCCTTCATCCCACTACAATCCACTCGTTCACTTTTCTCTCCCATGGCTCTCGACCCCGAAGAAGGAAAACCGGAGGAGGTAGTTCCCCTCGCCTCGATGAAAGACGGCGAGCCAGAACCCTCCACTTCCGCCCTCTTTACCTCCCCCCCGTCTCTGCCGCCCCAAGGCCAAGCCAAAAATCACCACCGCTGTTATCGTCCCTATATGGATGGCCTTTTCCGTCTCTGTCATTCTCTACAACAACCATCTGTACCACACCCTCGACTTCAAGTTCCCTGTATTCGTCGTAACATGGCATCTTACCTTTGCTGTAAGTCTTGTCCTGGAGTGCTGAGACAGACTGACACCTCTGCAGGCCATAGGCACGCGTGTATTACAGCGGACGACTAATCTCCTCGACGGCACGAAAGACATTAACATGAATAAAGACATGTTCCTCAAATCCATTCTCCCAATCGCGCTGCTGTTCAGCGGTAGCTTGATTCTGAGCAACTCGGCGTATCTCTACCTCAGCGTCTCTTACATCCAAATGCTCAAGTGTGTTGGTTTTCTCGTCGACACGGCCGTGCTGAACGATAAACAGGCATTCAACGCAGTCGCCGTGCTGCTCATTTCCTGGGCGTCCCGCATCGCCGAGCCCAACCGCCGCCTCGCCTCGCCTTCATCGTCTTTATGATCTCCTTCGGCGTCGCTCTCACCTCCGGTGGCGAGCTCAAGTTCAACCTCGTCGGCTTCATCATCCAAGCCTGCGCCGTCGTCTTCGAGGCCTCGCGCCTCGTCATGATCGAGATCCTCCTCCACGGCATGAAGATGGACCCGCTCGTGTCCCTGCACTACTTCGCGCCCGTCTGCGCGCTGTTCAACCTTATGATCCTCCCCTTCACCGAGGGGCTCGCGCCGTTCTACGAGCTCGGCCGCATCGGCCCGCTCGTGCTGATCAGCAACGCGCTCGTCGCGTTCTTCCTCAACGTTGCGGCGGTGTTCCTCGTCGGCGTGGGGAGTGGGCTCATATTGACGCTCGCGGGCGTGCTTAAGGACATCCTCCTTATCTCCGCCTCCGTCGCCCTCTTCAGCGCCCAGGTCTCCCCGATGCAAGTCTTGGTTCGTCGCCCGTCCCTCCGTCCTGTTCATCATCATCTATTATTCACCCGCAAACAGGCTACTCTATCGCCCTCGCAGGCCTGGTCCTGTTCAAGACCACCGGCACCAAATAACACACATCTCGCTGGCACCTCACCCCACTTCACCTCGCCTTGCTGCTGGGGTGTTGCGACGAGACGAGACGATGCCCGCCGTCCGCGCTTGCGCTTTGGTGGAAGACAAACGGACCTGGATTGGATTAGCTATCATAGACGTAGTGCTGCCCGCACAGGCACAGATATAACTTAGCGCTTACTTAGTAGATAGAGATTGGATTGGTTTCGAATGGGGGCGTGTTTATACATCCATGTATTTCTTTCGGAC
This sequence comes from Mycena olivaceomarginata, assembly GCA_029378375.1. Taxonomy (NCBI): domain Eukaryota; kingdom Fungi; phylum Basidiomycota; class Agaricomycetes; order Agaricales; family Mycenaceae; genus Mycena; species Mycena olivaceomarginata. The sequence goes on along the minus strand of JARKIC010000744.1, from coordinate 1,826 downwards.
GAGGAGTGCGATCCGCAATCCGCAATCCTGGGAAGGCTCGCTCGTACGGCGTCAGGCGACGAAATAAAGATACGTGGGGATGGATGTGGGATACTACGACCTGTGAGATAGGAAGAAGAGAGCTCGAGAACGTCGAGCTTCGGTGTTTGCGAGAGAAGAATCTGGATGATGCTAGCGACGATGGGAAGGGTGGCGGTCCTTGGGGAAAACGTAGCGCAGTCTGAGACCGCCGTTAGGAATCTTGTTGCAGAGGCGTAGCAAGCATCTCGACGGCTCGGAGGAAGACCAGTTCGTCGGTGGTCGTCCGCCAGCCAAGTCCGTCGCGGCCACTCCGAGAGTCCGAGTCGTCCGCCAGATATTTGTGAAGCCATAGATGGATACATCGTCACGGTCGACGATAGAGATTAGTTTCGGATTTGGCGTGGATGGGGTAGGGCACTTGTACATCCATGTAAGTATTTCTGTCCGGCGAGAACGAGGTGACGTGTCGACCGCGATCCGTAATCCCGAGAGAACATTGCACAGCTCGTACGGTGTCAAGGCGACGAAACAGAGTCTGCATATAAGTATAGAAATATGGATGGGGCTGTCTGTTTCGTTATTCCGTCTAAGGCGGTGTGGGATGGGTTCTGGCTTATGAGATGAGAAGAACTTGAGAAGCGAGCTCGAGAATGTCGGGGTTCGGGGAAGCCTTCGGGTGTTTGCGAAGGATCTTGGTAGCGACGATGGGAAAGGGTGGTTGCTCGTGCGGAAAAAACTATGATAGCGTGGTCCGAGACCGCCATGTAGGAATCGGGGGTTATTCGTTAAACAAGAATCTCGACGACTCGGAAGAAGAGACCAGATTTTTGCATTCGTCGGTGGTGCCGGACGTCCGAGTCGTCCACCAGATTTTTGTGAAGCCATAGATGTATCGTCAAGGACGAAGATAGAGATACGTTGGATTCGAATTTGGGTGTGAATGGGATATCTATACATCCATGTACTTTTGTCGAGAGTCTGTTTCGTTGTTCCGTCGGTGTGGGATGTTCTGGCTTATGAGATGAGAAAAACTTGAGAAGCGAGCTCGAGAATATCGCGGAAGCCTTCGGATGTTTGCGAAGGATCTTGGACGATGTTAGCGACGATGGGAAATCGTAGCTGCCCGTGCGAAAAAAACTGGTCCGAGACCGCCATATAGGAATCGAGGTTTATTCGTTAAAAAGAATCTCGACGACTCGGAAGAAGAGACCAGATTTTTGCATTCGTTGGTGGTGCCGGACGTCCGAGTCGTCCACCAGATTTGTGAAGCCATAGATGTATCGTCACGGTCGAAGATAGAGATTGGATGTGGATAGGACATTTATACGTCCATTTGTTTCTGTCCGACGAGGACAAGGACGAGGCTAGGATGAGTCCTGACTTGTATGAGATGGGATTCCAGGAATAAGAAGCGAGGACGTCGAGCTTCGCGGAAGCCATCCGGATGTTTGCGAAGGATCTTTGAGCGATGTTAGCGACGATGGGAAGGGTGGCTGTCTGTGTAGAAAAAGCAGCTTGGGCCGAGACCGCCGTACAGGAATCGGGGGAATTGTGCGTTGGGAGGAACAAATATCCCGACGACTCGGAAGAAGGGACGGGATTTTTGTATTCGTCGGTGGTTTCGGACGTTTAATAGTACAGCAATGTACAGCTTGAAGCCTGGCGCTTGATAGCCCCGACGATGTAGGGTGGCGCAGCTTGAAGGTGTTCCGTCGACATCGCATGCAGCCATTGCGTTACGTACATATCCTTCAGGTTCCGCCTTTCAAGACGCGTTTTCCTGCACTGAGGCGGTCCTGGCGGTT